>CM057452.1:130887500-131407500 GCA_016271365.2 Neoceratodus forsteri
AAAATATTATTTATACAACACTAGTGGAATGAAAAGTGTAGAGATTACTTATTTAAGCAGACATATGCAACCTCTCAAATGAAAATATATTTCAGCTGTTGCATATGTCACAATCATTTATTTTAGAGATTGTATACATCTTAATCCTGCAGCTGGCTTTTTTTTTTTCAAAGCATGACATGAGGCTGGGTGGGCGGGGGGCATGACATGAGGCACATTCAGGGGTAACACACAAAGATGTTTCTTTACCAAGAGGGTGGTCGATGTATGGAACAGCCTTCCACAGGGAGTGGTGGAAGCAAAGATGGTGGGAACCTTTAAAAAATGCATGGAATAGGTACAAGGGTATTGTAACACTGAATAGCAGTTATGGGAGGGGGGGTAGACTTAAGGGCAGACTAGATGGGCCATGTGGTCCCTTTCTGCCGTCACCTTCTATGTTATACGTAAAACCCCAAAAAGTAGTTACGTAAGAACTTACCATAACAGTAGCTCTTTGACAGGATCTCTTGCATCAGGCCTCACATATGAAACTACAGCCGTTAGACACTAGGACCACATGAAAACTTTTTTGCTAGCAGTCTTCCAGGGCCACCCATGATGACGTCAGGCGCAGAAATCGCTTCTCCCATATTAATGTGGGCGGACCCATCCCTTCCTCAGTTCCCCCGCCGGAGACCACATGCAGAAACTCTCCTCCTGGGGAACTGAGAGAGAGTTAGAGGCTTCCACCACTAAGAAAGGTGAAGCAGAAGGTAAATCATCCTGGAGAGAAACAGGAAAGTGGGAAGCATTGTCACTAAGGGGGATGGAGGGCGGGAAGGCATGACTTGATGCAAGAGATCCTCTCGAAGATCTACTGTTGTGTTACGTTCTTATGTAACTGTATTATATTCATTGAGAGTATCTCTTGCATCAGGCCACACACATATGGAACGAGTCCCAAGCAGAACTGACAGATAGACAGACACTGGGTGGCTGGAGGCTATAGGCCTAGGATAGGAGATCTTGAAACACAGCCAGGCCAAACCCTGCCCTTCTTCTAGAGGTAATGTCCAGATTGTAGTGTTTAGTGAAGGTCTGGTCCAAGTGGCTGCTGCACAGATGTCAGCGGCTGATACATTTCTGATCAAGCAACAGAAGTGGCCATTCCTCATGTGGAGTGGCCAGGCACAACCCCAGGAAGTTCTTCACCGAACTTCCTATAATAGAAAACAATACAGTTGGCCAACCATTTAGACAGGCACTGTTTAGAAACCGGTCCACCCTCTTTCCCAGGGCCGAAAGAAACAGAACAGCTGGGAGGACTTCCTGCAGTCCCTCGTTCGATGAACATAATCTCCAAGTATTCTAGGTACATCTAATGTATGGAGCAATGCTTCCCCTGGATTGGCATGCTCTGGGTAACACACAGGCAGGTGGATGGTTTGACTCAGGCTAAGCTCAGTCACCACCTTTGGTAAAAACTTCGGATTGGTACACCCTGTCTTTGTGAAACACCAAATAGGGATAACTCAAACATAAGAGCCTGAAGCTCAGAAAATCTCCGAGCAGAAGTAATAGCAACTAAAAATAACCCTTTCCATGATAGGAAGTGTAGCTTGCATGTTGCGACCAGCTCAAAAGGAGCCAAAGTAAGTTTCTCTAACACGCAATTTAAGTCCCAAGGCAGGACTTGATCGCAGATGGGAGGCTTCAGATAAAGAATGCCTCTCAAAAATGCATGGCACACCTCCAGTTGTGCCACCGTATGGCCAATTATCAGGCACATGGAAAGCTGAGATAGCGGCCAGGTGCACCTTGATGGAGGAGTATTGCAGACCAGACTTGGAGAGATAGAAAGTACTCCAGAATCTGATTCATTGTACAAATGAAGGATCCAAGTGATGAGAAGCCACCTATTTAGCAAAGTGCTTCCACTTCATGGAATAAGCAGCCCTGGTAGAAGGTTTTCTGGCACTACCAGGACGTCAGCCACCTTTTTCGACACTCCAAATGATAGCAATGTCTATGTCTTCAGGAGCCATACATGACGATGGAGTGACTTGAGGTCCAGATGGAGCAGGGTGCCCTGCTCCCATGATAGCAACCTGATGCACAGGAGGAGGAGTACTGAAGGTTCCACCACCAACTGCTGTAGTAAGGGGAATCAGATCTGACGAGGCCAGAAGGGAGCCACGAGAATCAGAGTTGCTCTTTCTATCTGGAGCTTGATTAGCACCCTCTGAATCAGAGGGAAGGAAGGGAAGCATAGAGAAACCTCCTTTTCCAGGAGAGGGACAACGCATCTCACCAGAAGATTCCAGGCCCTGGATCAAGTAAGCAGAAAAGCAGCAGTTTTGCATTGTGCAGGGATGCAAAAAGGTCTAGCTCTGGATGACCCCCACCTGCTGAACAGGTCTTCTATGGCTGAGGTCAGCAGCTCCCACTCTTGCATTTTGTACCGTAACCAACTTAAGACTGTCTGCTAAGACATTCTGGGTGCCTGAGATGTGGACTGCCGCCAGTTCTAGACTGTGGTTCAGGGCCCAATACCAGACCCAAATCGCTTCCTTGCACAGGTGGTATGAATGGGTACCCCCTCACTTGCTTATGTAGTGCAGTACACTGATGTTGTCTATCTGCACTAGCAGAGATCCCAGGGATGGGGAATTCTGGAAGGCTTGAATACCATATAGGACTGTCAGCATCTCTAGGATGTTTATGTGGAGGGAATGCTCCACAGCAGTCCAGGTGCCTTGGGTCTGGTGAGGTCCCAGATGTGCCCCCCCAGCCTATCCCCGATGCATCCGTGGTGAGGATCTGATAAGGAGAAGGGATCAGGAAGGGAATCCTTTTGAGCAAATTGCTGGGTTCCATCCACCACTGAAGTACCTTCTTCACTAGGAGGGAGACCAGAACTCTGTGTTCTAAGTCGTGGGTACGTCGATCCCATTGGACTCTTAGGGTCCACTAGGGGATCCACATGTGCAGTCTGGGCAAGGGCACCGTGACAATGGCTGCCACCATCAAGTCCAGTAGGCACAGAAATTCCCTGGCTGTAGTGTACCGGCTGCTGTGGTGCTGCCAGGCCTGAGCTATCAGGTGTTCTGCTGCTCCCTGAGCCTTGTCCAGGATAACGCTGATGTACTGGAGACGCCGACATGGGGTCAGTGCTGACTTGGACAGGTTGACCGTAATTCCTAGTGTGTGGAATAACTGCCTGGTATGCAGTAGGGTGTGGGTAAGTTGTTCCCTGGACAGAGCCTTGAGCAACCAGCTGTCCAGGTAGGGGAAGATGTATAGAACTACAGAAACAGAAATTGTCAGCAGACAAGGACCGCCAGGCCCATCCAGTCTGCCCGTAAGCTCACAGTAGGCATAGGAGGTACATAGATTTGCGCCATTAGCAGTGAAGGCTTTTCTGCATGCAGCATCTACTCACTGGTCATGCGAATCTGTTAAGACCAAGGACACTTCAACAGGAATAGTGCTGTGCTTGATGGAATTATGAACCACCTTGTTTGGAGCGGAGAAGGATGCGGACAGGATGGAATGGACATCCACTGCCTCCATGGATAGCACCTTCTTGAGCTGTAAGGACATACATGCCACAGCTAATCAGGTAGGACACAGACTTGGTATCAAACAGGGGAGGGATAGGAAACCTCCTCTTCGGCTCCATCCATTCCCCTACGTCCACTTCGTCAGAGGCTTTGTCCTCCTCCTCATCAAGTAACTCCGAGGATCAGGGTTTCCCCAAGATCCTGACATCCTCACCCTGACCCTCTAGATGGTCAGAGTTGGGGTCTGCCTACATGACCAAATGCTGCCCTGTCCTGCTGCAGTGCACCTGGATGTGCCTGTGTGGGTGCCACCTGACCTGAGTGGCCCGGTATGGGGCCGGATGTGTCTGACGGATGGCTCCTGTGGACACCGGGGCTCAAGAGCTCTCCTACGAGCAACAACCACAAAAAACTATGCAATTCTGCTTGCCATTGCCAACCTTAAACCAGCTCAGAGGACAGACTGGGGGGGGCGTAAGAGACATAGTAACTTGAGAATACAATGGGGATAATAGGGACCCATGGGATGCAGTCCCATCACCCCTGCAGGCCTTCCATGTCCGTATAGACAGAGGTCTCTGATACACCATGGTGCCAGTACCAAAATAGCCCTGCAGAGTTTAAGAAGAAAAACAGTAAAGGGAAGCAGCTCATCCTTTTAATTTTTTGACAGTTGTAGTAACTGGGCAAGGACTGAATTTAGAGGTGATCCAGGAGCACTTCGGTGACTAAGTGACTTACTCAAAGCCACACAGAAAGCAAGAGGAGGTTGAAGGAATCAAACCCAAGTCTGCTGGAGAAACCAAGTTGATTTGTCTAACCCTTAAGCTATACTATCACCCCTTGCTGTGACCCCCAGCACCAAGGAGGGACACCAGGCTTAGGAAAGAGCTGCCGACTGCCGCATGTGCTAGTGCAAAAAACATTTTGGAATACCTGGCTGAAGCGGAGCGTCCAGCACCACAGAAGCACTATAGATTTTTAAGTGCAGCACTGAGAACAGCAGGCTCGCATGTGCTTTCTTCACAGTGTACGCGCATGATGTCATGTTGGCCCATCAAGGGGTTCACACACAGGTCTACACCAGCAAGTGTAGGACGCGCTAAAGAGAGGGAAAAGAGAGCGTGCTCAACAGCCACAGGAGTGAGAAAAGGCTCTCTGATAGTGAGAAAAACAGAGCACGGCTCAATGGCTACTAGAACCGACGGCGGGAGACACTGCACGGCGCAGTGAAGCTGACATTAAAAAAAAAAAAGTGTCAGGCAGCTAACAGACAGAGGAACCGCCTAAGACTGAAATACAAAGTAGTCTCTGCAAAAGAAACACTGCTGAGGCAGGCTCCAATGAAACTGGGAAGAAAATAAAAAGGGGGACAAACCCTTCACCATAGAGCCCAATTAAAAGGGCAATGACCCAAAAGAATAACATAAAGAGCAGAGGCTGCTGAAATAATTCTCCCTCACCAGCTGCCCCTGACCTTAAAAGGTTCGATAAGGAACTGAGGGAAAAATAACAGGGAAGATGTCCCTCTAAGCCAAGTGCAAGTTAAAATGGAAATGGCCCTCCAAGGAAGACCCAGCTAAAAGGAAAAAAATTCCCTAAATGCCAAACATGGCGGGGATTGACACCTAGAGACAGAAAGGAAACCCCTAGGAGTGCCCCTGACTTTAAGATCCCCCCCCCAAAAAAAAAATAAACAGGTACTTATCTGAGGCACCTTTTGCTTGTTTTTTTATTGTTAAAAGGAAACCCAAGAAAATATACCCTGACAAAATGTGGCAGAAGTGGTCCCTAATCCAAGCAAAGATAGTGGAAATGGGGAGAGCAGGTTAGCCAATTAGAATGCCGCAGCTTAATGGGTATGATTTTAATTTTGGGGTGCTCTCTGTGACCAGGTAGCCCCAACTTGCTATGCAGAATTACAGCCCCAAGGCCTAAAAAACAATTTATTTCTTCAAAAAAGCTTTATAGACGTTTCCCATGCGATGGCACAGCTAAGACCGGAAAGTTGTTGCTGTCTGGAATCTTTATATGCTCAACATTCTAAAGCTTTGAGCTATGCCAGTTCCCCTAGCAGGGGAGAACTTTACCCAAATGTAATGAATACCCATTGACAATGTGGAGCACTACAGCATATTAGATTTTATGATCAAAGGTTCAAAAAAAAAATAGTATCTGAGAACAGGAAGATGGGGAAGGGGTCATATGCAAAAAACAGGGAGACATCACTGATCCAAACCCCTCACAAGGAAGGATTTGTTATATGTCTCAACTCTGGTCCTTCGTATTTACCATTTACATACTTACATACATACATACATAAATACATATTATCAGCAGATAAGGACCTATGTGGCCCACCTAGTCTGCCCAGTATTACCCGTACTACTGTGCTACCCCCCCTTAGATATTATCCTTCCCCGGGATTTTCATGAGCCTATCCCATGCATGCTTGAATACCAATACCTTTACTGTCTCTACCACCTCTTAGGTTGTTCCAAGCATCCACCACTCTCTCTGTGAAAAAGTACTTCCTTGTGTTACGTTTAAAAAAGTCCACCCTCCAGCTTCATACTGTGGCCCCCAGTTGCTGAGCAGCCTCTCATTATTTGTACTGCCTTCTCAAACAATACCCAGCATTTTCTTCAGGGGTAACAAGGGAAATGATCTGTGACTAGGGTCATAATTTTCTAGGAACTGTTTTGGCTCAGCTCTCTCTCTCTCTCTCCTATTACAGAATTTCAACACATCCTCATAACCACTCATATTCCAAAATTACCACTACAGCTCTTTTCTGGGTTCTCTAAGTATCTTCCCATTTCTTTTCTTTTTTTTTTTGGCCAACCTCCATTCCAAACAGGGCATCCGTGCTCCACGACTGGTTTGACAATTGCATAATAATAATAACACACAAGAGCGACCTAACATCTCCTGGTTGCACTTGGAAACGAGCCCCGGATCAGTGTGCCTTTGCAGGTCACAAACTTTTAAATAACTAAATAAATAAATACATCTGCCCTTCGTAGAAAGGATAAGAAATAAAGCCTAGTGCTTGCTTTCTTAATTATCATCTCTGCCTGTTCTTTCCAGCTAAAATCATGTTGAATGATTACCCTAATATAATAATTGGTGAGCTTTTTTTCCCCCCAAGGGAAATTCAGTTATAATTTGCGTTATAACCAGCTGGTTATAACGGCAAACATGTGCCCGGTTTCCCTCGGACCACGGTGGCGCCAGCTGCCCCACTTCCTTACTCTGCCATTTCCTGAGGCCATTTCTGATCAGTGGAGACTCCACCGCCCCTCGCAGACGGAG
The DNA here is from genome assembly GCA_016271365.2 of Neoceratodus forsteri. Lineage (NCBI taxonomy): Eukaryota > Metazoa > Chordata > Ceratodontiformes > Ceratodontidae > Neoceratodus > Neoceratodus forsteri. Next base: position 130,894,361 of record CM057452.1, read on the forward strand.
GTAAGTCACTTCAACAACAACAAAAAAAGTCTCTCTCAACTGCTACAACTTTTCTTTTACACTTAAAAAAAAAAAAAAAAGGAAAAGAAAAGGGAAATGATACTTTTTGACAGCCGCTTCGGACCGCACTGAAATCCAACCGGTCCGCAGCTCTGTTTATTTTATGTAATTGCTGTGGTGAAAAAACGCTCCCCAGCAATTACATTAAATAAAGGCTGGGTAGGTGTGTAAAACTTGACTGTTCTCTATCTCTCGCCCTGAGGAGATCATTTTGCTCCCTAACCAATGCTATTTTGGTGTTCTGTTTTCTCCTAGAACCAGACTGGAGTGGCTCGTAGATGTCAAAGGCCATCAGGTGGGCCTCAATCTGCAAAGTCAGCACTTTCTCCAGCAGCTTCCACAAGCATGGAAGATTGGAGACAGGTCGGTAATTCGCTAAGATGTCAGGGTCGAGTGAAGGTTTCTTCAACAGGGGGCTCACCAACACCTCCATCAAGGTGTCAGGGAAAAGCCCCCGAGAGCGAGCACCAGACAATCTCAGTGAACACTGGACCAACGGACCCCACACAAACCATTAGGAGATGTGTCGGGCCTGGGTCCAGTTCACAAAAAGTGGGTTGCAGCTTCAAATTCACCTCAACAACCTCAGCCACCCCTACCAGCTGGAACTTCTCCCAGACAGATGGAGTGCTTCTGTCACCACCAGGCTCAACACAGTGGGACAGCTCTTGCTCCACTGGCAAGATCCCGGACCTAATGGAGGACACCCTGTCAGAAAAGAAATAAGCAAACACTTTGCACTGTGTGATTGAAACTGCTCATTTTGGCTGCAGACAAGCTGGATAAAGGAGCCAGTCTACAGTCCGAACGAGTACAGCTGGTCTGTTCCTTCCTGCAGCAATTTCCCTGGACAGGAACTCTGCCTTCTTATGGTCGATTTCCTCCTTGATATTCACCATAGTGAATTCTCAAAGCCAGTTTGTCATCCACAGCTCTGGTCCTTCTCCAGCAATGCTCCAACTTCTGACCGCTGATCTTCATTTCCTTGAGAGCCCTATCAAACCATGGACGGCTCAAGTGAGAAGACCTGGGTCTTATACAGATCGGCGCAACTGCATTGAATGCCTTGGTGACAGCATTATGATATGCTGCCACTGTCTCATTCAACCCCATTGCACATGCAGCACTCACGCCAGACAGATCTGTTGCCGCCAGCAGTCCCTCTGGGGACAAACCCCTCAAAGGGCGGTAACAGACCATCTCAATAGGGGAGGAACTAACTGGGGAGCCCGGACAAGAATTCCACTGTACAATGATCCAACTAAATGATCGGATCAATCCTGAGATTTGTGCTGTCAAGCTCCAGTGAAAATACTAGGTCCAAGGCATGGCAGTGGCAATGGGTAGAAGAAGCAACTCCTTGTGCGAGGCCCAGAGATGTCATCGTCTGGAGGAAGTCTTTTCCAAAATGAGTTCATTGTCGATCCAGACATGTAAGTCCCCCAGGATTAACCATCAGGGCAACTCCAACACCCTGTCAGCAATGAAGTCTGTAACTTCCTGCAGGAAATCCCCCTCGCACCCCAGAGGGTGATAAACAAGGAGGATCCTGCAACCTGCACCTGGACCCCCACGTACCGCCATGTATTCAAACAAAGTAGATTCCACCGGGTGCATGTAAAAATTCAAGGCAGATCTAGAACAGATAGCCACACCCTCACCCCTACATTCCCTCCTCGGGCAGTGCGCTACAGAGTATCCTGGTGGAATAGATGCCTCCAAAACTGGACCTGCATCTTCCCCCAACCAGGTCTCCGTAATGGATGCCAGGTCAACAGAAGAAATCAAGAAAGCCACAATAGCCGTCTTGTTTCTCGTCGACCTGGCACTGCACAGCACTGTCCGAAGAGGACCAATTGAAGCTGCCAGTCCCATGGCTGCCTGCTCATTCAGTCTGGTGGGAACCCTTGGAATGTGAACTAAACATGTCTGGGCTCTCTCAAGGTCCCATTTTACCCCAGAGTGCCTCCTGGACCTGACCACCTTGATGTTGCTCACCCCAGCCACATCCCCAGCATCCTGCTGCTTGCCCCTACACCCCTCACAATCCTGACCTCTCTGCTATGTGTTGCTGCAGTCTCCAATACAGGTAGGCTGGTGAAAGGGCAGAGGTCATGCAGCTGGGATGTCGAATAAATGATCCGGCCATAGGTCTTGCCCTTATACATCTTTTTTTTTGTATACTTTATTTTGGTTGGATTCATACAGACATACTGCTCCTCCCAAACGAGAGGGCAGCTTTTTTTTTACAAAAATACAAAGAATAAAAAGTAGGTACATATGTTTAAATTATACCTCCTAGTCTCTGGAGGCCAACAGAAACTTGAAAAGTGGCTACCAGTACAAGTGCAGATTAAGTAGTAGCATCGTATATTTATTTATTTATCAAGTCTAGGATTACAAATACCTTTGAGCCTTGGCTCTTTTACAAAGGTTCCACGTCAGAGAAATACAAATTATGGGGAACATCAAGACATACATTACAACAATGTGGATATTGCAGACAGAGTACAGATTAATACAATTCAAGGGTAGCATTGTAACAAGGCAGCCAGCGGCATTTGTCAGAGAAAAAGACAACAGATAAGAAGTGCCAGAGTCATGGGTGGGGGAGAATGTAGGAAGGGTGGGAGAGGGTGAAAAGTGCAGCACTGGGTATACCAAGATGTGAGGGTATATTGGAACCACTATCCATTCCTAGTGCAGTACTATAATTTTATGGCATTTTCAAAGAATACAACATGAAAAATTAAACAGAGAATACTAGCACAAGAGGATAATGATAATACAAGGGTGGAATGCCAATGGGACTGAATTTAAAAATCTAAAAATCTAGAAAGCTGGAAACCAGTCCTGTGGGAGTGCCTGCTCCATGGGATCCCCGATTTTGTCATGTTTGCCCAATTGGTTTCTAACTAGGTATTGAGTTCTTTCAAGTTTCATTACTTAGAATAGAGAGCTTAGCCAGGCAGCCACTGAGGGTACTTGTTGCAATCTCCAATACACTGCCAGCTCTTGCATCCCTACCACTAGGCCCAATCTCCATAGTTTGTGTCCCTTCACAGGTTTCCAGGACCCTTGACTTGGGAGCCCCAAGAAGATCTCAGTTGGATCCAGTTGGGGGGAGCTGCTCAGAGTTCTGGACAAAACATACACAACTCCTGACCAATATTTCTGTACCTTTGGACATGCCCATGCCATGTGGTAAAAAGTGCCCTCCTGTACTTGACATTTGTAACAGTATGGGGAGGATCCTGGATCAATTTTGTGAGCGAGTATGGTACGACTGCATAAAGAAATTATATTGCATAATTCTCAGTCTATTATTTACTGAGGAGTTCAGAATGTTCCTACAGATTAAATTCCAATCCCCTCTGTAAAAACATCTGGGTATAAGTTTTGTTCCCATGAGGTTCTTATTCTTTCCAGGGGACTTGGAGAACTATGCAACAACGTTCTGTAACATCTATTTAAAGGTTTAAAGCCTTGAATGTTAGAATATTTTATAAATAGTTCTTCTAGTGGGGAGCATTGTAAAGCATGTGCTTGCGGTCCCTTCTGCAACTCAGTTTCTATCTTAGCCTTCAGTCGGAGGTAGAGAAAATAATATGTAGTTGGTAGCTGAAATTTCTTTGAATTGACATACATTTCCTTCCACTAGGAACTGATCCAGTTTAAATAATCCCCGTTTTTTCCAATATGCAAGGCCCCTTCTGTCATGACCAGAGAGATCCCTCCCCAAGCAATGTTTCCAGCAGTGCCTCTGGCGACATCCCCATGTGGGCCCCTAACGTAGCATGGGCTGCCTCCCAGACTCTCCAAGTCGATCTGGTGCAAGGGTTTTTAAGTTTAGGTGGGTCCTTGTTCCTAAGAGTGTTAACCAATATAGAGTAGTACATATTTGCTTCTGGTTTAGACTCCATGTCTCACCAGGTGGGGGCACCACTGCCCTCTGCCAGTGCACCTAGTATATGTGCTAATTGTGCCGCCATGTAATATAAACGTAGATTGGGTAGGTTTAGTCCTACCGACTGTTCTGGTCGCCAGAGTATGTCTTTCTTAATTCGATGTTTCCTGCCCTGCCACAGCAGCACTGAGCATGCTCCCTCCATAGCTCTAACATACTTTGTAGGAAGATGTATGGGGATAGTTTAGAATAGATACAAGGCCCATGGTAGTATGTACATCTCAATTAAATTAACTCACCCCAGGAGGGTTAGTGGCAGAGCTTTCCAATTGGAGCAGTCTACCTTGGATTTTTTTGTATGAGGTCTGTAATTAATTTGAATAATTTGTGAAAGTTTACTAGGGAGAAGTATGCCTAGATACTTGATATGCTTGGTGGGAGCTACTAGGTTACCTGCCATTGTTATAGATCAATCAATCAATCAAATCTTTATTTATTCAGGCGAACATCGTTGAGCACAGCTCATTTGCAAGATGGACCTGATAAGGTCAAGGTTCAATAACTGGTACATATACAGATATATTTAAAACACTTATATATACAGTAAGCAAAGGCAGAAGTTGATTAAAACATAACAGGACAAGGCAGGACATATGAAAAGCACACTAGATAATCCAATATATACATATCAACAATGGAGGTATCATGATATACATTCAACATGTGGCACCCAAAACTTCCAAGATTCCCCGGCAAGCCAATGTAGACAAGGAGACACAGCGTTTGAGTGACTGAAAAACGGTGATCATAGCCTCTGATAAGTGACAAGGTAGGAAGGGGTATGAGGGACTAGAACAGGGCTGGGGCTAGTACAAGAGGTGTTTGGGGAGGAGGGTGGGCAGAGGGAGACTGTGAAAGGCAGAGATACTAAACAAATATTTTGCTCAGTATTTACAAATGAAGAGGGGAGGTATAAAACAAACAGTAGAAACACTCTGGATACAGAAGTTGATACCAGCCCATTTACAGAAGAAAGGGTTCTGAAAGAACTCTTAAACTGAAGGTGGACAAAGCAATGGGGCCTGACGGGATTCATCCCAGAATTCTAAAAGAACTAAGGGAGAACTAGTGACACCATTGACTGCCCTTTTAACAAATCATGGGAGGATGGGGTGGGCCCTGAGGACTGGAGGAGGGCAGATGATTCCCTTCACAAAAGTGGGAGCAAGGCAGAAGCAGGAAACTACAGACCTGTTAGTTTAACCTCAGTGATAGGGAAAAATGATGGAATCACTTCTGAAGGAAAGAATTGTTGAGTATCTAGAGGCCAGAGGGGCACAGGACCCTAGGCAGCATGGATTCACAGCAGGAAGGTCATGCCAGACTAATCTGATGAGATTTCTTTGACTGGGTGACCAAAGTAGTAGATCAGGGAGGGCTGTGGACATGGCCTACCTAGACTTTAGCAAGGCATTGACACAGTCCCACACAAAAGATTAATATACAAGTTAGCCAGCCTAGGAGTGGGTCCCAAGATGACAGCCTGGGTAAAGAATTGGCTGGAGAATAGGATACAGAGAGTAACAGTAAATGGAGTCCACTCAGAAGAAAGGAAGGTTACTAGTGGGGTACCGCAGGGTTCAGTATTAGGACCGGTCCTCTTCAATGTCTTTATAAGAGACATTACAGAAGGACTGGAAGGAAAACTATGTCTCTTTGCAGATGACACAAAGATCTGCAACAGAGTTGATGCACAGTGTGGGGTGGAAAGGATGAGAAGGGACTTGGCAAGGTTAGAGGAATGGTCAAATGTATGGCAGCTTAGATTCAATGCTAAGAATGCGTAATGCACCTGGGAAACAAAAACCAGGGAAGAGTACACAATGGGGGTGAGATACTAACAACAAAAAAAATGGAAAGGGACCTGGGGGTAATCATATCAGATGACCTAAAGGTGGGCAAGCAATGTGAGAGGGCAGCAAGGAGGGCTGGGGCATACTGAGATGCATAGGAGAGGCATCACCAGTAGAAAACAGGAAGTTATTATCCCTCTGTACAGACAGCTGGTCAGACCCCATCTGAGAGTATGTGCAGTTCTGGAGACCCAATCTCCGCAAAGACATAGGCAGGATGGAAGCTGTCCAGAGGAGGGCACTAAAATGGTGCAGGGTCTGCACCGGAAGACATATGAAGAGAGACAAAAGGAGCTTAATATGTATAGCCTGGAGGAAAGGAGGGAGAGGGGACATGATAGAAACGTCAAGTACCTCAAGGAATCAACAAAGTCCAAGAGGTAGCATCTTTCAAAAAGAGGTGTGCAAGAACAAGAGGGCACAATTTGAAGATAGAGGGGGGCGTCAGGAGGTAATTTAAGGAAGTATTTTTTCACAGAGAGGGTTGTGGATGCATGGAACGGCCTTCCGGAGGAGGTTGTGGAGTCAAAATCAGTGGTGGAATTCAAGCATGCATGGGACAGTCATAAGGCAATTCTAAGGGTTGGGGGTAGGAAGAAGTAGGCTGCTGGTTAACTAGGATCTGCAGCTTATCCAGTAGGTAGGGAAATGGGCAGACTGGGTGGGCCAAGCGGTCCTTATCTGCCGTCAAATTCTATGTTTCTATGTATGGGAGTGATAAGTGCTACGGTAAGGGCCAGGAATTAGTGGGCGAAGATTATAGCCAGGAGTTGAGAGATCTGTGGAGATAAAATTATAGGGAACTGAACTGCCATAATATGAAGGCTGCCTGAGAGGGAGATCTGTGGAGATAAGTTATAGGGAAGTAAATTGCCAAATTATGATGGCTGTCTGAGAGGGGGAGGGTTAGGAATGCGAATAAATTAGAACTTGTGGAAGCAGTTGCATTTATCTGGGAAGAGACTTAGATAAAGAGGTTTGAAGGATGCTAATGATATAAGGTTGAACAGCTTCAGGGTCTTCTGTATAGTATTCCATGATAAGATGTTTTCTGCTTTCCCAGTGGGAGCCATTCACTCTTATCCCAGTTGATTTTATGTCCCGACAGTGGTCCATAAACCTGCAATATTTTTTCCAGCACCAGGAGGACTTCCAGTGGATTGTCCAAGAACAGTAGGACATCATCTGCGAACAATGAAATAATGTGGTTTATCCCTCCTATCTTGCATCCCTGTATGTCTGGGGAGGCTCTTATTGTAGATGCTAGGGCCTCCACAGTAAGAACATACAGCAGGGGTGACAGGGGGCAGCCCTGTCTCGTTCCCCTAGACAGAGTAAAAGGCACTGAAGTGGTACTGTTGGTAAGTATGTGTGCTTGTGGGCTATTATATAGAGCTCTCAACCAATTAAGGAAGGCGTTCCCCATCCCATATTTATGTAGAACAGCAAACATGAATGACCATTCGACCCTGTCGAAGGCCTTCTCCATGTCGAGCGTGAGGAAGCCCCTACCTGAACCCTCTTCTCCCTTAGTCCAACTATGTAATATATTAATAGAGTGCCTGAGGTTATGCTTGGCTTGAAGACCCTTAACAAATCCCCCTTGGTCAGAGTGCATAAGGTCTGGGAGGAGACCTTCCAACCTTCCTGCTAACATTTTGTAATCTGCATTTAAAAGAGATATAGGACGATAAGATCCACATTTTGTAGGGTCTTTTCCCGGTTTAGGGAGTACGAAAGTGGCTATCCTAAGGGAAGGGGGTAGACCCCCCCTCTTCAAGAGACTGGCAAATGACCTCTATTAGGCGGCTTCCCACAGTGTCCCAGGTATGCCTGTAAAATGCAGCGTGGAGCCCATCTGGTCCTGGTGCTTTCGCTTTATTATTTCGCCATAGAGCCGCTTTAACCTCCTCAGGAGTAATAGGTATACTTAAGTTATTCCTGAAGTTTGAGTTTAAGGAGGGTAGCTCCACTCCCTCAAGGAAGGCCTCCGGTGTGCCGCCTAGTGGAAATTGGGAAGAGTACAGTGTGTCATAAAACTCTCTGAATGTGTCATTTATTTCCCTCTGCTCACAGGTGTAAGAGCCATCCGCCCTGGCCATTCTGAGGCTAGCCCTTTCCACTTTTTTTTTTAACGTCTGCAGTGGGCAGAGCCCGCAGATGTTCTGCATCAGAAAAGGACCTACGTCATGTTTTCCGTCCGTGGAACTGTTTTTCCTCCGCCTGACCCTCCCCCAAGAAGCAATCCGCCCATGTTGTCCCTATGGAATGCAGCACTGCACTATATCACAGTGGGCGTTTTTTTTTTTTTCTTATGGGCGTGTTTTTTTCAGAGAATTTATTTCACATACTGTACTCAGTAATAAATAAGAAACAACAGAGCTTGGGAAGTATATTTGAAATTTAAACGGAGTCATGCCTGTGTATGTTACTTTTTTAATGTTCTTCACAAGCCTCTTCTGCAGACTTCTCTAACTATTTCTCCATGCCGTACAGGTACCTCACAAAATGTACCGAACGATACAACCCGAGCTCACAACTAACTCGCTCTCATTTCGAATTCCAGGCCGTGATTTACTTCTCTCCCTGCACACTCACATCTGCAGGGGTGCAGCTTTGCTGATGGAACAGTCAGTTGTTTAAAATCCTTCTAGATCAGTTTCAAACTCCCCCTTGGATGAGGAATGAAAAATTGTAGGGGAGGGGAGTGTACGCCGTCGCCGCATGCTCTGAGATAGCTGGGGAAACCTGTCCATCAAATCTGTTACCAGGGCGAAAAGGCGGTGCTTAAGCATGCAACGCCCAATTGAAGATGAGCGCTCTGTGTGTCACCATGGTGATGGGGTTGTTCCCGGGGAGGCTGTGATGGGTTGACAAGTGCATGACAATCTGAGCTCTCTGTAAGCATGTACACCAAAGGCAAGAGCAACAGCGTACCGTCCAACAGCCAGGCCAGAGAAAAGTATGTTTTATTCCATCAATACACCGCCAACTGAGAAGGTTGCCAAGGGGGATGACAGAGAGTATAATGAAGCTGAGAAACTTGTCATTGCCTTAGGCGGATTGTGCTCACTGTCGGCGCTGGTAAGGAGAAAAGTAACTTTACAAAATTGTGAAGACTCTCGTGTCTTGAGTTGGGGTTTAAATGCATTTAAATAAATCTGCAACACCTGGGCCGCCTGGAGCTAAGGAGATGCTCGCAGGAGAAGTAACAGCGGGGTTAAGGGGTTTCCAAAACTTCTTTCTGCTGCGTGTAGGGTGCTGTTGCCGCTGCCATGGGCAGTAACTTTGCAAATCCCGAGTGAAGCAACAGCGCACGGACTTGTGAGGTTGTAGGCATGGAATGTCCACAGTGTAGGGAATGTCCACAGGAACCCCACATGCTGCATTAAAACTGGGTGCACTGAGGCTCAAGGCAGAAACGTTAGGCTTGTTTTTAGCAAGAGTCATGATGCTGCATACTCGTTTTTGTGCGTTTTGTACCAGTCAGATGCAGTGAAAGCAACTTTCAAAGTACGCAGTGCAAGAGAAGAAATTGGGTTGCATGCGGCTTCTGAAGTGAAATGCAATTACTCTTGTTGTTAATGTGATCTTTCCTTGATTTTGATAACTGTGCAGGACTGAGGGGTACAGAATTATAGAGGACAGGTCGAGGGCAAAAAAAGGCCAATTCATTGTAAGACACATGGGTGCGGCGTTTTGTAGGAGACCATGGGGCAAACGTTCTCCGTTTATGGAGAAAACGAGTAGAACAAACGTCAGTGATGAGGGGGTGGTTCCAGAAAACACTAGTCTTTTAGTTACTTTGGGGTTCCTATAAAGACTCAGTCTTACAGCCAGGGTGGTTACAGTCAGTAGTACAGTGCCCCTGTTCTAACTGCTGGCTGTGGCTACCTAAGTTTCATTGAAGCAACTGGGAACGTATCTCCCTGGTGAAGTGGCTGAACACTACTGAAAATTCGCCCTAGTGAGGTGTGTACACGAGTTTGTTTGGTATAGGAACAATGATATCTGTCTACACAGAGATTGTACTCCAGCCATGGTGGTTACAGGCAGTAGTACAGTACCCCTGTTCCAACTGCTGGCTGTGGCTACCTAAGTTTCATTGAAGCAGCTGGGAACCTATCTTCCTGGTGAAGTGGCTGAACACTACTGACAATTCATCCTAGTGAGGTGTGCATACGAGTTTGTTTGGTACAGGAACAGTGATACCTGTAGATCATAGAGATAGTACTTATTCTGTTGGTATTTTACTAATTCAGCAAGTGGGGTTTAAGTCAGGGTAATGGTGTATGTATGTGTATGTGTGTGTGTGTTGTAGGTGATCTTAATAGTTTGCTTAGAGGAGGGCACCAGCAGAGGTAACTGTGATGGGCTACAATACCCCCATGAACAGTATATTACACACTACAGTACGTCGTGTACAGTATACATCATTACAACATTTTCAGATACAGTAGCTTATTGTCTTTACACACTGACTCAAAATATATTTTTGACGACTGCTGAACTAAATTGCTGAGTGTGTGTAACAGTAGCGGTAAAAGAAGAGTAACTGTTACAACTTGTTGAACAAGGGCGCCTTGTGAAATACTGGCCTCCGTGTATTGCAGGGGTATCACTAGGGTGGACATTACTGGCTGCAGCTCCAAATCTTTGTTCATTAGTCCTGCGTGAAAGATTCCCAAATCCTCAAACTGGCCACATCTTAGTGTTTTGTTTTTTCAGTGGGCAGGAGGAGTTGGGGGTTCAAACCTCTGATCTTTTTAGACCCCAGAAACACCCTTGGTGGACTGGACTTTTCTGCTGTGCTGCTATCATGCGGTAGAATATTTGTGTTTACCTGTAACCAGTTGTAACTATGGATTTGTCCCTGTACCTAGAGGCTGACATATTAGACCAAGGTTTGTGGCATGCCGTTTTTACGTCTGCAGTGGGTGGAACCTGCAGATGTTTTGCATCAGAAAAGCACCTACATCATGTTTTCCGTCTGTGGAACTATTTTTCCTCCGCCTGACCCTCCCCCAAGAAGCAATCCACCCATGTTGTCTCTATGGACTGCAGCACTGCACTATATCACAGTGGGCGTGTTTTTTTTTTTTTACATTTCTGTGTCCCTGCCATTTCTGTCCCCTCCCCACATATGCATATTAAAATGACACGACCTTACAAAATCGGGCACTTGCAAATGTCCGCAAAACTTAATTCACTCACTAGCCTAAAAACAAGTGTTATTGCTCAGAACTGAACCCTCCCTATGTTATGTTGCCAGTCGGTGTTCGATGACCATCCCAGAGCTGCAAGGTAAAATCAAATCTGTAACATTACACAGAATTAGCCAACAACTTTAACACTTTACCCAAAGGAACTTAGTGAAAAAATAAATGAAGTCAGCGATCTGCTCGAGGTAGTCCTTGTAAAGTGCAGATGATCGCACAGTAGGGAGATTACTGCTCAGTCTGATTTTACCCAATAGAAAATTAAACCAAGTAGTCTGCAGTCTTATATTCAAAGCTGCCATCCAAAACATAAACGGATCTTGAAATATAACATTTTGGATTGCTTTAAACATAGACATGCTATTGTACAATTTCTGACTATGCATGCCAGGTCCTCTATTGTTTCTGCATATGGAGTGGAATAATAAAAACAAAGAAAGTAAATTAATGTTGCAATATAAATAGCTTTAATCAGCCCTACCCCATACAGTAGTAGACGACACATGCTGTTAGCTGAAACATCTACCACAAGCAGAAACACCAGCTCAAAAGTCTGTTTCCCCAACCCTTTTCAATTTCTGCTGTTGTTTAAGTAAACACCTTCAGTGAACTGATGGCTCTATATTCAATCAATCAAAATTTATTTATAATGCGTTTTTCAACATATCAAAGTGCAAGTACAAGACAGCATCTTACATAATAAATAATGACATAAAAACAATAAAAAGCAGCAATAAACCTATCCAAATGCTAGCTCAAATAAATAACTCTTCAGGGACACCTTAAAAGATTCCGTGGACAGGCACTCTCTAATCTGACGAGGTAGAGAATTCCACAGGGTTGGGGCCATGAAAGAAAAAGCTCTGGCCCCAGATGACTGAAGACGAACCCTGGGAATCTCTAGCAATTCCTTGTCAGCGGAGCGGAGGGGCTAGCAGTGGTAAGGTCAAAGGAGATCTTCCAAGTAGCCCGTCCCTGACCGTAGGGTCTTATAGGTCAGCAACGCCACCTTGAAGGTGATTCTCCACACTCGCCGGCAGCCAGTGCAGTTCGCGCAGCACAGGAGTGATATGGCAAGTTCTTGGTAGCCCAGTCAACAACCTGGCTGCAGCGTTCTGCACCAGCTGCAGGCGACAGAGATCCACCCCCGGCAACCCTAGATATAGAGCCTATATCTGCGGCATTTTGTTCTGAAAAAAAATTCTCACAGTTAGCCAGGCGAAATAGAAGCTCTGAAAAAAACCACCAGAAGGAACTGATATTGTGCAATCTATCACTAGCAGCGACTGGCTTAATCGGTTAATTATTTTAGGATAAATATAGAATGTCTCAATTATCGGCATTATGAAAAATGTGCATACGATGAAATTTAAATGCGCTGTGGTTTTATTCAGTGCTGAACGCTCATAAGGTTTGTGTATATTTTTCATTGTTTGTCCATTTTTATTGAACGTACTTATGCAGGAAATTATCCAGAGTTCGTATTAACAGTATAATAATTATAAAATATATGATCAGAAAATACTGAAAATCTGAATTATTTTCTGGTCTTTTAAAAAAGCTCACGCTAAATGTGAAATGGGGTTTCTGCTTTTGATGTTAATTGCAGCACACTCTGAGACATATTGCTTCAAAGATGCTTCTCCAATTTGCTGTACTTTGGTAGCAAAAGTCTTTTGAGACTAGATCATTGTAAAGGAGAGGAGTTATTTCATCATGACATCATAAAATTGAGGGGTGGGTACTGAAATGGAGTCTCCAAAGGGGGAGCAGCACTGTATTTGGTCGTGGAAGCATAAAATACTGCATCATGGGAAGAAATGTCGAGTGGGTAAAGAAGGATGAAAGTTTGGAGGGTTTTTTGAAGACGAGAAGACAAGTAAAACTGAACATAGAAAACTGTAGTATCTCACGCAGTTGAAATGCGCATCCTAACCATACCCCCTCAGATCAATCCACAGCGTTCAATAATAGAAACATAGAATTTGATGGCAGATAAGGACCACTTGACCCACCCAGTCTGCCCATTTCCCTACCTGATAGATAAGCTGCAGATTCTAGTTAATCAACAACTTACTTCCTCCTGCCCCCCACTAGAATTGCCTTATACCTGTCCCATGCATTCTTGAATTCTCCCACTGTTCCTGACTCCACAACCTCCTCAGGAAGGCTGTTCCATGCATCCACAACTCTCTCTGTGAAAAAATACTTTCTAACATTACCTCTGAGCCATCCCCCCATCTTCAAATTGTGCCCCCTTGTTCTTGCACATCTCTTCTTCTGAAAGATACTACCCTCTTGTACCTTGTTAATTCCCTTGAGATACTTGAAAGTTTCTATCATGTCCCCTCTCTCCCTTCTTTCCTCAAGGGTATACATATTAAGCTGCTTTAGTCTCTCCTCGTATGTCTTATGTGCAGACCTTGCACCATTCTGGTTGCCCTTCTCTGAGCAGCCTCCACTCTATGTCTTTGCGGAGATGGGGTCTCCAGAATTGCATGCAGTACTCCAGATGGGGTATCACCAATGGTCTGTAGAGAGGGATAACAACTTCCTGTTTTCTACTGTTAATGCCTCTCCTTATGCATCCCAGTATCCCCCCAGCCCTCCTTACTGCCTTCTCACATTCCTTGCTCACCTCTAGGTCATCTGATATAATTACTCCTAGTTCTCTTTCGATTTTTGTTGTTATTAACTTACCCCCCATTGTGTACTCTTCCCCTGGGTTTTTGTTTCCCAGATGCATTACCTTGCACTTCTTTGCATTGAATCTGAGCTGCTACGTATCTGATCATTCCTCCAAACTTGCCAAGTACCTTTTCATTCTTTCCACCCCACCTTGTGTATCAACCCTGTTGCAGATCTTTGCGTCATCTGCAAAGAGGCATACCTTTCCTTCCAGGTGCTCTCCAACGTCACTTACAAAGATATTAAAGAGGACCTGTCCCAGTACCGAACCCTGCGGTACCCCGCTTGTTACCCTCCTTTCTTAACTGTGGACTCCATTTACTGTCACCCTTTGTGTCCTGTTGTCCAGCCAGTTTTTTATCCAGGCTACCACCTTGGGGCCCACTCCAAGGCTGGCTAACTTGTATATTAATCTTTTGTGAGAGACTGTGTCGAATGCCTTGCTAAAGTCTAGGTAGGCCATATCCACAGCCCTTTCTTGGTCTACTACTTTGGTCACCCAGTCAAAGAAATCTATTAGGTTCATCTGACATGACCTTCCTGCTATGAAACCATGCTGCCTTGGGTCCTGTGACCCACTGGCCTCTAGGTACTCAACAGTTCTTTCCTTCAGAAGTGATTCCATCATTTTCCCTACCACTGAAGTCAAACTAACTGGTCTGTAGTTTCCTGCCTCTGCCCTGCTCCCACTTTTGTGAAGTGGAATCACATTTGCCCTCCTCCAGTCCTCAGGTACCACTCCATCCTCCCATGATTTGTTAAAGAGAATAGTCAGTGGGGTTACTAGTTCTACCCTTAGTTCTTTTAGTATTCTTGGGTGGATCCCATCTGGCCTCATTGCTTTGTCCACCCTCAGTTCTAAGAATTCTTTCAAAACTCTTTCTTCTGTGAATGGACTAGTATCGACCCTCCTATTCAGAGTTTCTCTCTTGTTTGGTTTAGGCACCTCCCCCTCCTCATCTGTTGTGAATACTGAGCAGAAATATTCGTTCAGTATCCCTGTTTTTTCACTGTCACCCTCTGCCCACATTCCTTCCCCTTTATTAAGTCTCTGTATCCCTCCCTTGGTCTTTCTTCGCTCCCTAATGTACCTATAAAAGGTTTTATCCCCCTTCTTAACAGAGTTGGCTATCTTTTCCTCAGTTTGTGCCTTTGCTATTCTGACTGCCATCCCTGCTTCCTTCTGCTTTAACTGATAAAAGTTCTCTGTCCTTCTCCTTCTGTGTTTCCTTTTATTTTCTGAATGCTATCCTTTTCTCCTTAACCATCCCTGCCACCTCTTTTGAGAACCATAGTGGCTTTTTCCTTAGTTTTGTTTTACTGATTTGCTTCACACAAAGGCTTGTTGCCTCTGCGATGGCTGTTTTGATTATTCCCCATTGTTCCTCCACCCCTCCTTCTTGCCCATTTGCTAGTGCTTTTCTAAGGCACTCTCTCATTTTCCTAAAGTCAGCCTTCCTAAAGTCCAATACTCTTGTTTTTGTATGGCTTGACTCTATGGCTGTGTTTATTGTGAACCACACTGTTTGGTGGTCACTTGTTTCCAGATGGCTATCCACTTCTAAATCTGAGATCCTTTCTCCTTCCCCATTTGAGAGTAATTGGGGAGGCATGCAGAAATTATCAACATAGGAAGATCAGGCATCCAGTAATAGCTTCGCATTATCCCTGGAACTGCTACTTAATGGAATTCACAATTAAAAAAAATGCTCATTACAGTTATGGGCAAAGGCTATTCAGGGGAAGAAACATTCACAACCTCAAGAAATACTGAACTGGTAATAAGCTGTGGAAGTCACAAAAGTGATTAGAGTATGAAAGACAACTGCCATGTGGAGACCAGGATTTGATGTAAAAAATGAATAGCACATACATACTGTATATTGCTATAGGACCGCCCATTGGACTGCTCACTAGGCTCGGTCCATCCCCTTTCCCCAGGTCTCGCAATGTCTCAGCTGCCGTACACCACACAAGCTGTTTACTCACTGGCTGTCTGGTTGCGTTTCTCTGGAGACAGATGGAATAGGTGCGGCAGGGAGCCTGGTCTGGGCGGGCAACTTGCGTGTCCCTGGTGGGGAATTTTCTCTCATCAGCTGGACAAGGTCTCAGTTTTGTTGCTCCACAGGTGAGTGGAGGGGGGCAATGGGAAGGTGAGGCGTGGTATTAGTCGGTACTGCTTGCTTTGCCTGCCTTGCTAACAGTGTGCCAAACAGCTCGGAGGTGCTGCTGTTAACTTTACACCTTGACATGAACCTGACAGCACCACAGCTGCAGCACAGAGGGTGTCGCAGCCAGCAGCAGGTCTGAACACATCTAGTAGCATGGGTCATGCACACTAAATTTATTCCTTATCAGGTCATATCCAGCAGACGTTTTGGCTCTGACCAGATCTTGTTTGTTTTACTAGCCTAGCTAGCCATTTACCCACACTATCACCCTCGAAGTGTGTGTGAGATTTAGTAATTAAGAGATCCTGTTCCAGTTTCTGGGATTCTATTTGGTTCAGCTTTCCCTTCAATGTTTTAAGTTCTCTAAGTACACAGGGTTTGGGATCTGTCATAGCAGCCCTTTCTAGGTGATGTATGTCTTGTGCAAGGCTGCACTCTCTCTCTGGATCACTTGCTTTTCTTGGGAAGCAGCATAGCAGATAGTTTCATCTCTTATGCAAGCTTTTAGTGCGTCCCAGACATAATGTGTATGTGTCCCTTTATCCTTATTTAAGGCAATGAATCCCTTAACCGTATCAGTGATGAAGCTCATATACTGGGGATCTGCTAAGATGGCTGGATCCATTCTCCAGGTAGTTTCAGAGGGGACCTGTGAGGATACCTTCACTTCCAACAAGAGGGGGGCATGATCTGAGATGAGTATGGGCCCATAGCTAGCCTGCATATCCTCTGTTACCATCATAGTGGGAATGAAGATGTAGTATATTCAGGTGTAGAGGTGGTGAGCATGGGAGTAAAAGGAATACTCTTTTCCTCCAGGGTGAGTACATCTCCATAACTCCAGTAGGGCCCTCTTGTTAATTAAATTATTTAGCGCTGCCACGCTCTTAGGGTAGGGTTTTAACTTGTTTCCAGAGTGATCCAAAACCAGGTCTAAATAGGTGTTAAAGTCTCCCCCCATCACAATATTGTCAGGAAAGGGAGCCAAAGTGACCCCCAGGTGAGTAAAACAATCAGGGGAGTCAATGTTGGGCCCATATACGGATACAAGTGTTAACCTCTTCCCCCCATGTCCATTTCAGCTATGACAAATCTACCCTGTGGGTCTGCTACCCATTTAAGCAGTTTATGAGGCAGGCCTAGCCGAAGCCATATTGCTACCCCTCTAACTCTAGAAGCGAACAAACCTGCCAAGAGAACTCCCAAGTGACTGGGCCAACTTATATGCTTCATCTTTATTTAGATGAACTTCCTGCAACACCACCACATCTCTCCTTTGCTTCTTTATATATGACCAGACCCTCTTCCTTTTTACCACATTTTTCAGCCCACTGACATTCTAAGTCAAAACATTCAAGTTTGCCAAGTTACAAAGATAAAATTATATGTAGCCATTGTATAAGAGTAGTACCTTTGTTTAGAGAATCCTCTCCTTTGAGATTGTCCAATGAATCTACAATTTTTAACTTTATTAACTCCCCCTAAACCAAAACTATCTAAATCCAAAACTTCTCCAACTCCCTCCCCATAGACAGAGTCTCCCTGTTCGCTTGCAAAATCATCCCCATTTTTAAACTTCCCCGCTCCCCCCTCATACATTCTCCTTTTCTTCCACCTGCCATCCCCAACTTGTTGTGCATGTGAACTATGCTTCTCACCCTCTACTTGTTGTGGATGGAGCCCCTGAATCTACCACACCAAAAGAGGGGGATCCCTATATAAATGAGAGCTTCCTGTCCTGTTCATGCACAGTTGTGGCTCTGGGGAAGGCCTGACTCCAGCTCTCATAGCTGGCTCCAGGTAGGCACCCGCAAAAATGCATCATCCCAGCACTCCGCTCTAATGGGAATGTGCTTACAGGAGATTCGGGGCAGCAGCAAGAGAGACCCGCATTATGCCCTGTGTGGTGTTTGCTTCCGTAGTCCCCTGCCACCTCGTTATGCCAACCTCAGTTTGTCTGCATTGCTCTACCTTTGTTAAAAAGAAATCCCCTTCTTTTAGCATACTAATACAGATCTCCCCAACAGGAGCAGACGCTTGAATGTGCTGAAGTGACTTTTGTAGGCTATGCAGCTTACCTTTTGCTCATCTGTGCGCCAACCTTCCCCCCGCCCTGCTAACAAACTCAAATGGCCCAATCCCCACAAAAACAGAGAAAATCTAACAGTTTCAATTATGAACTAATGCACTACTGTAACAAAATTCTCTGGGCTGAGATTTATTACTTTAAAATTCAAGCGGGTCCAGAAGTCCCAATATAGTTGTAGCCCAGTTAGTGATATGTCCAGAATGTCTTGAGGCTGAACCTACTGGGAAATAAGGTGGGTAATCTCCGGGAACCTTCCAAGTCCTGCCCAGATAGGCCTCCAGCCATGGAGTTGCGGACTCAGAGGGACCCTTCCCTAAACCCTATCCCCCAAGTTACCTTGTTTTATAGCAACTCACATTATTTGTAATACATCAGTTGAGCCTTCATTGTTTACGGCCCACTCATTTTGTTCACAGCGCTGCAGTCCCTGCACATGTTGCATCGCCGCCTCTGGGTCCGTAAACGCTCGTTATCGGCTGCCTGGGTAACAGACTATCAGCCTCGCCGGACAGGCCATAGTGAATGGACAGTTATTATCATGGAGTTTACACTTCACATCTGTAAAGGCTTGCCTCCTAGCTTGAAGTGGCCCAGAGAAGTCCGGAAAAATGCTCACACGAGAGCCCTGAACCAGTATAGGTTCACTTTTTCGAGCAGCCTCAAAGACAGCCTGGTGATCTTGGAATTGAAGAAATTTCACTAGCATATGGCGTGGCTTTTGTTCTGGAGCCGGTTTTTGTCCAGGTGAGCATTGGGCCCGTTGGATTTCAAGGGACATTGTTGTAGGAACCGTTAAGGTCTTCTGTAGCCACTCTTTCATAAAATTTATACACTTCCTTCCTTCCATCCCCTCTGGGGGTCCCATAAGCCAAATATTACATCGCCTCTCCCGGTTCTCGTGGTTGTTCACCACCTGTTTTAGAATTTCAATGTCCTTCATGGTTTGTTGTAGATCTGCTGATAATTGAACTGTCTTGTCTTCTCGAGCACTTATTCTGGATTCCGTTTCTGTTATACGGGTCGCATGGGCCTCCATTGTCTCTAAGCTAGTATTCACCATTTGCTGCAAATGTTGCATTTGGGCTGTCATGTTATCAAAGCCAGATTGCATCTGTGTACCTAGGTCATACTTCAGGTCCCGGAGCATTCTTTCCAAGTTCTGGTAATTAGCTTCCATAGCTGTATTTGCACTATTACCCCCGGAGTCTTGTGGATCTTAGGCCTGAGAGGGAAGGCCTCTCAGTGGATCTATAGGCCCCGCTGCATTGTTGGGATTAGGAGGCTGATTAAGACGTAGTTTTGCCTGTTTCTTGGCAGATTTCGACGTAGGTGGCATTGAGGCTGTAGTATCTTGGCCAAATTAGAGCAGGATGGTGCAGATTTGGAGTAGATTCAGTTGGAGCTCTTCTAGTTCACCTCCATTCAGCTCCCAGGCTTGGCCACGCCCCGCCTCTTATACATCTTATCTGGTTCTCTGTCAACTCAGTACCTTTTTTTATCTTTACTAACCCACTCCCCACAATCTTCCCTCACAAACACTCCCTTTATTCCCCCAACTCACTATATTTTAAGGAGGCAGTATAGGGCAGTAGTTTAAGGCTCTGAGCTGCAAACCTGGAGACCTGGGTTTGAATCCCACAGCCCCCACTTGCATACTGTGCAACCCTGAGCAAGTCACTTAACTTCCTTGTGCTCCCAGGTTGCACCTGTACATAAACTTTCAGCTTAGTGCGTCTCTCCTGGTAAAACAAAGGTAAAAAAAAAAAAATTATATATATATATATATATATAAAAAAAATACCATTAACACACTTTCAACCTGCCTATTAAATTACCTCCTCCTTTCACTCACACACTATCTATCCCCCCAAATCCTAATCATATCAAAATACAATCAAACACTCCCCATCTATCCCAACTTTATTTATTTATAGCATTTTGGTAACTGGGTAAACCCACTGAGACCAGAGGTCCCTTTTTCAAGGGTGACCCGGAATTAGTTACATACAGCATATTATAATGGAGAATCCAACTGTGCACCTCAGAGAAGAAATATAAATAATTTTAAAACTTGTTCATGAAACTCTTGCGACAAGAGTATATGTCCAACTTCAAAGCCAGTATCAGTGCTCACACCACTGAAAGATCTTATAGCCCATACCCAGTAAAGTGAGAGGACAGTTTAATGGTGAGGAAGAAAAATGCTCTCCCATAGCAAATTTTTCATAGCAAGTCACCAGTGGGAGTCCTGCTGCCAGACCGCAGTAAAATGTCTCAGAACAGAATACAATGTTTAAGTCCCTCAGCAGGAGCCCACAACTCCCACTGTGTATTCCGTTAAGCTTAGTTCTTATTTTCATACCTTGCAACTTTGGCCCAGTTACCGCGGGAGACCCTCTTTACAGCCATAAAAGTACTTGAATCCGGTTTCTCAGCCAAAGTGAAACTGCACCACAGCACAGCTCTCACCTCTTACTCGGAGGCAATATCACTCTAGAAGTGTTGTGAGATTCAGAAGAGTACTCACAACCTGTGTGCCTGGATAGTCATTCACATGAGAAGCGACATCACCACTCACTGCCACCTCTCTCGTAATCCACCAGATACAAACTTTCTTCCTCCCAGTGCATATCCTTGGTCAGATCTTCCAGCAGCCTCTAGGATAAGCTCGCTCCATGGGCACCGGTTCTCCAGGGACCAGACCGAGCGCTATTCCACAGCCACCCTCCTCAGTAGATGCAGATCCCCACAACAGGTGGAATTCACTGAATCAGAACTCTCCGGTTTTCTGACCTTCACTCCATGTGTCTGCGTATCTTCCCTCCGTCTTTCAGTGGGCCGATCCCGCCAAGTCCTCTCCACTCTCCGGGACTTCAGGTAGGTTTTTCTGCATCACAAATGCAGGTGCGTTTTCAACAGCAGAAAAATGTTTAAATGTGGAAACGCTCCTTTGAAGGACACGCAAGAATTCTTAAAACCAAAAAACTCTACCTCCTATCTTAAATCACTACCTAGTCCTAAACTGCACTGGTTCCCTGCACATCACACCTGACTTATAAATGTTAAAAACACTATACTAGTCGCTCCTATGCCAGATGATAACATATATACAGCAAGCAGTATTAAATTAAAGGATTCTCCAATAATTTAAAGAGGACAGGAAATTATTTTTTATTAGCAGCTGTTTATAATGTTCCTAGTTTCAGAAGCAATATTCATTCCCGTAAATGATCCATATGTAACTTTACCTAAAGAAAAGGTGATGCGGAAAACTGTATTTTCCATTGTTTTGTTTTTATGGGCAGCATTCTGTCACAGTTCTCTTCACAGAACCAGTGATCTGGAATTTTAACTAAGTCATGGTGTGAGCTCAGAACTCTGAACATGATTCTGATAGGACAATAGCTCATACTTAGCATTCTGTACTCGAACCATGACGTAGTATAAACTCCAAATTACTACTTCCGTGAAGAGAACTGTAACAGAATGCTGTGCATAAAAAGGAAACAATTGAAAACACAATGTTTCACATCAGTGCTTATTCAGTTGCAGTTAAATATGTGTAACCCCTAGATGGCGCTATCCCAGAGGCTACTACCCCTGCCTGATTTGCCACTAAGAGGTTGAGGGGCCTGGATCCAATGGCGGGTGCCTCCACCCAGAGGTCAGGGTTTGCAATAGTTAAACTAACTTGGTCACAGCCCTCTGGGACACTGCAACCCCCCTTTCTTCCCACTAGTGGCCCACACAATATATCAGAATTACCTTCACAGTATACACTTACCCCAGGTCTGGTTCCGGCACTGGGACCTCCTGTAAATGAGATACAGTGCAACAATCACAGTACAGTACTTTAACATAGACAAATACCTCAGGCAGTATAACTTTGCTGAAACAAGCAGCTCTGATTTATTTAGGGGATATAACAAGGACAGGGGAAATCAGGTTAATTAGCTTATCACTCTAATAATCTACCTATGGCTCTGTGCACAGGCCTATCCCTATCAGTTACTGTCCCTGGGTACCCAAGCCCTAGTGGCTAGTCCAAACCGTGGCAGCTGGTAGGGGCCCTTTCACACAGAGAAAGGAGAATTAAACAGTCAGCAGTACAGTAATTCCATTTTGGATTTAATGTGGCAATTCAACAGGAGGCGACCCTGAATTAGTACTCACGACCTCCAAATAAGATAGGGTCCTTCAATGTCAGCAGGGCTCACTTGAGGTACACAAACCTCTTCACACATCCATATAAAGAAAGCACTATACCAGGCAGGCTGCATCTGTATCCCGATCGCAATTACTGCACAATACCCGGGAGAACACACAGCAGATTCAGTTCCTGACAGACCGAGTGCAATTTTCAGCAATTCCTCCAGTCTTCTACAGGGTGAGCCTGGTTTCTACTCTTCAGAGATCCTTTGATTCTTTTCACAGGACGAATTCAGTCCTAACAAGCTGTTACACAAGCTGCAGACCGGAACTCTGGGCCTTACACACGTTTTTTGACTAAAACTGCACACTGAAAAAGCACAGGGCTCCTTCCTTCTTCACTGCCAAAGCTCAACTGAAACTCCAACTGACAAACCAGGCACTTCCTTTGAGTTCCTCCCAGTTCTTGACTGGATTGGCTGTCACTCACAATAGACTGCTGCTGTTGGTCCAAAAGGCACTGAAGTCTAAACTACATCTCCCAGAGTCACTGCCCATACAATCCTCTTGTGGCTGGCTCAGATTATGAGTCCAAGTTCTGATTCGTCCAAGGCACCATTTTAGAGCTAGCTTACCCCACACTGATTGGTCCAGTTCAGCAGTTCAAAACTAGAATGGGAACTAGCAGACACAGTTCTGACTGCAAAGAAAGCAGGTTAGACAAACTGTAATTTCATTATTACTCTAAATAATTTCTGGCAAACAGTTACATCTTTCAGATAGGTTCCTTTGCACTCCTAGTGACTGCAAAAATGAAGTGAATTGGCAGCTTGAGTGGTACTCAATCAAAGAAACACACAGTCCCCCATACAAACTAATTATGTCTGCAAGCAGACAGCTCTTAAAGAGACAGTACCAGAGGTTCTAAAAATACTCACTGATAAATGGCTTAAATGCCAAACACCATTCAGGCTTGGAGCATTCAAGCAAGCTCCTGGAAGTCTTTTGGGAACCCCCATTTGCAGGGGGGTTACATATGGATCATTTACAGGTATGATTTTCATTTCTGTAAACAGGAGCATTACAAACTGCTGCCAATTGGCAAACATTTCCCGTCCCCTTTAAAGCAGCAGTACTACGAAATCAGGAAGTGATCTATCAAAATTCTGTTTTTCGGCTGTAAGCATGCGGCCAAAGTTCCAGTTTCCATACCTGTAAATGTTTTTTTCCAGTCGTCTTTAGTTTTTTTTAGTTATTTGCAATTTATTTGAAGTGTTGTAGTGCTACAACAAATACGGAGGCTGACTAATTTCAGCTGCGCTTTTTCTTCAGATCGCATCACATCTTTTGACAACAGCAAAGGGATCCTCTGCTGACCATTCCCGATGTCCCTGCAAGTCATATAGATGTGCAGTTGGCAGCAGAGCGGGTTCCAGTGCAACATGCTTAGTGGCAGAAATGTAAACAAAAGCAGAGAATAACACAGCAAATTACTCGGCGATAGTACAATGCCAGTGAGAAACAGTACCAGATATATCATTAGCAAGGCACAGGGAATAAACTGTCAAAAAAACGCAATTTTTTTTCCGTAGTACTGCTGCTTTAAGCTAAGAGTTTATTTGAAGGAGCCAAAGAAAACTTTACCTGTGCTCAGTTACAGCTCAGGGAGACGGCCATCTACTAAGGCAAATAGGAGCATGGAGGCTTTTGTGCCCATATTGCTCCATCTATTGATCGTAATATAATTTTCCACTATTTAGAATGAACCTATCAAGTTGACTTTTAAATTCATCTTTAAATTTTTTATGTATTGATTTATTTAATTCATTGGAAATAACCTTTGAGCTAGGAGCTCATTTACATAGGTTCCACGTTATCAGACAATAAAACAGTAGACAGAAATATATGTATCAACATAGGAATACAAGATGGGCAACACAATTGCTAGTTGATAACAAGCAATTGCAAAGATTTCAAGTTTGTGAGGTAATAATAGCTGCCATGGGACCGGCATTGTCACTTGTTACAGGTCCTTATTCTATTAAGTAGCTGTAGGTATGGGGATGACATAGAGAGGTGTGAGAAGGGAGATCAACACGTGCAGTCCCAGAGATGGGATGGAAATAAAAACTGGAGCTAGGAGAGCAACAGGAGAACCGCTGAAGGAAAGTGAGAGTGAGTATGAGGTAAGGGCAGGTTAGATGGCGAGACAAGCTGGGGGGAAAGGAAAAGAGGGGATAGAAACAGGACAAGAGCACAGAGATGGAATCGAATTATTGTAGTTTAGGGCAAGCAGCAAGAAGAGCGGGAGGGAGTATAAGTAAAAGTATGAGCTAGTCTAGGGGGGCATTTACTAGCAATTATATTAAAAGGCAGAGAGTTCCAAGGGCTAATGATCTGCTGAGTAAAGAAAAATGTTCTTTTTGTGGTTCTTAATGGTTGCCCAGATAACTGAAGTGGGTGGCTTCTAGTGGTTTTAAAATCCTATTTAAACTCAAAATTAAGTTCTGGTAGTAGGTAATCATTTTGCATAATGTGATACATAAAAAATGCATCTCCGCTAAGATGACGCTGTTCCAAGGTCATAAGGTTTAAATGTTTTAAGCGGGATTCATACAGCGTATTTTGCAAAGCACAGTTTTAGTTGCTTTTCTCTGGATTCTCTCTGTTCCCTCAATGCCCCTATATTTGTAAGGGCACCATACTGGTGAAGTGTGGTCCAAATGAGGATGCTCGCAGGGTGAAAAGGGTGTAAAGGGTGAAAACAACTGCTTTGTCTCTCAAGATTATGTGTCTTGTAGCCCATAATGCCCTATTAGCACAAACAATAGCAGATGAAGCCTGTGACCAGAAATCAGCAGTATCCGTAATTATTTCTCCCAGATCCAGTTCTCCGGGTGACTTGGTTAGGGTTTTATTGTTTACTACATAAGAAGGGTTTTCCTCCCTAGCTGCATGACTTTGCACTTGTGCAGGCTGAATTCCGTTCCCCACTTGTTCACCCATAGGCTTAGTTTGTTCAGATCTTCCTGTATTAATGAAGAATCATATTTGGCAAGGCATTTACCCTCTCCCCCCCCCCATTTTTACGTCATCTCCATACTTAATTGTCCAAGTAAACAAGTTCCTTGTAAGTTCTGAGATAAAAATGTTAAAAAGGAACAGGCCAAGGACAGAAAATTGGGGAACTCAGCAAGCCACCAATGGACTCGATGAAATGTGTCATCTAATGTTTACCCTCTCATGTCTGTCCGACAGCCAGTTGGAAACTCATAAGATAAGTCTGTTATTAACCTTGTCATCAATCAGCCTCTGTATGATGGCCAAATGTGGTACAAGATCAAATGCCTTGGAAAAAAGGCAATAAAAATTACATCACAAGGGCAACCGAGATCTAATGAATGGCTAATTTTTCATAAAAATAAAGCAGGAACTCCCCGACTTGGGCGTTAAACAGCACTGAAAGGAATGGTAGCTTCTGCTCTTGGTTCGTTTTAACTCAACGTGGTTCTTAAAGCTGCATTAAAATTAATTTGAAAACATTATGAGGTCACCACAGAGAACCAAGATCTTCAAGTGGCCCACTAAAATGGTCCCAGTCCTCCTCCCCAATTAAGTTCACTGTTCTGAAGCCATCCTCCCACATAACAATTATATTTAGGAAAAAAAAGTAGGGAACAGCTGCGTAAATGGATTCATTTTTTTTTTCCTACGTATGTAATTTTTGTGCAGTGGCACTATTTCACCAAAAATCATAAAGGTCGCAGAGCTCACCCCACCCCACAGTTTATATTATATAAAATGCTGAGGAAAGTCTGCATTGTACAGATTCATGGGGGGCTGCAAATAAATCTTTGTGGGGGGGGATCTAAATTGCAACACCCCCCTTGCTTTTGGGTACATATACCTGAAGGCCTGAATATATCAACTACATTTACAGTACTACTTCAGCTGCCAGTTCCTCCTCTGCCCCCACTGCTCACCCTGGGTTCAGAGAGCAACTGTGCTCTCGGCCACCATCGGAAACACTGGTCCATGGTCACCTCAATCACTCCATGGCTCTTCTCTCACCTCCTCTTCATAACATGCTTTTGGATAAGGGTCGCACAAGTGTTGGGCACAAAGCCAGAATGGAAATAACCTCAATATTCCCTTTTAAAATAATGGATTTTTGGGGACATCCTGTATCTCTGAACAGACTCCAAAAACAACACTTGAGTAGTTCAGAGATGCCAACTGCTTTACCAGATCAAGATGAGAGAACTACAGCCGAGGGGGTTCTGTTACTTGTCTTATGGCTAAATAACTTGTCATATTCTGAAGCTTCTGACTGACTGAAGATTATGACATTTGATGTAATGAACAAACTTTAAGACTGATTAAATTTGACTCTCCCCAAGGACGTCAAAAGGCCAGATCCTACTTACTCCTGTGACAATGCCACTATTCATCATAAGTTTTTCTTGGTGAGCCCTACATAGCTACACCAGTGGGGAATCCAGGATTTTACAATGCGGGTGCCGCGGCGGTGTGCCTACTTGATATGCAACCTTTTATAATGGTGTTTAATCCTTTATACTATCCTTTTCATTACATTTTTGACTGAAAATATAAATGTAATCTATTATTTTGAATGTAGATTTTCTTACAAATCAATATATTAAGACTCCTCTGGCAAAGTGAAATGCAGCAGCAGCAAGCAAGCAAGTTACACTCGGGGGTGCACCTGCACCCTCTAAAACACCCTAGATCTGCTACTGAGCTACACAGATGCTGACAGCAGATACAGGCTCTTGGCCCATTCAGTCTGCCCACCTTGTCTTACTATTCTGCCTTGCTATAGTGGCAATCCTCTCTTTTGCTACTCTCACCCCTTTTTTAAGTAAACCCGCCAATCCCTGCTTGAAAAGGCTGATACATTTATTATTTATTTATTTTATTTAGTTTTTATTGACCGGGTAAGTGCACTGACAAATCCTGCCTATTTTCAGGCACGACCCGGGGGAGGGGGATACAGATGGATGCCAACTGACTCTGAACCAGATTAAGCTGTTATCCCGTATCATTTCCTCTGGTAGCTTTATTCCATTTGCTCACTACACGTTCCAAGAAGAAATGCTTACAGGTTTCCTTTCGGAATCTCCCTCCTGCCAGCTTTACTGAATTCTCTTGTCCCACTGTTTGAACTCAAGGAGAAGAGATCCTCGGCATTCACCTTATTTATCCTGTGTAAATACTGCACCTGTATGTGTCAATCATGTCACCCCTTTCCTGCCTCTTCTCAAGAGTGTACAGGTTTAAGCCCTGCAGCTTCTACTCAAAGAACAGGTTACTCACCTGTAACAGTAGTTCTACGAGTGGTATATGTTGTTCATCCACACTGTCTGGCATTGTCCCTTTCCCCTTTAAATCTTGCCGGAAGTCTTCAAGCTGGCTCCTCCCACCCACCCAGGTGGTAAATACCTCGGCTCCGCCACATGACGCCAGATCTAGCCCGCTGGAAGCCAGGTTGTGCGCCTAAAGCCGGGGAGGTCGGGTGGGTGCGTGTGGATGAACAACATATACCACTCCTAGAACTACTGTTACAGGTGAGTAACCTGTTCTTCTAGGAGCGTGGATATGTTGTTCATCCACACTGTCTGGCAGACTCAAGCAGTTCTCCGGGAGGAGGGAGGCAAGGCGACACCCTACTTAGGGAATAGAGATTGAGAACCGAGGCCCCAAAACCAGCATCCCGATGTGACTCTAGGTCAATGGTAATGGGTAAAAGGTGCTTTGTTGACTTCCAAGCAGCCCGACAGATTTCTTGGATAGGGATGTCCCTGGAAGCAGCCACCTTAGCAATATGACGGGTAGAATGAGCCCTTAGCCCTTTGGGAGGCTCCTTACCGCCAATTCATAGCACAGACCTATGCATGATGTGATCCATCTTGCAATAGTCCGGCTTGGCTGCAGGTCTGCCAGAAGCGGCTTCAGCGTAGGTGACGAACAGCTGGCTAACCTCATTCACTTTGCTGCCCTCCTTATAATAGAGAGAGCACGCCTGAGGTCCAGAGTGGTGGCTTCCAGTACCGGGCGTCCGAGGTAATTAGGGTAATATACTGGCAGGGTCAACACCTGTTAAGGTGAAACTTGACACCACCTTCGAAGGAATTTCGTGGGGGCGCAGAGCAACTTTGTCCCTGTGAAAGACCAGATGGGGAGTCCACTGAAAGCGCCTTGAGCTCCCCTGTCTTCTGGCTGACGGATAGCCACCAAGAAGGCCGCCTTCCACTATAAGTGCGAAGTGTAGACTTGTGCATGGGTTTGAATGGCTTGCCCATGAGCTTTGCCAAACCAGCAAAAGATCCCACGGAGGTGGAGGTTCACGACTGAGGGGATATGTGGTCCAGGCCTTTGAAAAGCGCCGACCACCTTTTCCTGAGCTAACGTCGGCTGACCGACCCGCGCCCGGTAAGCAGATATGGCTGCTAGGTGCACCCTAAGGGTCGATGATCGAAGACCCCCTTTGGAGAAGGACCAAAGGTAGTCTAGAATGTTAGCCACCGAGCAGGATAAGGGGTCCAGACCTTTACCCTGACACCAAATGGAAAATCTCTTCCACTTGAAGGCATAACATTTCCTGGTCGATTCTTTTCGAGATGCCTCCACCACGGTGTAGACATCCTCAGAAAGACCCACAGCCTGGAACTCTAGCCGCTCAGGAACCAGGCTGTGAGGTGCAGGGATTGAAGGTCCGGATGAAGGACCTTCCCCTGGTTCAGAAAAATCAGGTCCGGGCGTGTACTGAGCCGCTCTGGGGTCCTGCAGCTAAGGCTGAGGAGATCTGGATACCAGAACTGGCGTGGCCAATCTGGGGCTACTAGGATCACCTCTCTTGTCCTGCCTCACCTTGAGTAACACCTTGTGGATCAAGGGAAATGGAGGAAAGGCGCAAAGAGGCCTGGGGTCCATGGCCTCGAGAAGGCATCCCCTGCAGCGAGCCCTGCTGAGGGGGGCGGCATGGAACAGCCTCAGCTTGGTGTTCTCCCTGGAGGCAAACAGGTCCACCAACGTTTGCCCTAACGAGAGAACAGGTAGTAGGCTACCTCTGGATGGAGAGACCACTGTGGATGTCTGGCCTAAGCGGCTGAGAGCATCCGCCAGTTGGTTCGCGACCCTGCCACATGAATGGCAAGGAGATCCGCCTCCAGCCGGTTGACGAAGGTCCAGATCCGAGCGCCTCCTTGCATAGCAGACAGGAGTGCGTACGCCCTGTTTGTTGAGGTAGTACATGGTCGTGGTATTGTCCGCCTGACTTGGAACCACTTGACCTCGGAGCTGAGGAGCGAAAGCTGACAGAGCCAGTCTGACTGCCCTGAGCTCCAACAGGTTGATGTGGCATTGGGACTCCTCTGGGTCCAGAGCCCATGAGCTCTGTGGTCCCCTGATGGGCTCCCGGCCCATGTGAGAGGCATCGGTCAGGCGACCGCCGGCTCGGGCAGACAAACGAGATCCTTCCTGCAGATGACTGCGGATCGTCCACCATTGGAGAGCGCCCCACATCCTCTGGGTGACCATGACCAGCTGGTCGAAAAGACTCTGACGCTGAGACCACTGGGCGGAAGCCCCACTGAGGGGGCGATGTCCAGTCTGGCCCAGCGGACCACTGACGGCACGCCGCCATGTAGCCCAGGAGGTGCAGGAAGTCCCGGCAGGGCGTGAGTGCCCAACCAAAAATGATTGGGCAAAGGAGGAGAGAACCTCCGCCCTGTCCGCCGGGAGCCGAGCTCTGGCTTGACGAGAGTCGAGCTCTGCCCCGATGAAGCCCATCACCTGAGAAGGTATGAGTTCCGATTTGGCCTCGTTGATCAGAAGGCCCAAGTGTGAGCAGGTTCGGAGGGTCAGGTCCCTGGACCTCTCCACCTCCTGAAGGGAGGATCCCGCCAGGAGCCAATCGTCCAGGTAGGGTTAAATACGAACCCCCTGACGCCGAAGATGGGCTGCCACCACTGCAATGCATTTGGTGAAACCCTTGGGGCTGATGACAGGTCGAACGGCATGGTTTGAATCCTCGCATAAGGTCCCTTTCGACTCCTCGAAGCGAGGAACCGCTGATGAGACGGACAGATAGGGACATGAAAAAAGGCCCTGAAGATCCAGTGTGCACAACCACATGTTTCGCCCAGGGATGGTATGATCTGATTTAGAGTTACCATCCAAGGTGCGGACCTGAGATACCGATTCAGGTCGTAGATCTAGAATGGGGCGCCAACCCCCCATCCGCTTGTGTACAAGGAAATACCTGGAGACGGCCTGGGTCTGAAGGAGGATCCGCACTGGCCACCACCTCTTTGAGGAGGAGTAGCGCAATGTCGCCTCGAAGGACAGACTGGGCGACTGAGATCCGCTCCTCTCGTGGGGCACGGGCTCGGCTGGGAGGGTACTGCTCAAATTCTAAGGGCAGACCCTGCCCGACCACTTCTAGGACCCATCTGTCTGTGGTGATACTGGACCAGGCGGAAATGAAGTGGCAGAGCCGGCCCCCCACGGGAGGACCCCGAGCTGAAGTGACGGGTATGGGGGAGGACACCCCCGGCCCATCACTGGGCAGGCTTAGAGGAGGAGGGGGAACCTGGACCAGCCGCCTCCTTTAGGGCTGCTGGTGAACTTGCTTGGGCCTAGGGTGCCAAGTCTGAGCCTGTTGCTGTTGTTGACCCCTGGAAGGGTGGTTGTCTGACCACAGGAAGAAATGACTAAAAGGCTTCTTCCTGCGCCTTGCTGGTTCTTACTTGAAGAACCCTTAGCGGATGTAGCATCTAAGGTGGCATTAGATTGCTCGACACGCTGCAGGTGACCTGCCACCCCTGGGTCCAAGAGGTCGGGTGCCAAGGAAGGACACATCAGCTAGCTTGTGCTGAGTATCCACGGGAAAGGAGGATAACCTCAGCCAAGCCCTGCGGCGAGTGGATACCGCTGCAGCTAGTGAACGGGCACAGGAATCACCCACGTCCAGAGCAGTCTGGAGTTGTTGTTTAGCAACAGCTCTGCTCCTGGTCCCTGACCTGCTTGACCGTGGTCTGCATGTCAGCTGGGAGGTGGGGGAGAACTTCGTCCAGCAACCCCAAGAGGGCGTGAGAGAAGTGTGCCATAATCACCGCTGAGCTTGCCTGACGAAGGCCCAAAGATGATGCAGCATAGACCTTCCGGGCTGAGTGGTCCATAAGTTTGGACTCTTTGTCTGGAGGGCGGTCAGTATCGGCTGAGCTGCCCGTCCCACCTGAATACTGAGGCAGTCACAAGGCTTTCCTCCGAGGGTGCTCATGTAAACCCGCTAAAGACCCTGTGGGCACCGTGGTACTTGCGCGCTATGCGGCAGAAGGAGCTGGGCAGGAGGCTGACGCTGCCAGAGTTCCAAGGCCGGACCAATAATGGCTTCAGCGACTGGAAATGCCTCCGTAGGGGTATCCCCTCTGATATATCCGCACGGGATATTCCGCTTTTCTGGATAGGCTGTAGGGCCATCCTCATCGATTCGGAAATGAGCCGGAGGATGCCCTGGAAGGAGGAAGGCCCTTCTTCCAAGCCTGATGCCGAAAGCTCATCGAGAGAGTGAAGGCCAGTGTTATTGGAATCGGAGGAGTCCTGATATAAAGGCTGCCCACCTAAGTCCCCCTCGATACGCCTAGGGTGATCAGAGGTGACCGTAATTGACAGTCTGTGGGGGAGACCCGAAGACTGTCGTGCCTCCTTGGAGGGAACCCCCAAGGGCAGCTTAGGTGGAGGTTCCACCAAAATTGGTGGGGAACCTGAAACCAGTTGCGGCGGAAGATGCACCGGAGCCCCCGAAGAGACCGGCACCGGAGCAATCGGTGTCTGAGGCGGCCGAAGAGGCTGAGGCCAAGAGATAGCCGGGACCACCGAGGGAGCCGGCTTCTGACCTGCTAGCAGGAATTGCTGCCACATGAGATCCTCGCAGCGTCGACGAATTTTTCGTCGAAGCCTCTCCTCGTCCGAGGAGGAAGGGGAACGCTGCGCGCCTTGCGGGAGTGCTTGTGTCCTTTTAGGTCGATCGGATCAAGAGGACTTGCCCTCGATCGAGACCGACGGTGTCGGGCTTTGTCGATCGGGAGACTGGGCTCGGTGAAACAGAGGCTCCAGTTCTTTCCTCGATCGAGTATTCGCTACGGTCTCCTCGTCGGGAAGGAGAGAATCGCGTTTTCCAAAGAAGAATCATCGACAGGAGTCGGTGATAACGTCGATTGGGTCGAGAATAATCTCAGCTGGATCAGCGGACTCCTCGGCTTCTACGCCTGGTACAGACGGAAGGTCTGAAAACCCAGCGGCCGAGGAGGCAATTTCGACCGAAGTCGAGACCTCGGACCGCTCCTGATCCCAGGAGCGTCTTCTTCGACTTGAAGAAGATTTAGGATCCTTTTTCTTCGAACGGGAAGAGTGTGAGCCCGAGGGCGCCTCACCCTTGGTAGGGAGAGACTGGCACAAATCCCGAAGGATCCTGAGAAGGAAGAGTCCAGTTGAGCGGCATCTAAGAAACCTCGGCTAGCCGAGGCTTGGCGCGGCTTCTTCCTTCTAAAAGCCATGCGCCGAGGCTGCTCAGCTGATCCCGCAGTCAGCGAAACCGCCCACCTGGGCCTCCTTGGATTTACCAGTGGGTTATGGAGCTCCGGCTCACCCAGCTTCAGGCGCCACTGACGCATTTTCCAGGACGCTGGGGTGAAGGAAGCGCAATGGAGCACCGCGAGGTATCGTGAATAGAACCGAGGCAGTAAACGCACGAGAGGTGGGAATCGGTGCGCGACATTTTCTGTCCGCAAGGTCACCGGCGAAACCCGGGGGACGACTTGTCATCCATGTCCGAATCAGAGTTGTAAACTCTAATGAGTTTCAGAGCGAGAAGATGCGGTGAAAACCGTCGAAACGAATCCAGGGCCTCAACACTGCAGAAAGCACGAGGTAACCTGAATCTTCCAGCGGAAAGGAAGATCTGGCATCATGGGGCGGAGCCGAGGTATTTACCACCCGGGTGGGTGGGAGGAGCCAGCTTGAAGACTTCCGGCAAGATTTAAAGGGGAAAGGGACAATGCCAGACAGTGTGGATGAACAACATATCCAAGCTCCTAGAACATAATTTCTCACAGGTCATGGACTATCTTAGTTGCCCTGCGCTGTACTGATTCGACCTTGCCTGCAGACTCCACCAGTCCTCTTCGGGCAGTGCTATGCAATGCGAGATCGATGAGGAACATGACTGCAATTATGGCAGACTTGATTTTCTAAGTTGATCTCGCTTGCATCACAGGGACCTGGCTGGGGGATGACACAGGTCCAGTTCTGTAGGCATCGGTCCCGGCCGGGTACTCTGTAGTGCACTGCCTGAGGAGGGAATGCAGGGATAGGAGTGTGGCCATCTGATTTAGAGCCATCTTGAACATTTCTGAAGACTCAGTGGGTTCTGTCTCATCATTTGTATGCATAGCTGGGCATGGAGGTCGAGGAGCAGGTTGCAGGATTCTCCTCATGTATCGTCCCCTCTTGGCGTGGGAGAGAATTCCAGCAGGAAGTCGCAGACTTCGTCAGAGGCATATCCTCCAGGAAGGGGGAGGTGATCCTACTGCTGTATAGGTCACTGGTTAGACCACACCTGGAGTATTGCGTGCAGTTCTGGCACCTGTACCTGAAGGACATTAGGTTACTGGAGGAGGTGCAGCACAGGGTAACAAAAACGATCCAGGGGCTAGGGGACTTGCCCTATGAGAGTAGGCTGAGGGAGTTGAACATGTACTCCCTGGAGGAGAGGAGGGAAAGGGGGATATGACTGAAACCTTCAAGTACATTAAGGGAATAAATAAGACAGACACCGAGGGACTTTTCCAGTTAAGAACAGGGAGGGACACCCGAGGGCACAAGCTAAGATTGGAAGGGGGAAGGTTCAGGAGGGAAATGAGGAGACACTTTTTTACAGAGAGGGTGGTGACAGGGTGGAATGCATTACCACAGGAAGGGGTAGCCTATAATACAGTGGGCTGCTATAAAAGGGGATGGGACAGGTAAGGGGAGGGTCACTGGAAGGAGGGGAGGGAGGGAGGGTCAGCTGCAGTATAAAGGCTGTTAGCTGCACAATCGAGCAGACTCAATAAACCACAAGGCTTTTATCTGCTGGCAGATTTGTATGTTCATATGTACCAACAGGGTGCTGGGAGTCCAGATCGTCAATTGTGGGTGACTAATGCCTGGGTCGACGACAAACTCACGTTTTGGTCATTACTTCCTCCAGACAATGACATCATTGGGCCTTGCAGAAGCAGTTGCTTCTGCAAATCACCACCACGGCCATGTCCTGGACTTTGTATTCTCACAGAGGCTTGAGGTCACCGACTTCAGGACTGATCTTGTCATTTGGTCGGATCATTGCACAGTGGCGTTTTCATTTGGGCCCACCGCAATAGTCCTACCCCTGTTGAGATGGTCCACTATTGCTCATTGACAGGACTGTGCCCAGAGGGACTTTTGGTGGTAGTGGACTTTTCTGGTGTGAGTACTGCATGTGCAGCTGGCACAGGCAAGCCGGGAACAGTCTATATTAGTGCTGTCTCCAAGGTGCTAGATGCCACTGCACTGGTCAGTATACAATTCAAGTCTTCTTATTTGAGACCCCTGTGGTTTGATGGAGCTTGCAAAGAGATGAAGACCATGGGTCAGAAGTCAGAGCATTGCTGGCGGAGGACCTGGTCTGAGGAGGATAACTGGCTTTGAGAGTTCACTACGGTGAACATCAAAGGGCAATCAACCATAAGAAGGCAAAGTTCCTGTCCAGGGAGACGGCCACAGGGAGGAACAGACCAGCTCTGATCTTTCGGACTGTGGCAAGGCTACTTCATCCTGCCTGTTTGCAGCCAAAGAGAGAGCATTTTCAGTCCCTCTGTGCGAGGAGTTTGCTCAGTTCTTCTCTGACAGGGTTTCCTCCATTTGGTCTGGGATTTCCCCAGTGGGGCAAGATCAGCCCCGCAGTAGAGGGCCTTGCATAGGCACAGCACTCTATTGTCTTGGGAGAGTTTCAGCCAGTGAAGGTGGCTGAAAGCCATCGAGGTAATCTCAAAGTTGCGGCCCACTTTTTGTGAACCAGACCCAGGCCTCACTCATCTCCTAATGGGATGTGCACAGTCTGTTGGTCCAGTGTTTGACAAGAAAGTCTGGTGCTGGTCTCGGAGGGGTTCTTACCTGATGCCTTGAAGGAGGCGCTGGTGATGCCCCTTCTGAAGAAACCATCTCTTGACCCTGATATCTTGGCAAACTACTGACCAGTCTTCAACCTCCCATTTTTGGGAAAGGCTGCTGAGAAAGTGGTGGCTCTGCAGCTCGAGGCACACCTCACAGTCTTTGACATGTACAAACCATTCCAGTCTGGGTTAGGGTAAGGCATAGCACCAAAATGGCATTGGTCAAGGTGCAAAATGACCTCCTCAGGGTGAGAGATAGAGAAGATTAGTCAAATTCCCGTTCTCCTAGATCTCTCCTCAGCATCTGACATCATGGACCACATTGTGCTACTGGATCACCTTAGAGAGTATTGTGAACTCACCGGTATTGTCATCAGCTGGTTTGAGTCCTTTCTCATGGTCAAGACGCAATGGGTAGTGATGTGGAATTTCTTCTCCTGTCTGAAGCCCCTGTCCTGTGGAGTTACTCAAGGTTTGATCTCGTCGTCGATACAGTTTGCAGTGTACATGCTACCCTTGGGTGAGCTCATTAGAAGTTACAGTCTGGGCTTTCACTGTTATGCAGATGATACCCAGCTGTACATGTCTTTTGCTCCCAGGACAAGTAATGCCATGGAAGTGCTAAATAAATGCCTGACCAAGATCTAAGATTGGATGTCCTCTAACTGGCTGTGGCTGAACCCCGACAAGGATCGGTGATCAAGCCTGGTCACCGGTCTGATCAGGCTACTACTGGGTCAGGAAAAGGGTTGTTCTTTAGCCCTACTCCATTGGTACTAGGGTGAGAAATCTGGGCGTCATCTTTGACAATGGTTTGACGCTTGAAGCTCAGGTGTCATCCATCATCCAGATTAGATTCTACCACGTAAGGAATGTCGCCCAGATTAAACCTCTAACTCCACCTGGTGACCTGCCTGCGCTGGTGCATGTCTTTGTCATGTCAAGGCTAGACTTTTGTAATGCTCTTTACATCAGGGTCAGTGGAGGGAACCTCCATCGACTGCAGCTGGTGCAGAACACAGTGGCCCGGTTGCTGATGGGCCTGCCCAGATCCTGTCATATGACCTCACTCTTGCAGGATCTGCACTGGCTGCCAGTCAGACAGAGGATTATCTTCAAGGGAGACTTGCACACCTATAAAGCCCTATATGGCTCGTGCACTGGCTATCTGAGTGACCTCCTGACCTCTGACCTCCTGGTGCACTCGCTCCACTCCTCCACCACCAAGGGTCTCCTGGCAGTTCCAATGGCCAGGCTGACACCCTCCAGAGACCATGCGTTTGAGGTGGCCAACCTGGCCCTCTGGAACTTGCTCCTTAGATCTCTGAGGGAGGCCCCATTAGTGGAGGTTTTTAAGAAGGGCCTGAAGGCACACCTTTTTAAAGAAGCATTCTTTAATTAGCTACAGCATTGATCCTATTATGCAGTGAAGCCCACCAGGATGAAACCCAACTCTGCAGAATTCAGCAGTAGAGTTACTGCAGCAAACAATGCAGTTTCAACAGGAGTTAATCCCTTTTGTCATGCAGGAAACCTGTGACATTGCGCTTCATCCTGGCGGATTTCACTATAATTTATTATTGATTTTAAAGCAGTGGTGCAATGAAAAGTTGTAATTTTTTGTATGTGTGATTTTAATTTAGTAACATGGTGCTTGAAGTCCATTTTAAGTTACTCTAAGGGTTTCCTTCGGTTATCGGTTATTTTATCATTAATTTGCACGGCATGTTTGTTCTCTTCATGCCAAGGACATGAACCAAGCCCTTGACCACTTCATTAGGGTCTTCACAAATGCCTGTGATATCTTTGCACCATACAAAACTAAGAAAGTCAGAGGAGCTGCTAATCCCTGGCTATCAGGCACCCTAATCGAGCACATGGGTCTCAGAGACCACCTGTGGCACAGGGCCAAAGTTACCAGGCAGCAGACTTACATATTTGCCTATAAAACTGCAAGGAATACCTGCATGAAGCTCATACGCTTAGCCAAAGCTGCCTACTATAATGATCTGTTGGGTAGGTGCTGGCGCCGCAGAAGGGAGTTCTGGGATTCAGTGAAAGCCCTCACAGGAAAAGCCTCTAGGGCGCCACCAGACCTTATCAAAACCCCCACTGGTGGGGTGCCAGAGAGCCATCTTCTAGGAAGGAACCACCCTTACAGAGCTCCTCTGAGTAGAAGCAAATCAAATTGAAAAATAAAAGTAAAAATCTATCTAAATATCAAAATAACATTAGATCTTGATTCCTGACACTACTGTGAGTCCAACGATACCCAACTTAGGATGGTTCGTCAAAAGGCACAGCATCAGGGACTGCCGAAAGAACGTCATCAGCAAGGTGCCAGCAAAGCCACAGTATCAGCATGTGATGGAGAGGCAAGTTCTACAACTACTACGGAGCCTCCATGGAAAGCCTTGTTGGAATCCATTAAAATGATGGATTCCAAGATCGAAAAGCTCTGAGCAAGTTAGAATCTCATGACGTGGCAATAAAAACACTTACAGGAACAGTCTCTGACTCAGAGAAGCAATCTATAGCCACGATGGCTACAGTTACTACGCTAACCCAAGAGAATTCTCAACTGAGAAGCCACATGGAAGCACTCGAAAACGAGATCCATTCAGGGAATATCCGCATAGTCAGAGTCCCCGAGGGAATTGAGGGAACGGATCTCCTGCATTTTCTAATGATCTGGTTAACGAAGCACTTGAGTGTCCTTGCTGATTTTGAATGGCACTCCCTAAAAAAAGCTTACCAGGTCAGTCCCAGAGTAAGGCCAACTGGATCACAGCAAGATCGTACTGTTCTCCTATGCACTGCGGGTTCGGAGGTTCGAGATGTCTTGATTTCGGCCACAAGAGCCAACTACCCTTTGGCCATAAACTCCTCAGACATTAAACTGTACCTTGATCTTTCATACCAGACGAGGGCCCGACGCAAGAGCTTCGATGCGGTGTGTCATAGATTGAGGGTCTTGGGGATTATTCACTCCTTCCTACTCCCTGCCCGCCTAAGGATCGTATATGGGGGAAAGACGTGGAGTTTCAATAACTCGCAAGATGTGGGGCGTTGGATTGAGCAGGTGGAATCGGAGTTTGTAGGCTGCAAGAATGCTTCGAACTTGCAGCTTGATGAATCGGATGCAGAGGACTGAAGTGGGACTTGACTGACCCAGAATAGTACAAACTCTGTACAGTGACTCCCAGGGACAATACATAAAATATAATTTAGTATGTTGGACTCTAAAGTTTGATGGGATCAGAAGTTATCATGGGGGTAGTTAAGAGCCTGATATAATCAGATTTAGTTTTTAAATCCTCCAATTGTGAGGAAGGTTTAAATAACTTTATATATTTGGAGCTCTACTGGAGTGCAGGGAGAGAACAGGATTTGAGGCTCAAACCTGTATTACTGCACAGCCTTACTAATGTTAAAAGAATATGTAATCACTGTCAAGGAATTAGGATCTAAAGTTTTGAATTTTTCTGTTGATGGCTAATTTACCAAGTTTTATGCCTTTCTACTTAATGAGGGGATGCTACTTAAGGGTCTACTTGTGGGTTTATTTTCACTATACCAGGTTTAAACAGCAATCGTTGGATTGTGTTACACTACCTAATAATACTACCTATAGAAAATACCTTTTTCCTTTGAGGAGACTGGCTATGTATTAGGAATTTTGTTGGATAATAGCTCTGTTTCTTCAGAACTCTATTAGGGAACCCCCAGCTCCTACTGTACAAGAATACAAGGATAACAAAATATTGTCTATAAACTATATGTACTACCCTTGTATGATGAATACATTTGTCAAATGTTTATTGATAACCCAATAAACATAGTACAAAAAAAAACACTGGTACACTGCAAGATCCCAAGGATATTGCAAATGCATTCAATGCAGCCTTCACGGACCTTAGCAATGTACTGCCTAATGACTATATCAGTCAACCCCTTCCCGGCCAACCTCCCAACAAGAACACTGCCTCTCCAAACGCTAAAGACCTTCCTCCATTCTACTTCAGGCTGTTATCTGTGACTGAGACTTTAAAATATACCAAACGTGTCCTTACTAAGACCAGGATGGGCAGCGATCCTGTAGATATGAAAATGGTCACGCTTACCTGAAACAAACTTGCTGCACTGCTCACCAAGGTCTTCAATGCCTCCCTTAGATCAGGAAATCTTCTCTGACAAATGGAAGGCAGCACTCATCACCCCCATCTTTAAATCTGGGGACAGAACCAACCTGGCCAACTATCGGCCGATATCGATACTACCTCCCCCCCATCTAAAGCCCTTGAAAGGGTGGTCTCTGACCAACTTACTAAGTACTTTGAAAAATACAATTTACTCTGCAAGCAACAGCACAACTTTCATCAAAACCATTCCACTCTCACTGCTTTAGTCGACTACACCACCCAGCTCTACAGTGCCCTGGACAAAGGGTTGGCAGTGTGGTCTATCTTTATAGACCTCACTAAGGCCTTTGACACTGTCAGTCACCAACTCCTCCAGCACAGCCTCCACGACACTAGTCTGTCCACTAACACTGTTGCCTGGTTCAACAGTTACCTGTCTCACAGGACACAAGGTGTCCGAATTGGCTGTGCAAGCTCTGAGGCCCGAGAGGTGAACCTAGGTGTCCCACAAGGGTCTATCCTAGGCCCTCTCCTTTTCAGCCTCTTTATAAACACTCTATCCTCTGCCTGCCCGGCACACATTGTGCTATATGCGGTTGATGCTGTTATTTCGGTCCCAGGCAAAGAACTGACAGCAATTAATTCTGAACTACAGAACAACCTCCAAATGCTGGAATCTTGGTCCTCTAGTAACAAACTGCTGCTCAACTATAAAAAGATAAAGTGTATGCTATTCAGTACACCACAGAGCAAGCTGAGAGGGGCCCCTCTGAGAATAATCAGCCGTCAAGGTGTTACTCTTGAGCAAGTCAACACTTCTAAATATCTGGGTATCCTACTGGATGACAGTCTCACCTTCTCGGCTCATATCAAGCAACTTACAAAAACTGTTAACATGAAACTTGGTATACTCTACTGACATCGAGCCTCTATAAGGCCAGATGCCCTAAAAACTGTCAATCGGTGCTCTCTACACTCTTCAGTTGACTACGGGCTTGTAATCTACGGGGCCACCTTCGACACAGTGCTGAGGAGGGTCAAAACCCTCCTGAACAAGGCCTGCCGACTGGTCCTGGGTGCTCACCACCTGACACATTTGTGTGCTCTCTACACGGAAACTGGCTGGCTCCCCCTCCATCTAAGGATGCAATAGCAGGCTTGCCTATTAGCTAAAAAAGCTGTGCTAGGGCTCACGCCTAAGTCTACCTCTGCCCTCTTCGTAACTGCACTATCCACCTTCAGCACTAGGAGTGCAACAAAGGGAGGGCTGACAGTACCCTTCAAGCAAACATCCTTGGCCCAGAGATCCCTCTCGTACAATGGCCCCAAGTGGTATAATGACCTGCCTGCTGCCCTAGTTGAACTCACCAGGATCAGCCAATTCAAAATAGGGCTACGGTCTCACCTTGATGGCAAAAATGCCAGTACTTTGTACAGTATTCCAGATACAGCCACACCAATGACCTGTATAGTGGGCAGACCTCCTCCTGACTTCTACTGCTTATACCCCTCCCCAAACATCCCATCATTCTGCTTCCTTAACTCACATTTCACTCTGTTGCAGTGTGCAGATGTTTTTAAGGACTCCAATATCGTCAACCCTAAATCCTTTTCTTCCACAGTGCTATTCAGCACCAGTAGCACCCCAACCCCCCAGTTTATATTGCACTTTTGAATTCCTTTGCCCAACGTGCATTACTTTACATTTTTAGTGTTGCATTTCAGCTGCCAAAGTTTTGACCAGCTCACCAACCAGCCCAGATCCTCCCTAAGTCACCTTCTCCCTTCCTCCATGTCCACTCTTGCACAGATCTTTGTGTCATCTGCAAAGAGGCAGATCTTACCCATGATACCTTCACTTATGTCACAGATGAATTTATTGAAGAGGGCTGGTCCTAGTACCTACCCCGAGGTACCCTCTCTCTCTCTCTCTCTCTCTCTCTCTCACACCTCTGACCCGCACGACTACCAGCCTCGCTGTTCTACCCCTCAGACAGCTCTCTACCCAATTTACTATTTTTTCCTATGCCCCAAGGTCCCTAATCTTTTTGACTGATTTCCTGTGGGGGATTGAGTCAAAGGCCTTGGCGACGTCTAGGTATACTAGACTGCCTGCTCCTTGTCTGCTGCTGTGGTTACCCACTTGAAGAGCTCAACCAGATTTGGTTTGGGGTTGATAGTATAGCCTAAAGATTAGAGTAATGAGCTGTGAATGAGCTTGGTACATCCAGCAGGCCTGGGTTGGGTCCCCACAGCTTCTACATGCATACTGTTTTGACTCTGAGCAAGTCACATAACCTCCCCACTGCTCCCCGATCACCCCTGGAAATGGGCCTTGTGGTCCAGTGCACTTTACCCAATTACCAAAGAATAAACAAAAAAACAAACAAAAAAAAGATTTGTCTGGCAAGACCTTCCCCTTCTGAACCCATGCTGTCTGGGGTCCTGCAGCCAGTTCCCTTCTAGGAAGTACACAAGATCCTCCCTGAGTAGAAACTCCATAATCTTCCCTAATATGGACATCAAGCTGACTGGCCTATAGTTCCCAGACTCGTCCCTCTTCCCACCCTAGAGTATTATGAATGCAACACTGCAGCCATTCCACAGACTGATATGGACTGTATGGTCCTTTTAAATGCTCTTGTCACATTAATTATATGGACATTCTGTTAAGGAAGGAGGTGCCAAACTGGTCCAGTGGTGTGGATGGCTGAGGTACTGGACGCCTTACCTCCCTGTCATGCCAGCGACCAGAGTTTGGGAGCAAGCTCAGGCCACCAGGGGTGAGCTGGGATGGGGAGGACTGAGTGTCCAGATGACTGCTCTCCTCTCCCAGTGCTGGGGGGTGGGCATGATGTGCTGCTCCTATACTGCCACCACATGATGGTGTGGCAGCAGGGTAATAGGAGGAGCTCAGAGGGGGGCCTCAGATGCATGGTGCATGTGTGTCTCCACAAACATGCACATCTACAACACTGCACACTGCCAGACATAGGGGAGCCAGTAAACAGAAAACAGCCAGGCTCCCGCATAGGAAGCCAGGTTTGCCACCCAACCCGAGCCGCTACTCAGGCCCACCAGCTGGACTGTGCTCCAGGGGCGGGGAGGATGGACATTCCTCCTGGCCGCACTGTGAGGGAAATACAGAGGAGTACAGGTAGGTCACAGGAGAGGCAGTTGCTGGTGGGGTATGGTGAGAATTGGGCCCGATGGCCCTGCCAGAACCAAGGGCCACAGGAAAATGCTTGATTTTACAAAAAAGAGAGAGAGAGAGAAAGAAAAAAGGGAGGGGAGGAAGAGAGGGAAGGAAAGAAGCCAATAGATTAAGTCCAACATAAAAAAGTCTCACTCTTGTTTGGAGGCTCACTTTCTATGCCTGTTCCATTAACTGTAATGTAATCCATGTGAAATCAGTAAACATCTCGGGTCAGTCTGAATTAATGTTAGACCACACAAGACAAAAACACTAAAGCTCTGCAACTACAGTTTATGTCTTCCACTTGACAGGTTGATTGCGAGCAGATACATAATAAAACAGATCTTACTGCAGTCTGTACCGCCACATAAAAAAGCTAATGAGATCCATGTGCCAGCTTGTGTTACCTACTGCACATAGTCCACTTTGAAAGTGAAACCTGCAAATAAATACGAAGAAAACGCATTCTGGAAAGTGAAATAACAGAAACTATCCTAAGTTACGTGACAAGACTGGAATGCAAGTTATCCAAATCTACACTGCATCTGATGAATCTGAAAGAAAACTACGATGGATCATGGGGCTGCGGTGGACATGGTGTACCTGGATTTCAGCAAATCCTTCAACTCTGTCCCACACAGGAAGCTAATAAACAAACTGGAGCACATAGGCATTGGGCCAAAAACTGTAAACTGCATCCAAGACTGGCTCGCTGGGAGGACTCCGAGAGTATTGGTAAATGGCACACTGTCAGAGGAGGGTAGAGTGACAAGTGGTATTCCACAGGGTTCACTGCTGGGACCAATCCTTTTCAATTTAGTCATCAGTGATATAGCGGATAACCTAAATGGGAAGGTGTGCCTATTTGCAGACGACACCATGCTCTGCAACAGAATGGACACAGCTGAAGGGGCTCAAAAGATGGAGTTAGACCTTAGGAAATTGGAAGAATGGTCAGGGAATTGGCAGCTGAAGTTCAAGGACAAAAAGTGTAAGGTTATGCATCTAGGAAGGTGCAACCCGGGGAGGAAATACTTTCTAAATGGGGGAACAGTTGGCAGTAACAAAACATGAACGTGATCTTGGGGTTATCGTTGCTGATGACTTGAGGGCAGGCAAGCAACGTGAAAAGGCTGCACAAAAGG
Organism: Neoceratodus forsteri; assembly: GCA_016271365.2. Lineage (NCBI taxonomy): Eukaryota > Metazoa > Chordata > Ceratodontiformes > Ceratodontidae > Neoceratodus > Neoceratodus forsteri. The sequence goes on from CM057452.1 coordinate 130,938,257, forward strand.
CCAGTGGCATCTTGGGTTGCATAGGGAGGGTCATAACCAGTAGAAAAAGGGACGTGATTATGCCACTGTACAGGTACCTGGTGAGGCTTCACCTGGAGAACTGTGTCCAGTTCTGGAGGCCTCACTTTAAAAAAGACATTGATAGACTAGCGACTATACAAAGAAGGGCAACAAAGATGGTGCATGGTCTGCATCACTAGCCATATGATGCAAGGCTAAAACAGCTCAACATGTATTCCTGGGACGAGGATGGATTGGGGGGCGGACATGATAGAGGTTTTCAAATACCTGAAGGGTATCAACAAGGTACAGGCACATGGTCCCTTTCAGCTAAACAATTGTACCCGGACCAGAGGTCATGACATGCACCTGAAGGGTTCGGGAGCAACATAAGGAAGTTCTTTACAGAAAGAGTGGTGGAGACTTGGAATGGCCTCCCCATGGGGGTGGCGGGATTAAAGATGGTCAGGGAATTCAAGCTGGCATGGGACAGACAGTGTGGTAAACTTAAGATAACAGCCTAATTTTTTTGGGGGGGGGGGGTTGTATACATGGGCAGACTAGATGGTCCATATGGATAAGCCCCACTGATATTAAAGTATCTCATTAACAAGGAGTACTCCGTGGTGGTAGCACATTTGGTTACAACATTCTCATACTTTATACATAATATTTATATATGCACGTTATAAACATGTATTCCAGATTAAGTTAAATTATTTGTTCAAGTATCTGTGAAAATTAAAACAATAAATACATGAATAAACAAACAAATATGAATGATCCCATGCCTGTCTTATAACAAACATGTAAACCTCCTGCTGTCCTTGATGGGATAAAGGCTGGAGATGTTTTACAGAAGAAATCACTGCCGAAGCTTCGATTCCAAGAGAAAGATTGTACTATCACTTTCTTTTACCCATCTTGGATTATAAGGATGTCATGCACGACCATCAAGACATGACTGCAGCCAGCAGCAGCACACGTCCCTCAGTGACTGTACAGAGCAGCTGCACCACAACAACCTCAACACGACCCTCACGAAGCCACCATACCTCGGGCCCACAACCTAAACTCAGTGCTACAATGCAGTGCGTCAGGAGTCAGCTGCAATGCAGTGTCCAAGGAGAAGGTCCAGCAGGAGGAGCCCTACAAAGTGGCAGTGGTAAACCCACCACACTGGAGAAGGGTTGCAGCAGGAACTTTAAAGGGTCTGCAAAATCCAAAAGCCATGAATTAGAGCTGTTGGCATTTTTCTTACTGCATTTTAAATATTTCCAAAAGTTTAATGCAAAAATCTGAAATTCAAGCATTGCCTTGTGCAAAGCTGTACTTGACAGTCATCTCATCAGCAGCCCACCCCACAAAACCTTTGCCTGCCAGCCATGATTCTAACAGCCCTGCCACTATGTTCCCTCCACCAGACATGATTTTAGTGTCCCTCAGTAGCCATGACTTAAGCAGCTCTGGTGTAGACAGAGTGATGGTGAGAAACTGGACAGAGACACTGAGAGGTAATGGAGAGCAATGGGCCCATTGTGGGTGTAATGACTGATGGGTGATAAGAGGCCTGAAAAGTGATGAGACCACAGCTCCAGCATGGAAGGGTGGCTTACACAAGAAGGAAATATGCTCAGTCCTAAGCACCCACCAGCCATCTCACGAGTGACCTGTACTGCTATATTCTCCAATCTGCCTGGCTATCTTGGCAGTAGTCACTGCTGCTATGCTGCCTCCCCCCCCAACCAGCCATCACCTCAGCGACTGCTGCTGCTACTACACACCCCACTAGCTATTTCCTCAGCAGCTAATCACTCTGTCTCCAAACACAGCATGATATTTCTACCCTATTAACCCATCTGTCATCCTTCTGACCCCCTCCCCCCACTCCATCTGTTCGTATCGTTCCTAGGAAGTCCATTTGTGGGCCAGTCTTGATACTCCTTCTGTGGGTCTCTCTCCATCTACTGAGCTGCAAGTCTTTTGTCTCCTACCACTCCTGCTGGTGGTTCTGCTTCTTTTTCCTCTTGGGTGTGTTTTTTTCTTGTTCCCCTTCCATGTGTCTTGCTTTCTTCAAAAGTACCTCCATGTCGCTCTTCACACCCACCAGCTCCCTCTCTCCTCCAGTAGTTCTATGTTCTCTCCTCCTAGCTCCATGCATGATGACTTGGCTTCAAGTGTAAAGATTCGTCTAAGACAGGCCTTGACCTTTTACCAATGTGGACCACCCTGGTATCTTAATGCTGGGTGATCTCCACAGACCACTGGCCTAGCAAGCCAGTGGCCTAACAGAAGTCTTTAGTCTGAGCCCTGAACAACGGCTGCATCTAGGGGGCCTTCACCTGAAGTGGAGGTGAAGCAGAAGCAGTGGTCTGCCAAGTCTGGGGGACTGGCACAGGAATGACTGGAGAAGGCCAAGGGACTGTCAGCCCCGGGGGTACAGCCCTACACCTCTCTTCAGTGGTTCACTGGTGCCAGATGAGCTACTCACTGCATCAACATATATGACGTCAATGTCTCTACTCACCTGAGGATGAGGAAGTCAAACAGCATCAATGGCACCACCTTCTGGTCCAGCAAGATTAAGAGCATGAGCAGCGCCCCAACCTCAACCGTTGGTCTGAGGGTCAACGGAGGTCCTCCTCTGCAGGGTCAGAACGGACCATCCACTTAGGCAGAGACACCAAAATAGGCCTCAGAGGCACAAATGCCAGTGGATGCAGCTCCAGAGGCATCCTGGCTAGGGGTTCTAACCGGTCTTTATCCTCCGGGGTGAGGACAGTGAGTCCTGGGGTCTGAGACATCTACTCCTTGCTGATCTCTTCTGACAGCCGGTCAACCTGTTCCAGAAAAATCTTGCCCGTGAGTTTAACTGGAGTCAAGGTTGACAGGCCCGACTGAACACCCTGGAGCCATAGATATAGAAAAATAGAATCTGACTATAGATTAGGATTACTTGTCTCATCCAGTCTGTCCATTTCTCCCTACCTACACTATTACAACAGACTGCACCCAATCTGCAGTCCTTTCTCCCTCCCCCTTCCTTTCCACTACCATTCTCTTATCTCATGCATTCTTGAACCCACTACTGTTTTCTCCTCCATCACCACCACTGGAAGGCTGTTCTCCACTGGAAAGCTGTTCACCCTTTGTGTGAGTCAGTACTTCCTCACGTCTCTCTGGAATCTACCCCCTCCATCTTCACAGCATATCCCCTTCTTCCTGAGTACCTTTTCTTCTGAAAAATACTTTTTCTTCTGAAAAATACTTCCCTCCCATACCTTATTTAGCCCCGTGAGGTATTTAAAGATCTCCATCATATCCCCACCCTCCTCTCTTCCAGGGGTACATATTGAGGTCTTTTAGTCTCTACTCATAGGGCTTTTGATGCAGACTCTGCACTGTTTTAGTTGCCCTCCACTGGACCACCTCCACTCTGTCCAAACCCTTGACTGGAGTAGGCTCAACCAAGGCCAAGCAGTCTGGGGAGTTGAGAGAGCAGGAAAAGCATGACCTCCAGTGACAGTCCTTTTAGGCTTCCTGCTGCAGCGAGAAGGGCTCTCCAAAAAGGTCTGGGAGGCCACGCACATTTTCCTGAAATCATCAGAAAAAGACCTTCCAATGCTGGCCCCAGCCGGGAACAGCACTGACACTGATAAGGTATTCACCACAGTTGCCTCTTCTTCCATGACCACAAGCTGTGCAGGCAAGACCAGCCCAGTGGCATTGAGGACTGAGGCGCTGGACGCCACACCAGCAACCCGGGTTTGGGAACATACTTGGGTCATCGAGGTTTGATGGGGACAGGAAAGGATTGAGCATCTGGAAGAATGCTGTCCTTTCCTGAGGGAGGGCTTACTTGCTGCAGTTCAAGTGGCTTCTGCCAGTGGCTGGGGGTCATCGCTATCTGCGGCACGCTTGGAGGAATAAAGCTGCAGTGGACTCCTTACACATGGGCGCGGGAGAACGTATGTGGTGTGCAGGGCGTCATTGCACATCACTGCATGTCCAAGCTCTCAGGGAACGTGAACAAGGGAAAAGGCCACATCTCTGGTAGGAGATGGTCAAGGTCTGGGGATGATGCACCCACACCCAGTGCTGGGCCTGTCCCACTGTCTCTGGTGCTCTGCTGAGCCTGGCCACCCCACTAGATTTGAGATAGGGCACCAGGGAGTTAAGGTGGTCCCACCCCGGAGGCAGGCGGGACCAGGTGAGGCAGAGGAGGGCCATACCAGAGCAGCGAGAGTGGACTTCAAGCAGGCGGGAGAAAAGCCCCATTGAGTGACACACTGGAGAGTCTTCAGAGATGGAGAGGTAGGAAGAGAAATAGAAAAAAAAATAGCTATGCAGGTGATCTGGCAGCTGCTGAGGCCAATTTGCAGTCCTTAGGCCTACCCAAGGCCAACCTGGCCTTCCATTCATCAATGGACACTGGTAGCATGGCCTGGCACTTACTGCAATTCTAGACACTGTTGGGTCACCAAGGCAGTAGACGCAAGTGTTGTGTGGATCTGTGGCTGACATCTTCTGCATACAAAGAGTGCGGAATTTGAACCCCAGCTTCTTGCTTTCTATTGTTGATCATGGAGTGAAGCCAGAATACACAAGAGCTATTTTTGAATCGAAGTGGACTTCGAAAAGTTGGAATTCACCAAAGAAAAGCACTTGAAAAAACATGTAACCTTCTACCCATGCACTGTTGCAAAGGAGGAAACCTGTCCCTTTCGGTGGAAAGAAAGATCTGACATCAAGACGTGGAGCCGGAGGATATACCACCCCGCTGGTGGGAGAAGCTTAGCTTGCAGCCATTCCGCTGACTCAGCTGTCTCCGGGAAGACTGCCATTGTATGGATTCACATTTTTAGAATGGAGCATGCCGACTGGCTGATAGCATTCTAAAACTTTTATTTTAACAGCAGGAAACCTTCCTATACACTAGAACAATCACAATTTAAAATATAACATTATAACCGGCTTGGTGGCACTGAGGGTTGAGGTGCTGGACATCGCACCTTGCGCTACGCCAGTGACCCGGGTTCAGGAACAGACCAGGGTTGTTGGGTGTCGGCTGGGGGGGGAAGCTGGATTAAGCCACCATATTGGAAGCTCTCCTCTCCTGGAGAGGGCCGGGGGGCGTGTTGTGTGACCGGCGCATGCAGAACCCTGGCAGAGGCCGGGGTTCCATTGCAACAGGTGCCTAGAATCTCCTAGGAGACATGCCGGAAGCCGACACTCTGCGTCACTGCACGACACGCCTCCCATTCACAACATCCAAAAGAGCAGCCACCTCTATGAAGCCCTGCTCTCCTGGCTCCGATGGCCTCCACGTGGCACTCTAGGGCATTGACCTATTCCGACTTCCAGTTTTGGCTGGCCTGAATCCACGCCCCGCCCTGGGGGGTAAGCCAGGGAGGCAATCCCAGCAGGCTCCCCTGCCTGAATCCTTCCTCTGTTGTCGTGCAGGTTCATACTGGTGCCTAGTCCTCGCCCTGGGGGGGAGGGCAATCCAGGGGGTATCCTCTGGCTGGAGGTAAGTCCCAGGGGTTGAGATGGGGTCTGGGATGGGCTGGGGCTGAACCTTGGTGGTGGCAGGGAAAAAACGTACTAAAACAAATATGTAATATTGTGCCTTATGGCGACTGGGGTTACACCAACGGATGTTACCCACCTTCCCCAAATGTGCCTGAATGCTTAATTTCTTGAACTGCTGCTATGATGTATTCAAGTGTCTGCTGTGAAGGTGACTTCTGACAAAGGGATTCATCAATGTGTCTGAAGGATTTTTTTTTGCTTGAAATCTATTATTAAATTTGGGTGTTACTGCTGTATATCTTAACAGCAAATATTGAAACCACATTTTCTAAACAAGGATCTGCAATCTGACACCTGTAACAGCATCATTCAGATGTTTCTCAGACACATCACATCGTGTGTGTCATGTACAGAGTATCTGAAATGTTTGGGACAACTTCAACAGCCTGACAACCTGAGTAAAGAATTCTACTAAGGGTCAGAGATCTGTTTTCCATCATTTTGGAGTTGCGGCACCTCAGCCTGCAGCTCACGGAAGAAGGCAGGGGAGGCCCTAGCTCTAAAGAGCAGGGGGTGCTCAGCTCATAAAAAAATGTCATTATTAGTCCAGAACTATGAGATAATTCAATGAAAAAATGTAATTTTATGGGGGCTTCAGCCTCCCATCCCCTTCCCCCACCTTACAGATGTCCCTCCATGGAGTCTATGAGCTCTGTTAGCATAGGACCATGCCCATTAAACAGTACTATATGTCAGATTGGGGACCTTTGGAGACCTGGAACAGTAGCTCCACCAGTGACATTATTATTTATCGATGTAATTTCATTTTTCATATTTACACAATGTAAGTGAGAGTCAAACCTTAGATGTTCTGTTTTAGCCACTGAAGCTTTCCAAGTGAAACTAAACTTATTTCAATGCAAGGTGGGTCATCAGCTGTTTTCACTTCAGGCTGGTCACAAAAAAAATCTCTAAATAACTGGAGAGCAGCTTACACAATGCCCGATTACATCCCCAATAGTCTATGCTGCACTCAGAACGGAGTAGTGAAATCAAATGCTATATTTACATGTAGTGGGAATCAATTACTTGAAATTATTTCACTTCATTACGTTTAGAATCCTTTTTGGTTCACATGATGCTGGACTGATGAGAATGAAAAGAATTGATCATAAAGTAAATAAAAAGGAAATTAGTGGACAGAGAAAAAATTCTGGAACTGGGAGAGAAGCTTGCTCTTTCCTTATCCAGCATGTGCATCATCTTTTTTAAGGGAAAAATTGTTTTCAGTGAGTCAGAACAGATACAGTCCTTAAATAACATAAGAAAGCTAAAGTGGAGGAAGAGAAAAATGAGAAAAGTGCAGTGGAAGCTGCCGGTTTGGACAGTGGCATGTTAAGGGGACAGTATTGCATTTATAGACCCCCATGTGTAAGGGCCTACAAAGTAAACTAAATGTACTTAGGGGCGTTGCTGCTCCCGACTGCTTTATATAGCTATTAGTAGCCCTACGACAGTAAGAGTACCTCACGCACAACTGAAGGTGGCGCTGTGATTAGCCGGAGAGTGTCACATGATCCTCCCATGACCAATAATGTATAAATTAAACATTCTGGTGTGGCATGGAGTTCTTTACCATCAGAAATGAGTGTTAGCACCTTCTTAATATATCTGCAGTATGAATTCAGAATATAAAGTCAAAAAGTAACCTCAGCAGAAAGGAGTTTAAAGATTGCTAGTGGCGGCCATCTTAAATGACCTGCATCAATTAATAACAACACTGGGGAATAAAACCAGTTTTAAAACTATCTTGGAGTGAAGCCACTGAATAGTCCAGTAGAACCACTATGCCCTTCCATGCTGGCAACTGTGGTTTGGAAGCGGACTCAGTAGTCAGGTCAGGAGGCATCATGGCTTTGATAGAGCTGCCATGCAGCGGCACTTCCAGCTGGGGAGGGTAGGTGCTGCGGTTTCACCACCACACATATCTCTGCAGTGGGCCTTAGGAGCTTTTCTCCTCCGCAGGATGTTGCTGTGTCCATGTGCAGGCCCATTTATAAGGCTAATGCCCAGTATCTGGGGATGAAGAAGGGAGAAAAGAATAGGTTACTCACCTGTAAACGTACTTCTGGGAGTGGTATATGGTGCACATCCACACTCTGGCATTTCCACTGGGACGACATTATAGGTTGGATGCCTTTAAGCTAGGCTCCTGCCACCACCCGTGTGGTATATCCCTCAACTCTGCCCCGTGATGTCAGATTTTACACAATGAACTTGATCACCTGCATGGGTACCAGTTTGGACTTGTCCAGGTTGACCAGTAGGCCTAAGTCTCAACAAGTGTTGAGAGCCAGATCTGTGGATCTTTCCACGGCCTCTCTAGATGGACTGGTCAACAGCCAGCCATCCAGGTAGGAGTACCCTCAGACCCCAAGGTGCTGAAAGTGGGTCGCCACCACTGCCATGCATTTGGTGAACACTCTGGGCCTTGAGGAGAGGCCAAAGGGCATGAACTGGTACTGGACCCCTTCTGCATGGAACTGAGAGTACAGATGGTGGAACTGATGGATGGAAATGTGGAAAAATGCAACCTGGGGTCCAGGGAGCAGAACCACATGTTCTGCTTCAGGGATGGTATAATATGGCTCAGAGTGGCCATCCTGAACTTGCATTTCAGCATGAATTGGTCGAGATTGTGCAAATCCTGTATGGGGTGCCAGCCCCCCATCCATTTCGGGACCAGGAAGTGCCTGGACATGTAAGCCTGACAGGCCAGGGTGTCCAGGACATGGGCTACTGCCCCTTTTGCAAGGAACTGAGCAATGTCCGCCCTTTGGGCAAACAGCATGTCCTGAGACACCTCAAACTCCTGAGGCATGTGGAGGCAGCAGGGCATAAGAGTCTCAAAGTCTAGAGACAATCCTCTACCCACTATGTCCAACACCCACTTGTACGCTGTGATAGTGGACTAACATAGTAAGAAGTGATGTAGCTGGCCTCTGACAGGGAAAGCAGTCAGAGACAGGAAAGGTGGAGGGACAATGTCCTCCCAACCCATCACTGCGCAGCTTTTGTAAGAGCACTGGTGGCTGCTGCTGGAGGAGCACCACTACCCCTGCCACTCCCTTTTTTGGACCTTGGCTCCCGGACTTCTGTTTGGAGCATCAGGCCTGGAACAGCCTATGTTGGGGCTGCTGCCAGGGAGGCTGTGACTGAAAGGGCTGGTATTGGAAAGCCTGTTTCCTAGATTTCTTTTTCTGATCCTTTTGGGATGAAGTTACAGAATCAGGGTGGCAGTGGACTTCTTGATTCAGGTGAGATGTCCTTCCACTCCAGGGTTGAAAAGGTCTGTGCCCAGAAAGGGACATCGACCAGCTTATGCTGGGTGTCCACTGTGAAGGTGGATAAATGTAGCCAGGCCCAGCGATGTATTGAGACAGCTGCTGCCACACCATGGGTGCTTGAATCGCCCATGTACAAGGCTTTCTGGAGCTGGTGTTTATTCAGCAATTGACCCTGGTCTCTAATACGCTTCACCGCCAACTGTTGCTCAACAGAGAGGTGAAGGAGGACAACATCTAAGACTCCCAACAGAGAGTACTCGAGGTTAGCCATCATCATTGCCTAGCTAGCCTACCAGAGACCTAGAGATGCCACAGCGTACACCTTTTTTAGCGGCATGGTCAATCTTACAAGACTCCTGGTCTAGAGCCTTGCCCACGTTCCCTTGGTGTCCGGATTTATGGAACACTGAATCCATCACCCGTCCATCGTCAGAAAGGTAGTTCTGAAAACTCAAAAAGGGAGCCTGCCACTGGCCCAGTGGTGCAGAGGGCTAAGGCGCTGGCACCTTACCTCGAGCCACGCCAGTGACCCGGGTTCAGGAACAGACTCGGGACGTCAGGGGCTGGCAGGGGAAGGAGGGGACTGAGCGTCCGTAGGATTGCTCTCCCTTCCTTGGGGGGGCACGGATGGCGTCACTCTGCAGCAGCCTCTGGTGGAGACCGGGAGCACTGCAGATGCAATGCAAGAGAGAATGTCACTAGAAAAGTGGAAATACCCGCTCCACATTCAGCTGGATGACGGCTGCCTGGACGTAACAGGGCTGAGTTGGGGGATATACCACTTGGGTGGTGGAAGGAGCTTAGCTTAAAGACATCTGGCCATTAACATTGTTCTGGTGGAACTGCAAGAGTATTGATAAGTGAACCATATCCATGCTCCTAGAGCACAGAAATTCCACATCTCCCAGCCACCATCAATTACAGCAGCCAGTACTCTCAGGCCTTACGCCATGGATCCCCACTGTCCTTGACAGTAGGGGGAGTGACAGATGGGGCTGGGAGGTTGCTCGGTCATGGCCAGATAAAAGTTGCACACTGTGGCAGGGGGCAAACATGTTGATAGAAAAAAAAAACGACATAAAAATATACTGACGAGTACTCTAATTATGCCACATATATTGTAATACTGAAAAAAAAACCTATATGATGAAATTCTTACTATCTAACAAATACTGCAGCTTTAAGGTGCTTCTTTTAATTAATAAGTTTCTTCATGGGGCCGGCCTGTCGGCGCTGAGGGTTGAGGAGCTGGGTGCCACACCTCGCTCCATGCCAGCGACCCACGTTCAGGCGTGGGCTGCCAGGGTCGGCAGGGAGGAGAAAGACTGCACATCCGCTGGACAGCTCTCCTTCTCTGGGGAGGGGGGCTCCAGCAGTCGGAGCTTGGCTTTCCCCTAGTGGAGGTTGGGGGCAAGAGCACTGATGCCGCACATGGGGATCGAGGAGTGACGCAGATGTTAGACGGGGTCATGCACGGAAGCATGCACAGCAATGTTGCAAGCAACATTGCATGCACCGTCCTGGGGCAAAAAGGAAAAAGTATGCCCCCAGAGGGTGAAGGAGGGAGCTTGCAGGCCTCGCACCCAGCTAGCCATGGCACAGCAAAAACTCTATCTGTTCTTGGGGGAGAGCCCTCCTCTGATCCCACGGGGGACCCCGGAGCCACTATTGTGCCTGCTGGTAGATGCCAGGGTGACAAGGCTGGGGTCCCTCCAGATTGCGAGGGCTGTAGGGACTGGAGCATAAATAATAATAAAAAAAAAAAAAGTCTTCATGATCGAGGTCTTAAAGATCTCTCAGATCTACTCTATGAAAAAACGAGGGGTACAATACAGCTTAAATATAGCTTAAAAAGTAAAGCCATGATTCTGAACAAGCACATTAGTGCGGTGCTAATGTGCATGCTCAGAAACACAGCTTTTTTTTGCTCCTTCCAGGGCCTCTGTAGCCCCACTCCTTTGGGCCCTCATATGTTGGCACTCCCTCTGCCAATCAAACTTAATTCCTGCTGCCACAACAGTCTCTGCTTCTCCCAAAGCTCTGCCAGCATTCCTCACTGGTGGTATGGCTTATCCCTGCTGGGGGCCTCCTGAGGGGGCAGGGGGCGAGGAAGCGCTTGTTACATCGGGGATGTTGGTCAAGGGCCAGGAGCGGTGTGTTGGGCAGTCAGCGGCAGGAGGAAGACTGACTAAAGGCCATCATCCAGTGCTGCAGATGGTCATTTTCCACTGTTCTGGAGCACCCTCCCACCTCCCGCAATGCATGCAGCCGCCGCGGCGGCCTGGGGTGGGGGGGTTTGGCAGCATGAAGTCATTCACACCACCAAGAACATCTCCATAAATCACCACCAGAAGTCGCTACAAGAGCAACATGCTGTGACCCTCCCCCCGGGAGGAAAGTGTCCGGTGTATGCTGTCAACTCCCTCCCTGCCGGCCACTGCTCCTGGTATTTGGGCTTGGGGTGCGAACCACATCACCAGCATGCCACAGCAATGCCTCATCACTCAGCACCACAGAGCCAGTGGCTTTACTTTTTCAACTGTATTTAAGATGTCTTACACCCATCATTATGCAAAGAAACTTATTTTCCCAATACAAGGGCACTGCCTTGTATCACGAAACGCCTTAATACAGGTACAGCATAAAACTTACTAAACTCGTCTAAGCACACATTTACCAGCACTCTGGTGCCATGTTTACCATTACGAACACGCTTGAGCAGTGGCAGTCGAGGAAGACAGCAGGTCACCTATTAAAGCAGCAGTACTACCAAATCAGGAAGTGAGCTATCAAAATTCTGTTTTTCAGCTGTAAGCATGCGGCCAAAGTTCCAGTTTCTACACCTGTAAATGTTTTTTTTCAGTCATCTTTAGTTTCTTAGATATTTGCAATTTATTTGAATTGTTGTAGCGCTACAACAAATATGGCAGCTGACTAATTTTCAGTTGCACTTTTTCTACAGGTCACAGCACGTCTTTTGACAACAGCAGAGGAATAATCTGCTGACCATTCCCGATGTCCCTGCAAGTCATTCACATGTGCAGTTGGCAGCAGAGGGGGTTCCTGTGCAACATGCTTAGTGGCAGAAATGTAACAAAAGCAGAGAATAACTGAACAAATAAATTGGCGATAGTACAATGCCGTCGAGAAAGAGTACCAGGTATATGATTAGCAGGGCACAGGGAATAAACTGTCAAAAAAGCAAAAAATTTTTTTTCGTAGTACTGCTGCTTTCAGCTCAAAAGTACAAAAACTCACTAAAACGAATATTGAGTTACAATCTGGGATTATATGTGCCAAATGAAAGGCAAATGGAAATTACTGATGGCTACATGCAACATTTTAAAAGTGATAAATTCGGCTCAAAAGCTGACAGCATCCCTTTAAATTGTTAGTCTATTTTGCTACAGTTTGTATTTGCTGCACCTTAATGTATTTTCATACAGTACCTGTTGTATGGAATGATTATTTGTACATGTAGTAAAACTGTTTTAGGGCGATTTTTATGCTCCACAGTGCTCAACGCTTTTTGAATGAGTACTGTATAAATAAATCTGCATTAGAACAGGTGAGCAGAAGGATCAACTCTTCTTCTGTAGCTCAGCTAGCCTTTGCTCGTGTTACATTTCCCCTGGCCCCATAACTTTACCTTTTTTTCCTCAGATTATGTCCAGAAACCCCTACAGTTCTGCTGGCCAGTGCCTGTTACACACATCTGTTTGTAATTGAATGTGCGTATTTCTTTGAAATAATAATAAAGGAAAAAAAAATCACTGTGAAAAGAGAAAATATTTATTCAGCCTCTTGCCAAACAAACCAACTGTAAAATATTTTCCCAGACAACTTTTATCTTTTAATATTTGCAGTGACTGGAGCCGACATTAAAGGATAAGTGCACAAAGGAAGTCAGACTCACTCAGAAGAGCTCTGCAGACTAAGGCTCTCCAGTTGGCCATAGGCTAGGACAAGGAACAGTTCAGTGCAGTAACTGGCTAGGCAATGGCCACGGTTTTCCCTGCGGCGATAAAAATCTGTTTTCAATTTCAAGAGAACAGCTTCAACCTATCTGCATTTAGGGACTCCAGTTTAGGTTCTGCTACTTTTTTCTTTGAAGAAGAATTTGGTGGTGAAAAGGAATTCTGAATGAAAAATGCTCCAAGCCCCAAATATAATAATCCGTGAGACAATAGCCACTTGGACACAGGCCTCTTTAGACTGCGGAGGACAACAAGAGCACACTGTGTTTGCCCCACGTAGCCAGGGTTCCTTTTACTAAAGCGAAACAATAGGGATATGAATAGAATGGATTCCATGGAGCTATTTAAGTTTGGAAACAACGCAACCACTAGGGGGTACAACCTAAAATTTGGAATGGGGCAAATTCAAAATGGACATTAAAAAGCATTTCACTGAGCGGGTAGTGGAAAAGCCTAACAGTCTATACAGTACTGGTAATGATGCTGGTACTGCCCCATGGTTTTAAACCAGTGGGACAATTTCAAGGGGTAATAAGGAACAAAAAGGAGGGAGATAGGGACAGAATGACTGCTGATAGGGCAGCACAAATCAAGGTAGGATGAACAAGGCAGACTCAATGGACTCAATCTTTTTCTGTTCTTAACCATTGATGTGTCTACACAACTTCACTGCAGCAAACAGGAGAGAAGATGTGACCTCTGACCAGACCCACAGCTATGTGGAGGTGGGGGTATTTAGGGACACAGATACCCCCAGCTGAAGAGTGCTCAGCTAAGCCATAGTCCAGCTAGTTAATTAGAAGAGTTCAAAAGTTCCCAGCCACCACAGTAGAGCATCGTGACTGGCTACAGGCCTGCATCCAACACCGCTTTGCCTTGCCTGGAGGAAGGGAGGTCAGTATGAAGTTTTGCAGGTGAAACAATCTCACCATGTTGCTAGGGTTTAGTGTGACAGCTTCAATTCTGCTTCTCAGGTTCACATACTAGAGGTGGGAATGGACCTTCTCCAAGGCCTCGCTGGGGAATGTGGACTGGTGTCCGTGCCCCCCCCTCCCCCGACTGGTGGAATTCCCGCAGGGCCAAGAATGGGATCGCTGGGTCCCATCCAGGCCGCCCTCATGCCCTGGATTAACAAGGGTTTGGGGGTTGGCGACCCCATGAGCGAGGGGGGGCCATTCGGGGAGGGCGGACTCAGTGGCCACATGCTAGGGATTGGGTGGAGTGGTGGCAAGGGGTATAAGGAGCCACAGGCAACCTGTGGTCTCTTTTCCCTTGCACCCTCCAAGGCAGGAACACATGCAGAAGAAGCGATCAGGACTGACCACGCGGAAGGAGTTTGTACCTAATGGGAGTCAGGCTTAGGTGATTAGAAGCAGGGTGGTAGGGTAAATATTTCAAGTGAAGAAATTGATTTAGGTAATTGAAGCAGGCTTATCGGGGAGGCAGGGGGTTGAATATCCAGCATCGGAGGCAGCGCACTGAGCGAGGAAGCTCCTCCGGAGGGCCCAGAAGGGGAAAAGGCTCAAGGCCAAGTGGAACTGGAGCATTTTGAAATAAATAAATAAATCAGTAAAAAGGAGAGCATCAGAAGCACGAAGGGTGAGCTTACAGAAGTGAGGTCCAAGAGGGATCAGACTTGACCAGGAGCAGGAGGCCCCTCGTGGCACAGCTAGGCCCCTAGGTGACATCCAGGTCAGTGCCTGGTGGAATAAGGGGGTGGCTCAAAGAGTGTCAAGAGTTATTAAACTAAATAAATAAATAAGAGGACCGAGGCAATTGCTGGTTAAAAGGGCAAGGTCTGGGGACTTTGCAGTTCAGACTGGAGGCCAATATTAGTGGGTGGCAGAAATACAGGTTACTCACCTGTAACAGGAGTTCTAGGAATGGTATATGTTGTTCATCCACACTTACTGGCAGGTTCCTTGCTGCTTTAAATCTTGCTGGAAGGTCTTCAAGCTGGCTCCTCCCACCCACCCCGGGTGATAAAACTCTCGACTCCGCCCCATGACGCCAGACCTAGCCCGCTGGAAGCCAGGTTGCGCATCAAAGCTGGGGAGGTCGGGTGGGTTGTGTGGATGAACAACGTATACCATTCCTAGAACTCCTGTTGCAGGTGAGTAACCTGTATTTCTAGGGACATGGATATGTTGTTCAATCCACGCTTACTGACAGACTCCTAGCAGTTCTCCGGGAGGAGGGAGGCAAGGCGCGCACCCCCTATACTTACTTGGGAAATAAGGACTGGAGAACCGAGGTCCCAAAACCAGCATCCCGGCGTGACTCAAGGTCGATGTGGTAGTGGGTAATGAAGGTGTGTGCTGACTTCCAGGTAGCAACCCTGCAGATTTCCTGGATAGGGACGTCCCTGGGAAGCAGCCACCGTAGCAGTGGTATGGTGGGTAGAATGAGCTCTTATCCCTTTAGGAGGCTCCATGCCCACCAACCTATAGCAGAGATCTATGCAGGAGGTGACCCATCTGCCTATCGTCCCTTGGCTGCAGGTCTGCTAGGCGCGGCTTCAGCATAGGTGACAAACAGCTGGCGAACATCTCCCCAAACTTCAGCCGTCCACTCCCTATAACAAGAGAGCACTCTTCTAGGGTCCAAAGTATGGAGTCTATATTCGGCCTCCGAGGTGTGATTGGGATAGAACACCGGCAGAGTCAACACCTGGTTAAGGTGAAACTCCGACACCACCTTCGGAAGGAATTTCGGGTTGGGGACGCAGGACAACCTTGACCCTGTGGAAGACCAGATAAGGAGACTCGATGGAAAGAGCCTGGAGCTTTCCCATCCTTCTGGCTGATGTAATAGCCACCAAGAAGGCGGTCTTCCACGACAGGTGGGAGATATCACACTTGTGCATCGGTTCGAATGGCTTGCCCATGAGCTAAGCCAATACCAGCAGTAGATCCCGTGGAGGTGGAGGTTCTCGCACCGGAGGGGATATGTGATCAAGGCCTTTGAAAAAGCGCCCGACCACCTTTTCCTGCACCACCGACTGCTTTCTGGCCCGCGCCTGGTAAGCAGAAATGGCTGCCAGGTGCATCTTAAGGGTCGTCGACTGAAGCCCTAGCTGAGAAAGGAACCATAGGTAGTCCAGAATGCTGGCCAAGGAACAGGAAAGGAAGGGTCCAACCCCTTATCCTGACACCAAATGGAGAATCTCTTCCATTTGAAGGCATAGCATTTTCTGGTCGACTCCTTATGGGATGCCTCAGCAACGTTGAGGACCTCGTCGGAAAGACCCAAGGCCTGGAACTCTAGCCGTTCAGGAACCAGGCAGTGAGGTGCAGGGATTGAAGGTCCGGATGGAGTACCTTCCCCTGGTTGACTGAGATCAGGTCCAGGTGGGCTGGAAGCTGCCTCGGGAGCCTGGAGCTGAGGCTGAGGAGATCTGGATACCAGAACTGGCGGGGCCAGTCTGGGACTACCAGAATTACCTGCAACTTGCCCCTCCTCGCCTTGAGATGCGCCTTCTGCATCAAGGGAAATGGGGGAAAGGCGTAGAAGAGGCCCGGGGTCCACGGCCTCGAGAAGGCATCCCCCTGCAGCGAGCCCTGCTGAGGGGGGCAGGCATGAAACATCCTCAGCTTCACATCCTCCTTGGAGGCAAACAGGTCCACCTGAGGTGTGCCCCAGTGGGAGAACAGATCGTGTACTACCTCCGGCAGGAAAGACCACTCGTGAGATGCAGCACCTATCTGGCTTAGAGCATTGGCCAGAGTGTTGGAGGCTCCTGCCACATGGATGGCTAGGAGATCCGCCTCCAGTCTGCTCACAAGAGACCAAGTGCAGACAGCCTCCTTGCACAGAGGCAAGGAGTGCGACCCACCCTGGTGGTTTAGGTAGTACATGGTCGTGGTGTTGTCTGGCTGGACCTGGACCACTTGACCCCGTACAAATGGAGTGAAGGCAGGGAGGGCTAGTCAGACCGCTCGAAGCTCCAGCAGGTTGATGTGGCATCGAGACTCCTGAGGGGACCAGAGGCCGTGCGCTCTGAACTCCCCCAGATGGGCACCACAACCCATCAGAGAGGCGTCGGTCATTAGGAGTGACCGTCGGCTCTGGGCAGACGAACGGGATACCCCCCTGCAGATGAGCCGGAACAATCCACCACTGGAGAGCATTCCCGATCTCCTGGGTCACTATCACTGGCTGGTCCAGAGGACTGAAGCACTGTGACCATTGGCGGGCAAGCCCCCATTGCAGCGGACGCATATGCCAGTGGGCCCAATGGACCACGATGGTGCAGGCTGCCATGAGGCCCAGGAAGCGCAGGAAGTCCCAGGCAGGGCTCAATTGCCCAACCAGAAATGATTAGTCAAAGGAGGAAAGAACCTTGGCCCTGTCCGCCAGGAGCCATGCTCTGGCTCGAAGAGAGTCGAGCTCTGCCCCAATGAACTGAATCACCTGCACTGGCATGAGTTATTTGGCCTCGTACATGAGGAGGCCAATCTGAGAGCAGACCTGGAGGGCCAGATCCTTGGAGCGCTCCACCCTCGGCCTGGAGGGGGCTGCAATCAACAAATCATCCAGGTAAGGGTACACCCGGACCCTTCAGCGCCACAGGAATGCTGTCACCACTGCCATGCATTTGGTGAAGACCCTGGGAGCTGGAGAGAGGCTGAAGGGCATGGCCAGGAACTCGTAAAGGGATCCCTCTGCCCTGAAGCGAAGGAATCACTGGTGAGACGGACGGATTGGGATGTGAAAGAATGCGTCCTGGAGGTTCAGACAGCAGAACTACATGCCTCGTTCCAAGGATGGAATGATCTGAACCAGAGTGACCATCCTGAAGGTACAAGACCTTAGGAACTTGGTCAGGTCATGTAGGTCTAGAATGGGGTGCCAGCCCCCCGTCCGTTTTGGGACCAGGAAGTACCTGGACACAAACTCTGGGTTTGGTAGAGGATCTGCCACCTCCCTGATCACCTCCTTCTGGAGGAGCAGGGCAATGTCGGCTCGACGAGCCGACAGAGAGGCTGCAGACCCCGTAGCCCCCCATGGGGCGACGGCTTGATAGGGTGGGGACTGCTCGAATTCCAGAGGCAGACCCTTTCCTACCACATCCAGCACCCAGTGGTCCATGGTGATATCGGACCAGGCAGAAAGGAAGTGGTGGAGCCATCCCCCCACGGGAGGGAACCCGGGGAGGAGTGACGAGGTTGGGGGCGACACCCCTCAACCCGTCAATGGGACGGCTTGGAGGAAGGACCAACTGAGAAGCCTCCTGGACCTTTCCCTCCTGGCTTCCTGTTGGAGGAAGCAGCACGCTTGGCTTTGGCGTGCCAAGTGCGAGTCTGCTGGCTCTGATGCTGGTGTTGCTGGGCGGGACGTGCTACAGGGGCTGAAGGCCAAAAGGGCTTATGCTGCTGCCAGCAGCCTTTGTCCTTCTGGGCAGACGTGACAGAGTCCAAGGTGGCATTCGACTTCTCGATCCTTTGCAGATGACCCTCCACCCCGGGACCGAACAAAGCGGTACCCAAGAAGGGAATGTCTGCCAGCTTGTGCTGGGTATCTGCCATAAAGGTAGAGATCCGCAGCCAAGCTCTGCGGCGCATAGCCACTGCGGCCGCTACTGACCGGGCACATGAGTCAGCGATGTCCAGGGAAGTCTGGAGCTGCTGCTTGGCCACTGCCCTTCCCTGATCCCACACCTGCTTGACCGTCATCTGAAGGTCAGCTGGGAGATGAGGAGTCACCTCATCCAGGGAGCCCAAAAGGGCGTGTGAAAAGTGTGCCATCAGAACGGCTGAGCTGGGCTGATGAAGGCCTAGCAGGGAAGCCGCATAGACATTCCGCCCAGAGTAGTCCAGTTTCTTGGACTCCTTATTGGGTGGCTTATCCACATCCCGAGCATTCCCGGAACACCGGAAAACACTGTCGGTCACTAGCCCCTCCGCAGAGGGGTGCTCCGAGAAACCAGAGAGTGAACCAGTGGGAACAGCATACTTCCGAGCCATTCTGTCTGAAAGTGCTGGACAAGAAGCTGGCCACTGCCATAGCTCCAGGGCCAGGCCAACAATGGCTTCAGGCACCGGGAAGGCCTCCGTGGGGGAATCCCCTTGGTCCAGTATCTCCGTGAGGGGATACTTGGCCCATTTTGAAACAGGTTCAAGCTTCATCCCAGTGGACTCTGAGATGAGTCTAAGCATTCCAAGAAATGAGGATGGGCTCTCGTCCACTGACTGACCCCCGTGAACTCCAGGTCAAGCGGCCTGGAGAACAAGGAGTCATCGTCATCAGACTCCGAGGAGTCTGCGAACAGCTGCCGAGGGCCTGAGCCACCCTCCACCTGCCGAGGTCGATCGGGAGTGAGGGTGACCAACAACTGATGAGGCAAGCCCTGACCTGACTGAGAATCCTTGGTCGGGGCCCCAGTTTTAGATTGTGGAGGCGGGGGTTCCACCTCAATGGGTGGCACAGCTGGTTTTGGCTGAACAACTGTTGCTGGCTTCGGCTCCTCGATTACAACGAGGGGTTGTTTCGGCTGCTCCGGTGACAGCCACTTAATGGCTGGGGAAGGCAACGAAGTCGGCTTATTCCCAGTCAAAAGGAGCTGCTGCCACATTAGATCCTCATAGCACTGACGCAATTTGCGCCGGAGCCTATCCTCCGAAAAGGACGAAGATGAGGATGAGCAGCGCTGCCGCCTTCCACGGTGCCGAGACCGCCGATGTCAGCGGGAATGGCTGGACCGGGAAGAGGTCCGAGACTGAGACCGAGACCTTTGGTGTTTCCGAGGGTGGGTCTGAGAGGGGACAGGGGAAACCCGCTCCTCCCTTGGTTCAGGGACCTTAACCGGGGACTCCAGCACAGAAGGCATAGGCAAGTCCTCGGTTTCCACTGGGGGAACCGATGAAGAAGGGTTGTTGGCTTCTCCAGTTGACAGCCTGTCCGACGGGTCGAGAAAAATCTCGACTGCGTTAACGGGTGTCTCAGCCAGCTGACCTGACGGGGACACTGTGAAGCCAGCGGCCTTAGCCGCAACCTCAACCAAAGTTGAGTATTGACTATCCAGGGAAGGGGACCTCTCCTGCTCCCACCAACATCGACGGTGGGACTTACCTTTGGAGTCCTTTTTGGACAGAGAGGAATGTCCTGAAGGCCCTTCTCCCTTGCTAGAGAGGGATTGGCAAAGTTCCTTGAAAGAAGCTGTGTAGGAGGAGCCCAAGGAAAGTGGGATAAATGCTGCTACCAAGGATGATGACGATGCGCCTGGGCCGCCTCCTCCTCGAGGGCGATCATCTGCTCCAGCTGTTCAGCTGAGCTCGCAGCCGCGGACACCACCCAACGGGCCTCCTTTGACTTGACCGGAGGATAACATTTCTCGGGTCACCCCAACAGCAATCAGGCAGCGCAGTCCTCCAAGACCGAAGCCAAAAAGGATTTGCACAACTCATAAGCCTATGAGTCATGGCCGAGTCCAAGACAATAAACGCATGTGGAGTGCGGATCGGTCCAAGACATCTTCTGCCCACAGGGGCACCGACGAAATCCGGGAGTCGATTTGTGCATCGCAGCCACGAGGGAAGATAAAGACTGAAGTCTTGTAAATTTTAAAATTAGTTTGGGGTTAACAGAAGAGTTTGGATCCTAGTCTAAAACGCAGAGCGCAAAGGAGGGAACCTGAGCTTCCAAGCGGTAAGGAAGATCTGGCGTCATAGGGCGGAGCTGAGAGTTTTACCACCCGGTTGGGTGGGAGGAGCCAGCTTGAAGACCTTCCAGCAAGATTTAAAGCGGCAAGGAACCTGCCAATAAGTGTAGATTGAACAACATATCCATGTCCCTAGAAAGGTGTATTTACAAAAAAAAAAAAAGGATGTATTAGTGCAGCAGGCCAGAGGGCAAAGAACTTGCAAGGTAACTCCAGTTTGGGAAGAGAGGGCATGGAAGGGTAGTGCCAGTGAGAAAAAAAAAAAAACAGGACAATGGCAGGCAGGGGGAGTGGACTGAGCTGAAGTAGAGCGACACTACTGGCCCAGCTGAAGAGGATGACTGAAAGAAGGGGAAGAGCATGGCTCGAGGCATGCTTGGACACACCAGTGAACCATCAGAGAGGTCATGCGGCGCGGAGACCACAGCCAAGGGTGCAACCAAAAGGTAAGAGAACTAGGCCAAATCAAGGGATCTGGGCCTGGTTGCGGGTATTGGAAGGGCACCCCCCAGTACCCAGTGGGGGGGGGGGAGTAGCTCGGAGGAGGGGAGACACCAGCAGATTTTGAAGGGTCACTTTGGAAGAACCGTCTGGGGGGAAAAAGCCAGGTGGGGATGGGCCGGGATGGAAAGGGGAGACCTCTTGGGGGTGAGCCCCTCACAGGGACAACAGCAAGATGAATGTTCCCCCCCACCCCCGCTTGGGGGCCCGGGTAGGCCACATTGCTAGAGGTGGCTGCTGCTCAAGAAGCTTAAGGGGTGGTATGACACATCCTCAGAAGAGTAGGACGTGGAACCCCGGGAGCGAGAGAAAGGGAAGAGGCCGAGAGACAGGTCGAGGCCTCATCCAGGTCCTTCCATGCCTGATGGGAATTGGCCATGGCCAGGGCCTCCTTTTCTGAAGAGGCCTAGAAAGAGGTACGAGTTGTCTTCGGACAAAGGGCTGGGTAAGCAACGCGCGCTGGGGAGGGGAAGAAGCCCAGAACAAGGGATATTGCCCAGCCCACTCAAGGTTTAAAAGACTCTGGCCACTGTCGGGCTCGAGTAGTGAATCAGAGAAAGAGCCCAAGGGTGGGCCAGGCCAGCAGCCAAGGAGGCCAGTGGTGATGTTGGATCCAAAAGAAGTAGGGAGCACAGAGGGAGCAGGTCAGAGCGGGAGCAGGATCAAATAGGTTACTAGGGGCACTTAGGAACCAAGCGACGATACTGACAGGTTCAGGAAAAGGGGGTAGCACAGGAGAGAGGGGGGAGAAAGGGGCAGTGCCAAAACATCCATACTCCAGTGTGGAGGAGGTGGTGGTAGGGGAACAACTGTTGGACAAGACCAGAGCAGCAATTCGCAGGAGAGAATTTGTAGATATCTTTACTCTATTGCATGGGGGAGAGGAGGAGGAGGAGGAGGAAAAGAAGGAAGAGTATAAGAAAGATAAGAACAGAGAAAAAAAAATGCAGGTGGCAAAGAATTTTGAGAACTGGTCAGCGGAGTACTTGATTTACATGTATGTCTTGTGTCAGGAGAAGCCAGAGCTTAGCTGTGTCCTTCTTAGTCATTGGGCGAGGGTCATGAGAGTGCATGTGGCCTGGGGAGGTTTGGCTTGGCTCCATTATGAAGAGGTATTCCAGCTCCGGCTACATAAGAACCCAGGGCGGGAGTGGGATCAAGTGGACATGCCTCTGTGGGTAGACGTTATCACAGACAAGGAATATGTTCAGTGAATGGATTGTGGCCTCCCGGTAAAAGGAGATCTTGGGGGAGGGAGTAAGGAACCAGGGAGGCAAACTGAGGGGGGCAATCAGTGTTACCGATTTAACAGGGGACATGCACACAGGCAAAGTGCAAGTTTGCCCATGAGTGCCTTGCCTGTGGGAAGCATCATCCAATCATGCAGTGCCCTCGGGGGGGGAGCAGGGCGGCAGTTATATGGGCCAAAAAGAGGGGTTATCAAAAAAGAGAACCCAGGAGTGGGTGGTAACACCGATAAGAGTAAATGAGATGAGGGGGTGGTTGGAGAAATACCCCAGCAGGAAGGTGGCACTTGAGTTAACAGAAGGATTTACCCAAGGTTTTAGGATACCATATACTGGGCCTCACTGGAGTTTTGAAGCCCTCAATTTAAAATCAGTGAGGGAGATCATAGGTGTGGTTAGGGCAAAGATTAAGATGGAGAGACTCCTGGCCCAGATAGCCAGTCCATTTACTGAACCACCGTTCGCAGACTTCAGGGTTTGACCAGTGGGGGTGGTACCAAAAAGCACATCAGGGGAGTTTTGCATGATCACTCACTTGTTGTACCCAAAGGGAGCGTCAGTGAATGATTTCAGGTTGGTGGCAGATAGGGAGTGTCTCCAAGGTTGTCTAAAGGTGAATCGGGTTAACCTGGTTTGGAAATGGGGGAGAAACGGGGGCCTCCAGCGCCCAACATGGAATGGGGGCTTCTCTTTCGGGTGATCTCAGGAGGAACCCAGGCTGTGCCCAGCATGGACAAGTCAAGGTCACTGGAAAATGCTCCTGGGTCATGCTGGGCCTGCAGGGGGGCCCACAGTGCTGGGCCCCTGAGGGCGGCTTTCCCCATGGTGGAGGTCCACGACCTCCAGGGTCAGACAGGGGGAAGGCGGCAGAGGGCCACAACCAGCATGGAAGGCACTAGGCCTCTGGCTCTGAAGGTCTGACCCCTCTTGAAGAGTCCAGCAGCCTGCAGCCTAACCGAGGGGGTGAGGCAGGAGTGGGCGAGACCGTCCCTCCCATCACAGGGGTTGGGACAGGAACAGGACAGACTCCCTTGAGCGCACATCTAATCTTATTACTGATATTGAATTGATTAATAAACATGGCTGTGGCCATTTAAAATCCCAGACTGGTGTGGTTATTGTCTCCATGGGAATCGGAAGGGGGGGGTTGAGAACTGGACAACCAATGGACCTTTCATTGTTTGTTAGTAGCAGTTCAGCAGTCAGTACAGCTCTTCATTCTACAGAGGGGAGTTCAGTTTCAACAAAAGACCAGTTACCTTGTTGAACTCATTCAGCTGTATTCTCCCCACTTGCTTTCCTCAGTCCTCTGACACCAACACAATATTTTAAGGTCAGAAAGGACTCAAGATTCATCATGTCCATCCCCTGCCCTCTTGCTTCATAAGCAGGGATGAAGAAGCAGAGGTCAACCATAACTTTGTTTGCACTAGTAAGATGGACAAGTTGAGTTAAAATTGCACTAGCCCGCAGATGGTTGCACTAGCCCACAATAATAATGGTAAATTCTGATCGGTTATACAGGAAAAATGCAAGCCAAGAAATACTCTGATAATTGCATACTTATCCTGCTCCCACATTGCTTCCTGCCCCAGCGAAAAAAACAGACTGCAGTCCAATCACACAGTGTGTACCCCTACTGTTTTTTACCATGTGCCTCTTGCTTCCTCTTTCTTCACCCCCCTCCCCACCAAACCACAGGATACCATAATAGCAAATGTTTAATCAAGCAGTTCTAGTGCAGCACATACAATAGCCAACTTCATCATGCATCTCACGACAGTCCCACCCTGCCTGCAAGGCAATGTACACAGTCAGACAGAGAAAGACACTCTCATCCCCCAACCTGTGATTAACCAGACCTGCACGTCTAGAGGTCTTCTTACAGGGGCAGTTCTAGGGTTTCTTTGGAGAGAGTTAAACAAACACAGAGGGGCTTTGGATGTAAAAAGAAAATCTGACATATCTGTTTATATATACACCAGGCATAAAAGAATGGATTTAACATGCTCTGCCCTAGCAACAACAGATTTTTCATAACAGTGTCCCCTTCATTAGTCAAAGGGGAAGCAATATACAGGCATGATGCTGTACTACCTCTCTTTCTGTATAGGATGATCTATGCACACCAGGAATACCCATTTTAACTTTTTAAATTACATACATTACTAAGGTTTTGCTTTGTATCATACATGCTCCAAAGCATTATTTTTAGGATGAAATGACATGCTGGGTGGTATAAGGGTGGGACTGTATGGATGGCATTGACTGGTGTGATCCATTAAGAGGAGCTGGGGACCCCTACACCAGTCAGTAAGGGCAGCTATGGGTCTATGGATGGCCACTTCAGAGTCTACTCTGCAGTGGTGTCAAGGGAAAGTACACAGTTGAGAGACCACCGGGCTGGGCAGACCGTGAATACATCATAGCATTCTGTCACTGCAGTGTTGGATACAGACACTCAAAAGGTTGGGAAATGAGGCACAATGGGTCTTAATATTGTGGAACAAATCAAAGACAAGTTCAGCAAACTGGAAACTAGTGACTTAACCACTCTCCCCTTGATCACAGCATGCACACTAGCTGAATGTCCTAACAACTGAGTGATAATGACTCACATCAAGTCTTTTGCTGGATCCCCCTCTTGAACTGCCAGATACCTGCAGCTGTTAATCACACCAGGCCACCTGGAACACTGAGGGAAATTAGCAAAAGGACTACAGCCTGCTAAAGTAGGGACTTTTTCAACTTCATTAACAGCAATGAAAAAACCTGCACTAGTCAAGATGGACAAGTAAAGGGTTAACTGCACTAGTCCTGATCAATTTGCACTAGGTTCAGGGCTAGTAAAACAATGTTAAGATTGAACCCTGTGAAGAAGTATGCTGGGCAAACATGTACACCCTAATGCTATGCAGGGTACCCTGTGATTCCATTGGCAGGCAGAAATTTGTTCAGGCTTACCTTGGAAGACCTGAAAGATAGTCATGTCCAGTATCTCCATTGGTAGGCTGTTCCCTAGTTCACCACCCTCCAGGAGAATCAGTGCCTAAAAGATACCCCCTGAATTTACCACCTCTGAGTTTCTAGGTGCGTCCCCACGTCCTGCTGCAGGACACCAGTTCAAACGTCACTTTAAGTCCTATCCTGTTGATACCTTAGTGTAAAACGGAGATCATCTCTCCCCACCCCACCCCTTCTTCCTAGGAAAATATGCTAAGAACCTCCAGTCCTTCAACACAGCTTTTTGAGGGCACTCATCTTCTCATTGTTTCCACACTTAAACTACCCTTTGTTGGTAGTAGATAATTCACCTCTGCTTCATCCGCAGTCTGGAATACCCTTCTCATCTGCTTTTGTCTAATTGTTTCTCTGCCCCTTTTGAACCCTCTGCTATAACTATAACCCAACCTTTTTCTACTGCCTTATGAGTGCTAACCTGTCCTCCCCAGTAGAAGATCCAGGGGCTTTTAGAGGGTGCCCCCCCCCATTGTAACCTGCTTGCTGCTGCTGCATTTCATTTTGCTGGAGAAGTCTAATATATTGATTGTAAGAAAATATACATTCAAAACTATAGATGATGTTTATATTTTCAGTCAAAAATGTAATGAAAAGGATAGTATAAAGGATTAAAAGCATTATAAAAAGTTACATATTAAGTAGGCACAGCACCCCCCCCCCACTGTAAAATCCTGGATCTGCCACTGAACCTCTCCATTCTTCTTACTCCAGTTATTTACGACTTCCCGTTTCCTTCTACTGTTATTGTCATGTTAAGTAAAGCACTTTTGAGACACTTTTTTTTTTAATGAAAGACACTATATAAAAATGATTTTTTTTTTTATATGGAAAGCAACTTCTTGGACTCTGAAGTCTATGATGTGGCTACTCTGGAATCCATTGAGATACAAATCACGTAAAGGGGTGCAGCCAGGATTTGGGTAACGGGGTTTCCACCAAAGACATCCCATTATTTAGTCTGGGTGAACCACTTTTTTTTTTTGTTATAAAAACATAATGGAAGCAAGATTTCTGGGCACCCAGGAAACCTCCCTGACTAGGCCTATAAAACCCACCAATGTGTATTATTGTACAGCACTAACTGCAGCCAGCTAGCTATCATTATGCATTCAGTGGGCACCAGTGATATCATTCACAGGTGAGACAGCTCTCAAAGCACAGGTTCTTCTAGATCTGAGGAACCATTTCCAACTACTGCTGAACTGTTTCACAATTTGTTCTACACTTAGAATGAATGCTACAGTAATGAAAGGTTGCACCTCACTGCAACCAAGACCAAAGTCCTCTGTCCAACCCTAGGTCAGTTAATTTATTTATTTATTAGCTTTTGATGACCGGTAAGTGCGCTAGGCAAGAAACCTGCCTATTTTCAGGCATGACCCGGGAGAGTACAGTTACAGTTGAGTGAAGGATTCCCTGCACCACCCTTCCAGTGTTGATTGGTAGTGAGCTGGACTGCCCTCCTTTCTCTTGAGGGGTAATGGGGGTGATTACTGTAGAAATGCAAATGCTGTGTATGTCATGGTTTACAGGTTTATTAGGGGTGGGTGCCCTTCAAGGCCCTAACCTCCACTTTTAGTAACTCCCGCTACCTGACCCCTGCCTCTGCTGATGTTAAGACAGGACTGCTGTGCTAAAATAAAAAAAAAAAAAAAAAAAAAAATATGTGGGTCAAACAAAGTCCCAGAACAAGATTCAACAGCTCTAATTATGCAACTGTCCACACTCTGGACATGTCTGTAGCTTAGAATGTTAATCAACCTGGCCAGCACAAACTGGAGGATATTTATCTCACAGCCATTTGGAATATCAAAGACTCCGCTGAAAGTAGAAAAATACTGGGACACATGAACTTTACACATTTCATCCGAGGTGAATGAAGAATGTGTTAGAATAAAAACGGACCTAAGAAACTCTCAGAAGTTTAATGCACACTCAGTTTCCTCTGGCCTGCACTCCCCCACTACTCTCTTACCTCTCTTTGGTCTTATCTTTAGTAGTCCTTCCACTGCCTATATATTCCTCTGCCTGTTTAGGTATCTTTTCATAACTGTTTAAACAAGTTAAGTAAGGCAGTTCCCTGAAAGCAAGAACTGCGTAGCAATAGACCTTTCTCTGGTTCCTGGGAACCAATCAGGAACAATAGAAACATAGAATTTGACGGCAGATAAGGACCGCTTGGCCCACCCAGTCTGCCCATTTCCCTACCTACTGGATAAGCTGCAGATCCTAGTTAACCAGCAGCCTACTTCTTCCTACCCCAACCCCCTAGAATTGCCTTATGACTGTCCTATGCATGCTTGAATTCCACCACTGATTTTGACTCCACAACCTCCTCTGGAAGGCTGTTCCATGCATCCATACCCTCTCTGTGAAAAAATACTTCCTTAAATTACCTCTGAGCCCCCAATCTTCAAATTGTGCCCTCTTGTTCTTGCACACCTCTTTTTGAAAGATGCTACCTCTTGACTTTGTTGATTCCCTTGAGGTACTTGAACATTTCTATCATGTCCCCCTCACCTCCTTTCTCGAGGCTATACATATTAAGCTCCTTTCGCCTCTCTTCATATGTCTTCCGTGCAGACTCTGCACCATTTTAGTTGCCCTCCTCTGGACAGCTTCCATCCTGTCTATGTCTTTTATGGAGATTGGGTTCCAGAACTGCACACAGTACTCCAGATGGGGTCTCACCAGCTGTCTGTACAGAGGGATAATAACTTCCTGTTTTCTACTGGTGATGCCTCTCCCTATGCATCCCAGTATTCCCCCAGCCCTCCTTGCTGCCCTCTCACATTGCTTTCCCACCTTTAGGTAATCTGATATGACTACCCCAGGTCCCTTTCCATTTTTGTTGTTGTTAGTATCTCACCCCCCATTGTGTACTCTTCCCCTGGGTTTTTGTTTCCCAGGTGCATTACCTTGCACTTCTTAGCATTGAATCTAAGCTGCCATACATTTGACCATTCCTCTAACCTTGCCAAGTCCCTTCTCATCCTTTCCACCCCACCCTGTGCATCAACTCTGTTGCAGATCTTTGTGTCATCTGCAAAGAGACATACTTTTCCTTCCAGTCCTTCTGCAATGTCACTTATAAAGACACTTAAGAGGACCGGTCCTAATACTGAACCCTGCGGTACCCCACTAGTAACCTTCCTTTCTTCTGAATGGACTCCATTTACTATTACAGGGTTTTATTTAACTCTAAAAATTGATTAGCATTTTGTTCATAAAAGTTCTAAAACGTAGTGAAAATGCATAGCACTTGCCTCACTATGTTTAACAAACCTAACACTTCCAGAAAACCTATATGAATGCTTTCTGTACAGTTAGTATTGCCCCAAGAAAAAACTGCTAATCAATTATTTAAAACCCTGTATTACTCTCTGTGTCCTATTCTCCAGCCAATTCTTTACCCAGGCTGTCATCTTGGGACCCACTCCCAGGCTGGCTAACTTGTATATTAATCTTTTGTGTGGGACTGTGTCAAATGCCTTGCTAAAGTCTAGGTAGGCCATGTCCACAGCCCCTCCCTGATCTACTACTTTGGTCACCCAGTCAAAGAAATCTATCAGATTCATCTGGCATGACCTTCCCGCTGTGAACCCATAATGCCTAGGGTCCTGTGCCCCTCTGACCTCTAGATACTCAACAATTCTTTCCTTCAGAAGTGATTCCATCATTTTCCCTATCACTGAGGTTAAACTAACAGGTCTGTAGTTTCCCACTTCTGCTTTGCTCCCACTTTTGTGAAGGGGAATCACATCTTCCCACCTCCAGTCCTTGGGTACCACCCCATCCTCCCATGATTTGTTAAAAAGGGTAGTCAGTGGTGTCACTAGTTCTACCCTTAGTTCTTTTAGAATTCTGGGATGAATCCCATCAGGCCCCATTGCTTTTTCCACCTTCACTTTTAAGAGTTCTTTCAGAACCCTTTTTCTGTAAATGGGCTGGTATCAACTTCTGCATCCAGAGTGTTTCTACTGTTTGTTTTATGCACCTCCCCTCTTCATTTGTAAATACTGAGCAAAAATATTTGTTTAGTATCTCTGCCTTTCAGTCTCCCTGCCCACCCTCCTCCCTTTATTAAGCCTCACTACTCCTCCCTTGGTCTTCCTTGGCTCCTGATGTACCTATAAAAGGTTTTATCCCCTTCTTAACTGAGTTGGCTATATTTTCCTCGGTTTGGGCCTTTGCTGTTCTGACTGCCTTCCCAGCCTCCTTTGCTTTAACTGATACAGTTCTCTGTCCTGCTCCTTCACGATTCCTTATACTTCCTGAATGCTTTCTTTTTCTCTTGAACCTTCACTGCCACTTCCTTTGAGAACCACAGTGGTTTCCTACATCGTTTTGTTTTGTTTATTTGCTTCCCACAAAGGCTTGTTACCTCTGCGATGGCAGTTTTTATTATTCCCCATTGTTCTTCCACCCATCCTTCCTGCCCATTTGCTAGTGCATTCCTTAGGCACTCACCCATTTTGGCAAAGTCAGCCCTCCGAAAGTCCAGTACTTTTGTCTTTGTATGGCTTGACTCTATTGCTGTGTTTAGGAAAATAGGAAAAGTAAACTGTCCAAGTAATGGACAATTCCCCCTCCCAGGTTCATCTATTCCACCACCCACTGTAAAAAGGTACTACATTTCTCAAACTAAGCGCGAGCGAAGGCGCACCTCATTGGTATGCATTTGTCTACGTAACATGGCCCATCCACTTTCAACCCCAGCAAACTGAATTCTGCTGGGTGAACTGGAATTAGCCGAAAGGTAGATTCGATATCAGCCTCTGCCATCTGTGCTCCCTGGTCAAACCTTGCCACCTCTCTCACGGCCTTGTCAAATGATGCGTAGTGAACTGAGGTCAAGGCCGGGTCTATAAAATCATTCACCAACCCTCCCCCACCCAGGAATGATAGGTGAGTGATCATCCAAAATCCCCTGGAGTGCTCGATACCAACCCTAATAATGAAACCCTGGTAATTTTCTATCTGAGAGTGCTGAACGGACCTGTGATCCATCCCAGCCGCCTCGCCTTCTCTATCTTTTCTCAAAACGCCTACCGGTTTTCCCTCGCCAACTTCAAATTGAGAGCTTCAAAGCTCTAGTGAGGACCTGTGTATGGGACCTTAAACCCCTCTGTAAACCCTTCCAACAATACAAGTGCATCCTCCTTGATGGGGTATCTCTCTAACCACCCCTTCAATTAATTTGCCCTTATCGGTATTGCCACCTGATCCAGGAAACCCTTTTTTGGCATGTTCCCCTTTTTGTTCAGTATAACCCTCACCCTGCTTCCCCCCTGGGCATTGTGTAAATGGGAGAGGCCTTCCGCATGCCAGGCACTCGTGATTGAATTTGCACTTCACCTGTGAGCGGGTCTCCCTGTTAAAATGGTAACACTGGTTCCCCACCCTGCTTGCCTTACTCGACTCCTTACTTCCCCCCCGGATCCCCTTCACTGGGAGGACACAATCCATGCGTTGAACATATGCCTCATCTGTGAGGACATCCTCCCACAGAGGCATGTCTGCTTGGTCCCAATTCCGGCCCCGGATTCTTGTGTAACCGCAATCTAAAAACCTCATCGTAATGAAGCTACGCCAAGCCCCCAAGACTGTGTGCACTCTCATAACCCTTGCCCAATGATTGAGAAGGCCACAGCTGAGCTCTGTCTTGTGTCAGCAGAAGCCATACATATATATCAAGTACCCTGCCGACCAGTTCTCAAAGTTCTTGTTCACCTGTGGTTTCTTTTCTTTGCCCTTCTCTTTTTTGTCCCCTTCCTTCTCCTCCTCCTCTCTCCTACAAAATAAGCTAAAGATGTTCACAAATTCCTTCTTACGTATTGTTGCCCTTGTCTTATTTGACAAATGGGTCCCCACCTCCTCTTCCACACTGGAGTGTGGATGCTTAGGCATCACTCCCTTTTCCCCCACAGCCCCTGCGCTGCTGTCCTTTCCAAGGCCTGCCAAGATGTTAGCCAGGTTCTTTAATGCTCCAGCACCTCCTCCATCTTGCTGCCCCTTGCACACCACTCTTCCTCTGAATCAGAGGACACCACTGACCTCCTTGGCCGCTGGCCTTTTCCCCCAGTGGGCTCCGCTCTGATTCACTGCTTGTATCTGGCATTGGCTAGACCCTGTTAAACCTTGGAGAAGCTGGCAGAGGGCAATTGTTCCTAGGCCGCTGTACCTTTCTCAGGGGCCCGTGGCTCACCTTGATTATTGCCTGATGAAGACTAGCACCCCCCCCTTTGGATTTCTTCAGCAAAGGGGGCTCTGGCCATGGCCAGCCCATCTGGCCTGGTAGGCACCCGCCTAGGACAATTTCTTCTAAGCCTCTTTCCCATTCCCGGGACCCATGGCTCTCCCCAGTCCTCATCTGAGGAAGACTTGTACCTCCTTCTGGGCTTCTTGGGCAAGGAAGGCTCTGGCCATTACCAGACCCTGCCAGGCCCCAGCAGAAATCAATGGCCATGGGTCTCTTCCCCTGTCTGGGCCCTTCAGGCCCCCCCATACAGGGATGACTCATACCACCCCTTGGGCTTCTTAGGTATCGGGCACCTCAGATGGCGTGGCCCGCTGGTGCTGGGCCGGGGGACAGGTGCTCACCTATAACAGTAGTTCTAGGAGGTTTGTTCATCCACACTTCTTAGCATGTCATTTTCCCTTTAAGGCTCGCGCGAAGTCTTCAAGCTGGCTCCGCCAACCCAACCAGGTAGTATATCCCTCGGCTCCACCCCATTACGCCAGTTCTTAGCCCATTGCAAGCCAGGTGTTGTGCGACCACAGCCGGGGAGGTCAAGTGGGTCCGTGTGGATGAACAACATACATCACTCCTAGAACTACTGTTACAGGTGAGTATCCTATTTTTCCAGGATCATGGATATGTTGTTCATCCACACTTCTTGGCAGACTCCTAACAGTTCTCTGGGAGGAGGGAGGCAAGGCGCAAATCCCCACCAATACTTACTTGGGGAAAAATTATTGGAGAACTGAGGCCCCAAAACCAGCATCCCGGCATGAATCAAGGTCGATGTGGTAATGGGTAATGAAGGTATTTTCTAACTTCCAGGTAGCAGCCTGACAGATTTCCTGGATAGGGATGTCCCTGGAAGCAGCCACTGATGCAGCAGTATGGCAGGCAGAATGAGCTCTTACCCCTCTGGGAGACTCCATGCCCGCCAACTCGTAGCACAGACTTATGCAAGATGTAATCCACCTTGCAATAGTCTGTTTTGCTGCAGGTCTGCCAGAAGTGACTTTACCATACGTGACAAACAGCTGGCGAACCTCTCCCCGAATTTCCGCCATTCTCTCCTTATAATAGGAGAGGGGTCATCTCAGGTCCAAGGTATGGAGCCTGTATTCGGCCTCCAAGGTGTAATTAGGGTAGTATACTGGCAGAGTTAACACGTGGTCAAGGTGAAACTCTGAGACCACCTTCGGAAGAAATTTCAGGTGGGGGGATAGGATAACCTTGTCCCTGTGGAAGACCAGATAAGGGAAGTCCACCGAGAGTGCCTGGAGCTCCCCTGTTCTCCTGGCAGATGTGCTAGCCACCAGGAAGGCTGTCTTCCATGACAAGTGTGACAATGCACACTTGTGCATTTGTTCGAATGGCTTGCCCATGAGCTTTGCCAGTACCAGCAGTAGATCCCATGGGGGTGGAGGGTCATGCACCAGAGGGGATATGTGATCCAGGCCTTTGAAAAAGCACCCGACCACTGTCTCCTGCACCAACGTCGGCTGATTGGCCCAGGCCCAGTAAGTAGAGATGGCTGCCAGATGCACCCAAAAGGTCGATGACTGAAGACCCCCTTTGGACAGAGACCAGTGTCAGCCACTGGACAGGACAGAGGGTCCAGGCCTCTGCCCTGAAACAAAATGGGAAAGTCTTTTCCATTTGAAGGCATAACATTTCCTGGTTGATTCCTTTCTGGATGCCTCCACCACGGTGAGGACATCCTCAGAAAGACCCAAAGCCTGGAACTCTAGCTGCTCAAGTATCAGGCTGTGAGGTGCTGGGACTGAAGGTCCGGATGGTATACCTTCCCCTGACTGAGAGAGATCAGGTCCGGGTGTGCTGAAAACTGTTCCGGGGGGCCTGCAGCTGAGGCTGAGGAGATCTGGATACCAGAACTGGCGCAGCCAGTCTGGGGCTACCAGAATCACCTTCGCCTCATCCCTCCTCACCTTGAGGAGCACTCTGTGGATCAAGGGAAATGGAGGGAAGGTGTAAAAGAGGCCTGGGGTCCACAGCCTCGAGAAGGCATCCCCCTGCAGTAGCCCTACTGAGGGGGAAGGGCATGAAACAGCCTCAGCTTGGTGTTGTCCCTGAAGGCAAACAGGTCCACCACCGGTCTGCCCCAGTGGGAGAACAGGCTGTAAGCTACTGCTGGATGGAAAGACCACTCTTGGGATGTCTCGCCTAAGTGGCTGAGAGCATCCGTCAGATGGTTTGAGGCTCCTGCCACATGAATGGTTAGGAGATCTGCCTCCACACAACTGACGAGGGTCCAGATGTGGAGTGCTTCCCTGCAAAGCAGACAGGAATGCGTGCTGCCCTGTTTGTTGAGGCAGTAGATGGTCGTGGTATTGTCCGTCTGGACTTGAACCACTTGACCCTGGAGCTGAGGAACGAAAGCCGACAGTGCCAGTCTGACTGCTCCAAGTTCCAACAGGTTGATGTGGTATCGGGACTCCTCAGGGATCCAGAACCCGTGGGCCCTTCTGTTCCGCATGTGAGCTCCCCAGCCCATAAGAGAGGCATCGGTCGTGAGGATGGCTGTCAGTTCAGGGTGGACAAATAGGATCTCTTCCTGCAACCGGTCTGGGGCAGTCCACCATTGGAGAGCATCCCATATCTTCTGGATTATAGTGATCAACTGGTCGAAATGACCATGGTGCTGAGTCCACTGGGCAGCCAGCTCCCACTGAAGGGGGCGCATGTGCCACCGTGCCCAATAGCCCATGGAGGTGCACGCCGCCATGTAACCCAGAAGGTGCATAAAGTCCCAGGCAGGGCGCAATTGCCCAACCAGAAATGATTGGGCAAGGTAGGAGAGAAGCTCCGCCCTGTCCACCGGGAGCCGAGCTCTGGCTTGACAAGAGTCGAGCTCTGCCCCGATGAAGCACATCACTTGGGAAGGCATGAGTTCAGACTTGGCCTTGTTGATCAAGAGGATGAGTTGGGAGCAGGTCTGGAGGGCCAGGTCCCTGGACCTCTCCACCTCCTGCTGGGTGGGACCAGCGAAGAGCCAATCGTCGAGATAGGGGTAAATTCTGACTCCCGAGATGGGCTGCCACCACTGTGGTGCATTTGGTGAAGACACGTGGGGCTGATGACAGGCCAAATGGCATGGCTCGGAACTCGTATAGGGTCCCTTTGGCTCTGAGGCAGAGAAACCGCCAATGAGACGTGAAAGAACACGTCCTGCAGACCCAGTGAACAGAACCACATGTTTCGCTCCAAGGATGGTATGATCTGGGACGAAGTGACCATCTGAAAGGTGCGTGACACGAGATACTGATTCAGGTTGTGCAGATCTAGAATGGGGTGCCAGACCCTCGTCTGCTTGGACACCAGGAAGTAGCAGGAGACAGAGCCTGGGTCTGTTGGAGAATCCACCACTGGAGCTACTGCCTCCTTGAGTGGGAGCTGAGCGATGTCGTCTCGGAGAGCCAACTGAGTATGGGTGGCTACCCTTTCCTCCTGTGGGGTGCTGTCTCAGCTTGGAGGGTACTGCTCGAATTCTAGAAGCAGTCCCTGACTGACCACCTCCAAGACCCACTGTCAGTGGTGATAATGGACCAGGCGGAAAGGAAGTGATAGAGCTGGGAGGACCCAGAGCTGGTGTGATGGGAGAGGAGGTGGCAGCCCTCACCCAGTCACTGAGCAGGCTTGGAGGAGAAGGATCCAGGACCTGAACCTCA
Organism: Neoceratodus forsteri; assembly: GCA_016271365.2. Classification (NCBI taxonomy): domain Eukaryota; kingdom Metazoa; phylum Chordata; order Ceratodontiformes; family Ceratodontidae; genus Neoceratodus; species Neoceratodus forsteri. The sequence goes on from CM057452.1 coordinate 130,973,469, forward strand.
GCCTCCTTTACGGACCTGGGAGGGCCCAGGCTTGGGCCAGAGGCGCCAAGCTTGAGCCTGCTGCTGCTGCCCTCCCTGAAAGGAGGGTTGCTGGGCCACAGGGGAAGAGTACCGGAAAGGCTTCTCCTTCTGCTGCTTCTTCTTACTCAAAGAACCTTAAGCAGAAGTGGCATCCAAGGTGGCATTGGACTGCTCAATACGCTGAAGGTGACCATTCACACCTGGGCCGTAGAGATCAGTGCCCAGGAAAGGCACATCATCTAGTTTGTGCTGAGTATCTGCCGGGAAAGAGGAGAGTCTCAGCCAAACCCTGCGGTGAGAGGCAACTGCGGCTGCCAATGAGCGGGCACAAGAATCCCCAATGTCCAGGGCCTTCTGGCGCTGCTGTTTGGCAACAGCCTGGCCCTGGTCACGGACTTGCTTGACTGTGGTATGCATGTCTGCGGGGAGATGTGGGAGGACTTCATCCAAATACCCCAAGAAGGCATGGGAGAAGTGTGCTATGACAAAGGCCGAACTTGGCTGACGGAGGCCTAAAGATGAGGCTGCAGAGACCTTTCGAGACTAATGATCCAAGTTTTTGGATTCCTTCTCGGGAAGTCAATCAGTATCAGCAGAACTGCCAGTATGCCTGAACACAGAGGTGGTCACAAGGCTCTTGGCTGAAGAGTGCTCTGTGAACCCTTCAAGGGGCCACATCGGCACCGCATACTTACGGGCCATGCGGGCAGATGGAGCTGGACAAGAGGCAGGGCACTGCCAAAGTCCTAGGGCTGGGCCAACTATGGCCTGGGCCACAAGAAACACCTCTGTCAGGGTATCCCCTCTCTTGAGGATGTCCATGAGAGGGTACTCCGCCTTTTTCTGGATAGGCTCCAGGCATCCCTGTAGACTCAGAGATGAGGCGAAGAATGCCCTGAAAGGACGAAGGTCCTTCCTCCGTGTCTCTATCCCGTCAGCCAATTCATCATCCCGTGGATGAAAATGTAGACCGGTCTCATCTGAATCTGAGGAATCCGGATACAACGGTCGACCACCCAGGTCACCTTCGACTTGCCGAGGACGGTCTGGGGTGATGGTGACTGAAAGATGCTGGGGAAGCCCGGTGTCTGGCCTAGCTTCGCCCCTTCCACAGGCTGCTTGGGTGGTGGTTCCACCACGATTGGTGGAGAGACCGATTTAGGCTGAACTGGAGATTTTGCTGGCTCTGCAGGCAGGAGGAACCAACTTAATTGGCTCCGAAGGAGTCGGCTTCGGCCTGGGAGGCAAAAGCAGAGTAATGGCCGGGGTAGAAGCTGGGGTTGGCTTATGACTGGTCAAAATCAGCTGTTGCCACAGGACTCACGAGGTCCTCGTAGCGCCGGAGTTTCCATCGAAGCCTCTCCTCATCCGAGGAGAATGAGGACGACAGATAACGTTGCCTCTTTTTCGAGCGCTTGTAGCTCTTCCTCGGCCCGCCGGTCGATGGAGTCCTTGACCTCGATCGAGATTGCCAGGCTGATTCTGTTGCTCGGAAGACACCGGCAGGACCGGTGATTTCCCAGGATCAGGGACCACTTCCACTATGGGATTCCCAGTGGGCTAGGTCCTCGTCAGGGATCGTAAGGACTGGAGTCCGAGCAGGAGAGCTGTTGACTGGAGTCAGCGACAAAGGGTCAATCGGATTGAGGATTATTTCAACCTTATTGCTTGACAAATTGGTCGACTGGCCGGACGGCAAAGCTGAGAAGCCAGTGGCCAAAGAGGCAATTTCGACAGAGATCGAGACTGCCAGTTCCTTGGACTGAGATCTCTCCCGATCCCAAGAATGTCTTCACCGAGACAAAGACGATGCCAGGTCCTTGTCCTGCTTACAGAACCGAGAGGAGTGCCTGCCCGTAGGACCCTCTCCCTTAGTCGGGAGAGACTGGCACAACTCTTGGAAAGTGGAGCCCAGGTTGAGCGGAATGACAAAGCTCCGAGAGGAAGATTCCGTGTTGCAAGCCGCTTGCTCCTCGAAGGCTTGCATACGCTCCAATTGCTAGGCAGATCCTGCAGCCACAGAAACTGCCCATCAAGCCTCCTTCGATTTCACTGGAGGCTTCCGTTTTTCCCAGCCCCCCAACTTCAGGCGTGGAAGACGGTCGTCAAGGATGTCAGGGTGACATGCAAGACAAAAATCGCACTTTGAGGTGTCATGGTTGACACCCACGCAATAGACGCACACGGTGTGGGGATGTGTTTGCTGCTTCTCCCTCCCAACCATCTGCCTAAGCCACACCCTGTGCCCTCGCTCTGGTACCCTTCTGCTAGTTCATCAGCCCGCACTCCTGCGGTTGCCTTCCTTCTATTTTTTTTTTTTTAATATAGGCTTTGATGGGTTTTCTTTGTAGGCAATAGTGTCCCACTTCCCCACCCGAAGCCCCGACACATGGCTGTATGTGTGTGTGGAGGCACTCAAGCACACCATGGCATCAGCTCAGCCCCTTCCACCCTCCTGTCCTTGCTGCCCCCTCCACCTATGCTATCCCACTGGACCTCCACCAGGTGGGAGAACTACGGGAGAGTGACAAGCCACCCCCAGGGGAGGAGAGCAGCCTGCCGGCTCCGCTTGATCCTGCTCCTCCCCCATGCCGGCAACCCGACGACCCAAGATCATTCCAGAACCTGGGTCACCGGCATAGCGCAAGATAAGGCATCCAGCGCCTCAACCCTCAGCGCCACCTGGTCAGCCTTCATTATTTTAAATAAATCCATGCTTCCCTGCTGTTGGCCAGCTAGGCCACTTCCCAACCCCTGATGCTTTTCCACTCCTGGCCTGCCATGTGGCTCCGTGCTCAAAAACCACCACGTACTTTCCTGTCTCAGAAGGTGCAAGGAAAAGAAACCGCAGCTTGCCTTGTGGTTCCTTATACCATCCTTGCACCATTCCACCCCCAGCTGCTGGCCACCCAATCCTTCACCTGGCAACCCAACCCCCATCACTACCTCCCTCACCAACGGGTCTCCAACCCCAGCCACCTGGGCTCTAGGTGACAGAATGGCTGAGGTGGGCCTGACCAGTCTCGGGTGATCCCGATCCCATTTCCCGGGCGTAATTTCACCATCGGAAGGGGGGAGCCCGGGCACCAATTCCCCTTCTGTCAAGGCCTCACGGAAGGCCCATTCCACTGCCTATATATTCCTCTGCCTGTTTAGGTATCTTTTTATAATTGTTTGAACAAGTCAAGTAAGGCAGTCCCTTAAAATGGGAACTGCGTAGCAATAGACCTTTCTCCGGTTCCTGGGAACCAATCAAGAACAAGAGAAAAAGTAAATAATACAACAAAACCCATAAAAATACATCCTAACACAGAGTTATTTAACACACAACTGTAGCAACTTCAGATAAGAAATAAACCATCAAACAGCACTGAAGTTGTCGAAATGACTTTGGGGCAATATCTTCCTTCAGGCGGAGAAATAAATCTGATATTAGAATGCAGGGGTGAGTGTGACCACACAGCAAAGTTTTGAAGATTCCATAATTAACATCAAATTCTAGGCTCCAGGACAGCTTAATCCAGGAGAATGATAGCAGTTATTAAGCATAAGTGAGGGATTCCTGGGACTTGAAATAGATACTTTTTACTGTCTATGTACTGTTTTGACACAGGCAATACACCTTGACTGCAACTTAGGATCAGTGCGTTCCTCTGGGATCCAGTACTTCAGTGGCTATGTGGTTTGGAGCTGGACACCAACACAGAAAAATGACAGCTGTGTTCTTTTAGAGCTAAACACGATACTAATATATGAAACTACGCAGGGCTGGAAATCATTTTTGAGGCATGCCGGGGAGCAGGCAGGAAGTTACATTTCTTGAAAAATACAGGGAACACTATACTGCACACTGTATCTGGAGCAGCCAACTGGGTTATACTCAATAACAATCAAAACACATGACAAATGGTGCACTCACAGTTACAGGTAGCAGTGAGCAAATCCAGGGGTGGTTCTGGATTAGGATTTGGATTAGACACGGTGACTAGGGATGAACAATCCTGAAAAGGTCCTGATTCTTATTACCATAATTAAGATTCAGGTCAGATTTCTGATATGTTCCAATTAGTTCCAATTCAAATAACAGCCTTCAGAAAATCAAATTAATTACAAAAATAACCACAAAATGCACTAATTTTATATATATATATATATACACACATATCATATATATATATATATATATATATATATATATATATATAGATAGATAGGGAGTATGCATCGCTTGAGTGAAGATATCATATTTATCTTCACAAGAGGCCAATGATATCATGATATCTCACGAGTGATTTCATTGGCCTCGAGTGGAGATAAATATGATATCTTCACTCAGGCCATGTCATGTTCTGTTTATATAACATGTGTTTTGGGCTTTTTGTAGCATGATCCCCTAAAGCACCCCCCACCCCCAAATCTTCAGCAACATCACAGATTCCATACTGTATTAAAATAAATTATCTGGCTGATCCTGTTAATTTACAGTTTGTTTTTTTTTGAAATACTGTAATTTCATTGAGCTTGTTATTATTTGTAATTAAAAAAAAATTTATGTAAAGAGGTACCTGGTTGATTGCCCCCCTGTACCGACAAAATCCTGTAATACTTTCACTTTCCCCCCCGAACTGTAGCATGACCGAGCGGCATGTAAACAAGCAGATTACTGGTACCAGAGCTTTAAAATAAGTGTCTGTACTTTAAAGAAAATCCTGGCTTTTATCTCCCGATAACATGGTTTACTTAATAGAAGGGACCGTCTCTACCAACGAAAGCACAGCGAGCGAGTAGTCCGCTTTAAAACAGCAGAAGGAAGCGCGAGTGTATGCTGCATCACACCCTCCCCCAGTATGCGCACCTCAATCACTCCAGTCCGCTGTTCCCCACTTGCACGAGTATATACATCCCGCACTCTCATCTGCAGAATCCCACCCAGTCTCTGAATGCACACCACAGACACTCATCTGCTTCCTCCCTACCTGCTCCTGTATGTGCACCACTGAGTCTCCCATATCCTGAACCACACCCTGCCTCAGTATGCACACCCCTGCTCCTCCCATCTGCTGAACCCCACCCTACCCCAATATGCACACCCTGTTTCTTTCCATCTGCTAAACCCCACCAAGTCTCAGAATGCAGACCCAAGCCTCTACAGTTTGCTGCCCCCCATGACCCAGTATACATCCCCCCCGCTCCCTCTCATCTAATGAACCTCACCCTCTCCCAGTATGCACAACCACCACACTGGAGTAGACTGCCTCTTGGCTTACCCCAGTATACACATCTCTGCTCCCTCCCATCTGATGAACCCCGCCAGGCCCCAGTATGCACACCGCTGCCCTTCTCAAATGTGCTGCCCATACCTTGCCCTGCACTTATTTATTTATTTAGTTTTTGTTCACCGGGTAAGTGCACTAGACAAATCCTGCCTATTTTCAGGCACGACCCGGGGGAGGGGGATACAGATGAATGCCAACGGACCTTGAATCTGATTAAGCTGTTGGTGGTATTTTTTTTTTAGTGAATGAGGGAAATTTGGCCTGGACACTGGGGAAATTCCCCATCTCTGTCGGTAGGGGTCCCCTGACGTTGCGACTGGTGGTCATTCTGAAGCGGGTTCTGGAGGTGGAAGGTTTACTGGATAGGGCTACGATGGTCCAGGAGTCAGAAGTAATGGAAGTTTCCCAGGAGGAGGGATCCGCTGTGGAGGCAGCTGGGTTGCACCCTATGGGTGGCCAGCATATCGCCAGAGACAGTGGTCCCACTACAGTAAATCCATTGCAGCCTTTCAGTCTAGTCGAGAAGCATCGCTGCTTAGAGGAGGAGTTGCTGTGCGTAAGTCAGCTGCTGGCTAAGGAAGGGCAGAAGAAAAATATTGATATTTGAGGATCGGAAACGGAAGCGAGATGCTACTTCCCCGAGTGCTGCTCTGACTGAAGGTACGCTAAAATTTCATGCATCTATGGAGAAGGCTGTGGCGGTCCCAACTGCGGCAGGCGAGGCCTGGGGGGACATTGTGGATGCTTCCTGGTCACCGGATAGGACCCTGCACGAGGCAGGTTGGATCCCTATGTCCAACGGCCAGTGGAAACCAGCAGAGGCGACTGCGGGTGCAACGGATGGACCTGCTGTTGAGATAAGTACTGTTTCCTCAGATTTGCTTATTATACCAATGGGAGTAGGTGCTGGTCCACCTCCTCTAGAGATGCCCCCCCCCCCCGACGTCCCGGAGGATGGGGTGAATATTGGGGAGAGTGCTACAGATCAGCCCCTAGGCCCAAGTATGCTAGCCATTTCCAACAGACTGTGGAACAGGCTAAGCGGCGTAATGTCAGACTACGTTAAGTGGAGCCTTGGGGAAAATCCCCCCGATCGTTTTTTGGTGGAGAAGATTCTGCTAAAGCAGAGTATGGGATTCACTCCAGCAGAGGTTTATGCCCTGATCCATGTTCAAGGGGAACTCTCCTTTGATATAAGTTTTCGTACTCCTGCTTTATTGGAGACTTTCTGCTGTCGCTATCCGAATTTGGAAACGAATCCCCCTTGGTCTGATTTCATTGTATTTCCCCTCACAAAGCAATGTTTTCGAGTGATAACTATTCTGTTTCGAAACGAAGGAGTCAATGTTGTTGATATCATGCACTGGCTAGGGGGAAAAAGTGTTACATTCAAGGCAATCCTGTCCCTATACTGGATGATGAAGGTTTTTGGAACGGGGGCTGGAAATTTCGGGTTAAATTGCATGCTACTGATACGGACCTTATTCATCTCCCTAATTGTTTTTAATTTTTTTTTAGGGAAGGATAAGGGTTTTCTGTTCTACCCAGGTCAGCCCAGGGTTTGTTTTACGTGTGGTTCCAAGAGGCATATTAGCACCACCTGTGATGTCCTTAAATGTGTTCACTGTGGGGAAACGGGACACCCTACTGCTCACTGTTTTCAATAGGCAAAGTGAAATCTCTGTGATGGGCTTGGCCATGCTTTTGGATCATGCCCTATGGCCGCTCAAAACACGGAGGAGGTTGATTTTGGGGTACAGGAACACTTCATCAGGGTAGCAGTAAAACAGGGTCATGCTGCTGTGGGGAAGGTATCGAATGCAGCCCCTAGTGGGGGCAAGCTGGTGGGAAATCGGGCTTTTGAGGTTGCAAGGACCCTTGGCCCTGATACTGTCCCATATCCCTGACACCTAGGCTTGCTGTAGCAGGTGATTTAGTAGATTCGAGTAAGCCCCCCCCCCGCCCACTGGAGAGGATTTTACTATTGTAATTGGGGATAAAGGGCAGGCAGGCGAAACGGAAGACTAAGGTGACAAAGAAATCTTCCTCAGCCTCTTCTCTTCCTCTGGCGGACCCCAATCCGTATGAGGTTCTGGTGGATGGCTCAGCGGGTGTGGATCAGGCAGTGTCCCTCTCACAACCCGTCTCACAGATTATACCGGAGGGGTAGACTGAACAGAAACCTCAGGATTGTATAAGCAGTAGGGTGACAAGAGCCTCGAGTAAGGTGAAGTAAGGTTTCTGGGTTGACTGATGGTTCCTTTTCTATTTCGGGTGGCGTCTCTATATGCTAATAGCATTAAATCCTCAGAAAATCGGCGCAACACCTTTTCCCAATTTGTGCATGTAAACTTGGATTGTGTCTTTTTTCAAGATATACGATTACACTCTCCGGAAGAATTATCTGCTGCTACTGCAGGATGGTTGTGGGGGGACTGTTTTTGGTCCCAGGGGCAGGATTTATGCAGTGGGGTTGGGATCTGTTTTTTTCAGTCTCACATGCAGGTGATGCATCACATAGAGATAGTGGAAGGTAGAGCCTTGCTCCTAGATATAAAATGGGGGGATACCCTTATCCGTTTAATTAATATCTATGCTCCCCAGAATAAATTTGACAGAGTTGCTTTATTTAAGTCTATTTTTCCCTTTTTGTACACTTCTCTTCCTCTTATTTTTGGGGGTGATTTTAATTGCACCTTAGCTTCCCGGCCCCTGGCTGATGGGGGGGGGGGGAGAAAGTTTATTGTGATGCATCATGCTTGGCACAGGGTATATGGGAGGCTGGGTTGGTGGATGCTTTTGGGTCTTCACCTAATGTTAATAAGAATACCTATTTTTGCAGTCCTTGGGCATCTAGGACGGATTCTTTTTTTCTTTCCCCTGGATTACTTATACAATCTCAAAAGTTGCAGGATGTAGCTACTTCTGATCATTTACTGTTGAAGCTTGTTTTGGGGGATGTGCCTGAGGCCCAGAGGGGGCCTGGTATCTGGAAATTAAATGTTACTTTGTTGGACATCCCCAACATAAGGGAGGGGTTGCATTCCCTTTTGCTTGCCCGCCAGTCTGTTTTCCTTCTTTATGATAATTTGAATGAGTGGTGGGAGGACACCAAAGTTGATATTAAAGTGTATTTTCAAAACGTGGGTCATATTAATGGGAAGCAGAGGCATAATGAAATGCAGTATTTAAGAGAGCGTATCACTTTTTGGCCTGCTTTCCGACAAGAGGGGGGGGGGTTCTGGGCGTCAGGATATCATTAAGGGTTTAAAGGCTGAATTGGCCTGTCTACACCTGAAGGTACTAAGTGAGATGGAGAAGAAGCATAAGTATGGGATTTCTGGGTCAAAGGGGGTTACTTTGCCGTTTGAATCTGCCAGTTTTATTAGGGAGTCTCGAAGTACGACATATTTAAATACTGCTCAGGGAGATAGGGTCATTTTGAAAGTTGGTATTTTGTCCGAAATCCATACTTATGCTTCCAAGACTTTTATGAGTACTCCCCTGCCACTTGATTCTATGCATTCTTGGTTGATGGGTTGTCAGTTACCTCAGTTGGCTCCAGGTTTGGGAAGTTCTCAGACTGCTCCATTATCTTCGGAGGAACTCAGGTCAGTTATCTGGGCCCTAAAGGCAGGGACTGCCCTGGGTTCTGACGGGCTGCCTCATGAAGTGTACAAAGAGATCTGGGCAGTTTTGGGGGTAGAATTGGGTGAGGTACTTAATGTGGGGTTGCGGTCTGGGGATCTCCCTGAGAGCATGTTGCAGGGCTTATGGTTATTGATTTATAAAAAAGGGGAACGGGGTGATTTGGATAACTGGAGACCCTTGACACTACTGAATACGGATTATAAAATTTTAATGAAAGTTCTGGGGAAAAGATTACGTGGGGTTTTGGAGGATTTGGTCCATCCTTCTCAATTTAGTGGTGTTCCAAAGAGGTGAGTTCAGGATGCTCTTATCCTACTCAGGGAGACTCTGCAGAAAGGAACCTCACAAGAGGTTTTTGGCCATCTTGTTTGTTGAGACCAGAATAAAGCCTTCGATCATATAAAGTATGCATATCTTTGGGAAGTGATGCATGGTTATGGGTTCCTTTTGCAGTTTATAGCTTGGTTAAAAACGTGTTATAGGAATATTAGTTTATTGCCTAGTATAAATGGCTGGACAGGGAGCAGGATTTTGGTACATGGGGGGTATGTCAGGGCCGTCTTCTCAGCCCTCTGTTGTATGTGCTGTCATTGGACCCCTTACTCTATGCCCTGAATAGGGTTCCACGGATTATTGGTTCATCTGTTGGTTGAGAGGATGTCCCAGTTGTGACAGTAGCATATGCAGATGATCTGGTGTAGGTTTTGGCTGATAGTTCTTCTGCTAATGAAGCCCTGACGATATTAGATACCTTTTCTGGTCTTTCTGGTTCCTCCAATTCTTTAAAGAGTGGGATATTACCGGTGGGATATGATGCAGCTGATGTTGCCTTAATTTGGCATATCCCCATTGATTCTGGTTATAGACTAATTGTAGGTGTTTATTTTGGTGGGCCAGATGCTCCTGAATACAATTAGGAAAAACAGTTGGTGGCAGCTAAGGATAGGGTGGCACGGTGGAATAGATGGCAGATGTCTAAAACAAAACGGATTTATCTTATCAAGATGTTTTTGTTGCCCTATTTCTTGTTTTTGGCAGCAGTGTACCCCCCCCACCCACACACACACATACTTTCCTTGGAAACGTCTTTGTATGCTGTGTGTTTTCTCTTGCTTGTGGGGTAGCAGACTAAACCCAGTGAAAAGGGGTATTACTTATTTATCTATCGGTGAAAGTGGTGTAGGAATGTTGAACCCGGTGATGTTTTTTTATGTTACATTTCTTTCCTATAATACGACTCCCCTGTTAAAAGGGGCATCTAAGGTATGGTCCCCATGGGTGGGTGATGTTATTGGTCAGATGATTGATAAGTGGGATCTTTCTGAGGTTTTGCCCCATCAAACTAGGGTATCCCAGCTTCCTAGTTATTTTAAGGGCTTGTTTGGGAAATTGAAGGCTTGACGGATAACGAAACAGGCCATTTGTATGCACTCTCAAAAGCAATTATATTCTGGTGTGGTGAGAGATTTTTTTTTATGCTGACCCTTGGTTTTTAGACTTGCCTATAGCAGATCAACATTCTGAATTGAGGTTATTGTCCAGTAAGATGGTCCCCAAATACTTATGGGACTTTTTGTGGCTTTGTTTGCATAAAAAACTGTGTGTAAAGGGGAACTTGAAACATAAAGAACTAGCTGAGAGATATTGTCCTAGGGAGACCACCTGTTTGGGCATTGTTGAATCCTTATCTCACTTTCTTTCTGATTGTCCCTTTTCTAGGTCCTTTTGGTCTGTTTTTCATGAGTCCTGGCCATTAAACCCATTTCGGGGACAGTCTGTTGGTATTTGGACTGAGGGGGTGTTGCCCTGCTCATGGGTGATTTATGATAATATTACCATTAGACTCTTGATGGGTTTCATATGGTATCAGCTCTGGCTGGCACGTTGTTGTTTACCACTTAGGAAACAGCTGAAATCATAAAGTCAGATTGTGCAAAGTATTAAAAGAGCTGTCATTAGGTGGCAGATGTTAGCAAGGGAGAGGGTACATCCTGCCCTTTATAGGTTGTGGTGGAGAAAGATGTCTTGGCTAGACACAGGTTGAGGTAATGGATTACTTCTTTTATAGAATTATTTTACCTGGTGGGTTAGACCAGGGGGAACCTTTCTCACGAATAGGGAGGCTGGAGGGAGGGACAGGTCTGTGTCTCTGTTGCTTTGGCGTAGGGTCGAGGGTGGGAAACGTGGATTTTTTTTTGTGTTTTTAATAGTTACTATTCTAGCATGGGGATGCTATTTGGTTTTCTGTGAATTGAACCTTTGGGATGATTTTTTTCTTTTTTTACTTTCATTAAGATAATTTCTACTTTTATGACGTCCTGCTTATGCTTTTGAGTTTAAAGCGATGTGGTACATTCCCTTCCCTTTCAGTACCGGGAAGGGATCTGCTTAGGTCATTATTATTTTCTGCTCTAGGTTTACATTTATTATTTTAGAGGTTTTCTTCTGATATTTGTATCTTTCGTTTATGTTATTTCTTTCTGTTTGTCTTTGCTTGCTGTTGCAATTAATAATGAGAAATTCCTCTACTCCTATAGTGGGGAAGGGAAGGGGTGGGTTTATGATGGTTCTCCTCTGAAAAATTTAGGGTTTGTATGAATTAATATTTATTTATGATTTTTTTGGATTTCTTTTTCTTTTTCTGAGGAGGTATGCTATCATAGTGAATTACATAACTCTGTTATGCTTTGGTGAGATTTCATTATTCTTCCCGTTTCTATAGTAGGGGGTGGAGGGTATGTCAAGTGTTTAGATTGTTTATGATGCTTTCCTTTTGGTTTGAGGACATATGAATTAATACTGATCTAGGTTTTTTTGCTTTCTTTTTGATTTTGTATGATATAATACTGTTCATTTTAGATTTTTGTTATGATTTAATAAGAACTTCCCCTACTCTTTTAGTGAGGGGGGATCTTTGTATATAACTGGATATGCTTTAGGTAATGGGTAATTTATTTTCAGGCAATGTATGATTGTAATACTTATTTTTCTTTTCTTACGATTTATATCTTCGTTTTTGTGTGTTTTCACACTGTTTGTATTTGTTTGATTTTTGAAGTCTATAATAAAAAAATTCCCCACTCTTTTCGATAGAGGGCGATGCACTTTCGTTGAGAGTTGGCAGTGTGCTGGTGGACGTCTGAGAGAAGATATGTGGGGAGGCTGAGGTGCTGAACACCTCCTCAGCTTCCATCTAGCGGTGTGATCATTATGATGCTGGAACTTTAAAACGACTTGAGTACTGGTGAAATGGATTGTGTACCTGAAGATGTTACTGCTTCCCGTGGTCACCCTCTGGTGGCTACTGAAGGAAGTCCTGTTCACGATGCTGCAGCAATTCAACTGCAGCTTCCTGATATGGAACGGCAGTTACTGGTCGCAAAGAACCATCTGCTACAGGAGCAAGGACATCAACAGGACGATTTTCCTAGTGCACAGGAACGGGAAGTAGCACGGCCCCCTACTGTGCAGGACTCTGCTGAGAAGACACCTACTGGCATGGATCCTACGCCCATGGATTCCTCAGACTCGCTACCTTTTGTGTCTCCATTGAATGTTGAATGTAGGATGGATTCGGGAGAGTCTCACTTGTCTACCGACAGCTCGGTACAGCCCTCAATACCTTCTGCAGAGTTGGCTTTGACTGTTTCACCCGACCCAGGCTTGCATAGCTCTAAAGATGTATTTAAGGGTACAAATGTGGGGCTCTTTTCCATCGGACTGTCGCCGAAAGAAAAGAGTGGTTGCGTTAGGAGCTATATGGGCCTAGGCCACAACAATACAAGTCGGAAATCCCCAATGGTTATTTTGTCTACTTTCTCTTCTGCTCTCTCCTCACTGGCGCTGGACTTTACGTCTAGGGTGGCTGGGACCCCTGCCACATGGGTTGCATCAGTGTTGGAGGCAGCAGGGTGGGTTAAATTCTCGGATGGTAAGCACTGGGATGCTAATGTGAGGGAACAAGTACAACCCTCCTTAACTCTTCCTGATAGTGTTACAGAGTCCCTTATTATGCCAGGACAGAATTCCCCAAGAGAGGAGGTTCAGATATCTACTCATTCTGACCAACATTTGCTGTTACAGATATTAGAAGGTTAAAGGGTGAGGCTACACCGCATAAAGAGGTAACCCCCCCTTCTGTTGGTCAGCAGGTTCAAGTTGAACAACAACTACCTACTGGTCTTGGTTCCTCCTCCACCACTCCTGCTCAATAGACTTCTTCTTCAATATCGCATGATAGGGTAAATGAACAATTAAATCCTGCTACCTCTGGATTATTATCCGAGCCTGCTGCAAGAAGGAATGCAGTCCGCTTAAAATTTATGGAGCCTATGGAGGACATCCCTAACAGACATTTTGTGGGACGTGAACTTTTGAAGGGTAGCATGAGGTTTTATGCATATGAAATATATGCTTTAATACATATGCTAGGGGACTCTATTTTTGATGTAAGCTTTAAGCACCCTGCTGGCCTAGAAAGGTTTTGGAAGCAATTTCAGGCACTTAAAAACACTCCTTTATGGAAACTGTTTCTGGCTATTCCTCTGATGAAGCCTGTTTCAAAGAAAATTACTGTTTTGTTTCGTAACGAGGGGGTTAATGTTGCTGATATTACCTACTGGTTGCAACAACATTGTACTGTAAAGGGTCAACCTGAACTTATACTTGATGAGCACCTCTGGACAGGGGGTTGGCATTATTTGATTGATTTATGTCTTGAAAATGGCCTTACTAAACATTTACCTGTTTTTTTGAGGGACGTGATAGGGGAATATTGTTTTATCCAGGTCAGCCACGGGTTTGTTATAAATGTGGAGCCTTAGGTCATATAAGTAATGTATGTGACCAACAAAAATGTGGTCTTTGTGGGGATTTGGGTCATGTTGGAGCGCACTGTAGACGACCTATGAAATGTAACCTCTGTGATGAGCAAGGGCATACATTTCGGTCATGTTCCTGGGCCTCGCATAATCAGCCTGATCCCACTCTCCTTGTAGAGCAGGATGTATATGTGGCTAATGCCCAGAAAGAAAACCAAAAACTGCAGGACCTGCTCCTACAATCTAATCCTTCTAACCCTGACTCTCAGCCACAGCGTACCACTCCCTCAGATAAGCCTGCAGAAGGACGGGAGGAGGTACAGGGTGCGATGGACACCTCACAACCAGTCCCTCATGAACTTACTACTGCAGGGGTGGATTCTTAAAGTATTCCTGCCTCCTCGGGAACTCTTGATTCCTTTGATCCAGTTGTATCACCTTCTAAGAATAACGATCCCAGTGATTCAACAATACACCAGGCCTGCACATTTGAGGAGAGTATGGAGGCCCCTTGCATGCCCCCCCCCCGGGAGTGCAGATGGATGCTCCTTTTCAAAGGGTGACTATCACAAGTGGACTATCACACGTGGACAAGTGGAACACCCTGCCAGAGGAAGTGGTGGGGGCTGAAACAATCATGGGATTTAAGAATGCATGGGATAGACATAAAGGAATTCTGGAGGTCAGGGGTAAGGGGCAACAGACTTCTAGGAAAACATAAACTGAACTTACAAGCTCAAATGGGCAGACTGGGTGGGCCATAGGCCCTTATCTGGCAACACTGTCTATGTATCAAAAACTTATAAATCTGGTTCAGTTGGAGTACAACTACCTATTGAACCTGATCTAGTCCCAGTCCAGAATTCTTTTGCCCCTTTACTGGACCAAGACGGTGAAGAGGATGGTATGGAGTCCGATATTTCCTCGGTTACTGCCTCACACATGGAATCTACTCCTGATGTGGGAAATAGGGATAAGCCTAAATCAAAAAAAGCGGAAAAAAAGAAAATAAAGGTACTTGCAGTGTTACCTAGTTAATTGCCTTTTTTTCTGATTTTCTTTTTTATGGCAGAAGATATCTCCTTTCTTACTGTTAATGTTAACAGTATTAAATCCAAGGATAGGAGACTAGTTACTTTTGCCAGCTTAAGGGAAAGTAATGGTAATGTTATATTTTTACAAGATACCAGAATACATTCATTACGGGATTTAAAGGAAGCAGAAAAAGACTGGAGGTGGGGTGCTTCCCTTTGGTCACTGCGTGAAGATGTTTGTGATGGTCTAGGTATCTTGTTTTATAATATTACTGCTCAAGTCTTACAGGTCTTAGATATCTTTCCTGGCCGGGCTATGCTAGTGGATGTGGTAATTTCTCATCGTGTACACCGCCTTATTAATATCTACGCTCCACAGTTAAAAGCGGACAGGTCAGTGCTTTTTCAACACATTGCCCCTTATTTGCACACATCCAAATTTGTATTTTGGAGAGGTGACTTTATTTTGGAGAGGTGACTTTAATTGTGGTCTTGCCCCCAGAGACTGGGGAAGGAAAACACAGAAGATTTACTGTGATACTACTTCCCTATTGAACATATTAAAAAATAATCATTTGATTGATGTGTATGACTTGTTAGGTTTAACCCCAGTACATACTTTTTTAAGGGATCTTTATCATCTCGTATAGATTTTTGGTTTTTATCTGAAAGGGTCACATGTTCAAGAGTGATGGTGTTGCCATTAGAGACTACTGACCATGCGGTAGTTAAGATATTGATTGGCCCCTATCAAAGGCTCCAGATGGGACGTGCCTACTGGAAGCTGAATGTGAACTTGTTGCAAGATAGCATCACTCATTTTTTTGGAACGTTCTGCTCTTTGCTTTTTATATGACAGTCCTATAGACTGGTGGGAAGACACTAAACGTGATTTGAAATTTTTCTTTATACAACTTTCTAAGACTAAGGCCAGGAATGCTTATCTAACATATTTGGGATACAGGGCTCAATATTTAAAACTGCTGGCTCAGGTCACCTCCTCATCCGGTGCTGTATGCCAACAATTTCAGGTTATTAAGAAAAAAATGATCGACTTCCTTAAGGTCAGGGAGAAAAGATATATGTATCAACATAAATATTTGGTTACTGGCACACGGAAGCAGGTCAATCCATATGACCTTTCCACGCAAGAACCTCATAGGTTTGGTATAACTGCATTATTGGATTCAGATGGGATGCTTGTACAAGATGTTAGAGGCTTATGTCGTGTTGTGCAGAATTATGTAAAGGACACATTTCATGAACCTGCATCTGAGCTTTCCCCTTTGTTTTTAAAACAAATAGTTGTTCCTTCCTTGTTGTCCTCAGAAACTGAGGGTTTGCTGACTCCTATTATTGCTGAAGAAATTAAGCTAGTCATTAGTAAATTATCGGTCTGTACAACGTCAGGTATAGATGGCATCCCTAACGAATGTTATAAATCCTACGCTGATGTATTACTTCCATGGTTGCATTCTGTGTATGCAGCTATTTAGTCAGGAAATAGGCTGGCACCTAGTATGTACAATGGAATTATGATTTTTTTTGTATAAAAAGGGGGATCCTAAAATTTTGCAAAACTGGAGACCGCTGAGTCTGCTAACTTCTGATTACAAGATTTTGGCTAATATTTTATCACAATGACTTTCAAAAGTTGTTCATAAGTTATTAATTTCCACACAAACTTGTGCCGTCCCTGGTAGAAATATAATTCATAATCTTATTTACCTTAGAGAACTTTTAGACCAAGGATTGTGACATAAATTGCCTGGTTATCTGTTATCATTAGATCAAGAAAAGGCATTTGATGCAATACGCCATGAACACATTTGGGCAGTATTACAACATTATGGCATCCCAGATTTGTTCCTTGGCTTACTGAAAACATTATATGCAACGGCACAGGTTACCCCTCTTATTAATGGTCACTTGGCTTTCCTGTACCGCTCCAGGTTGGGGTTCGACAGGGATGTCCTTTACTGTTTGTGTTTGGTTTGGATCCCTTATTATGTCTGGTTGACACGGATGTTAATGTTTCGGCTATTGTAACTTTGGAAGGATTTACTTTCCAGAAAGTTTTAGCATATGCAGATGACTGTGTTTTCTGTAGCAGATTTAGACTCTGGTAGGAGAATCCTTACGATCCTGCAGACTTTACAGAATAGTACAGGCATCAGGATTAATTATAATAAAAGTAGCTTATTGGTGTTGGGTATGGCTTCACAGATAAGACTTTCATTATTCCTATAGTTACTGGTAATCTGAAATTACTTGGTATTTATTATGATTCTTCGGAGGCCTTACAATTAAATTGGGATATGGTTTATGATGTAGCCCACCAAAAAGTGATGAAATGGCAGTCCTGGAAGATGACAAGGAAGAAACGAGTATTTCTCCTTAAATCATATATAGCACCAATATTTCTGTACGTCTCGCACATTTTTTCTTTACCATTAGTATGCATGCGAAAATCATGAGTCTTTTCTTTCAGCTGCTTTGGGGCAGTCGACTGAACCCTGTGAAGAGAGCACATACTTACAGACCTTGGAAATCTGGTGGACTTGGTATGATGCAACCTCTTGTTTACTTTTTTGGTAACTTCTTTTATAGTTCTGTTAGACCTATGTTATCCGATGTTGATGAACTGGGTCATTTGTGTATGTCACTGTGGGTTACGCCCTTCTTAACTGCTTGGGGAAGAGGTGAGTGGCGCTCTTCAGAAAAGCAACTTCCTCTTTATGTGAGATATACTTTAAAATACATCAGAATGTGGAAAATTGAACTTAGTTGGTTCCTCTCCCATGAGAAGAAATCTTTCTATAACTCTATTGTGACTTCCTATTATTTCGAAGAACCTTTATTTCAGGTTTCTGAGGCTATCGACACTGATTTGTTATTGGCAAGCATTATAGAACCTAGAATCCCTCATAAAATGCAGGATATGATTTGTCTCTGTGCACACCAAAAACTTAATGTAAAAAATAACCATAAACATAAACAGTTGGCTGACGGATTATGTCAAGAGCAGACCTGCCAGGGACAATATGAAACCATTCATCATTTATTTTTTGAATGTATATAGTACATACACGGAATTTTTGGCATGCATTGGCACACTGGTGGGGAGAACCTTTATTTTGTCAGATGAATTATGATATTTTGGTTTTAGGTCAGATCCCGATACTATGGAACAAATGGCACAGAAGTACAGTTTTTGTGATTTAGGCATGTATTAAATGACATATTTGGCATGCCAGGTGTTTGAGAGTTCTTCAAAATAAGATAATACAAAGACAAGATATTTTTTTTCACATCCAAGATGAACTGGTTAATCTATATGCCTATGAACTTCGAACTTTGGGATCCGATGTAGGTACTTCTTTATGACATGATATTGGCTGGGTGGGATAGTATGATTTGTTTTCATTCTTTTCTACTAAGTGTACGTACAAAGCTGGATTTAAGTTGCATATTGATTGTTTTATGTCTTTTTTCATGTATTCTATTATTGGCTCCTAATAAAAATTTCCCCTACTCTTTTCGATAAGTGCCATGGGACCTTTAACATCCACCTGAACTACCACCAATCCAGTCAGCTGGGACCTCGGTTTAACGTCTCATCTGAAAGACAGCACCTGAGAAGTGCAGCACCTCTCTCATGCTGCACTACAGAGTCAGTACTGGGATATTAACACAAATGCCATATGTGGGAACTGAACCCACAGCCATCTGATCTCATGGCCTCAGAGGTGAGTGTGCTACCTACTGAGCTACTGACACTGCAACTTCTCTGCCCATCTGTTTGTATCCAGTGCACCAACCTCCACATACACCAGACCTTCTTGTCACGTCATGTACATGATGCCAAAAAAAAAAAAAAAAGGCAGATGCCACCACTAAAACCACTGTTGCCTGCTCCCACGTGCTTTCAAAGAGAGCTAAGAATCATGAGGGACACACAAGGCCGATAAAATTTAAAGAGTGTTGGAGAATGGATTTATATAAATATATACATTTATTTATATAATAGGGGTGAGCGGATATCTCCTCTGATAAAAAATGTGTATTCTCACCCCAGTGGAATAAATCCTGTTGTAGTAGGCACTGTGACAATATCAGACATTTATACATGCAGCGCCTATGTCAACAGTCGATATTATCACACTCGTCACGTCAGTGGCATCACTCCTGTTTGTTTTCATAAAGGAATTAGTTTCAAACGTCCTTACTGCGTTCCTGTCCTGCAGTCAGAGAGTGACTCTGACTAATTGAAAAACTACTGCAGAGCCGGCCCACCAGCACAGCGGTTGGATTTCCGCGTGCAACACCGATGACACGGGTTCGGGAACAAGCCCGAGAGTCGGTGGGCTGGCAGGGGAGAAGGCTTGAGCCTCCCCACGACTGCTCACCTTCCTGGGGATGGGTCGAAGCCTGGCTGACCTCAGGCGGAGGTCAGGTACAGCAAGCTTTGACTGTAGAAGCAGGGGGAGGGTGTGAAGGACATTGGCACTTGCGCCTTGACGTCAGGGCACTTCATACCCCAAACAACAAAGGAAAATGGCTCCTTGTGCTCCTAGTAGACAGAGCACCAACTCAGATTCCTAAGGCCCCTACCTGTAACGGGCTGGTGTCCCAATGCAGCACAAGAAGTGCGGGTGTTAAGGGCCCCACCTCGTCCCCGCCTGGGGGAGTATAACTAAGGCTCCATGGGGGACAATCACCGCAGGCTCCATGTAGGTGAGCAGGGACAGAAGCCAGAGGGGTGGGGGAGCATAACAAACCACAAAAACGGCTGCAGAAAACAAAATATGACTGGTTCAGCAGTAGTCCGCTGTACAAATGATCCCACAAGACAAACCACGCAGCAAAGGAAAATGTTACCTTTCAAATATATTTTCCTGTTGTGTTTTCTCCTGTTATTCAAGGTCAGTATGTCTAAACAATGTTAAATATTTTCCTGTTATCCACAACCTCATAATGTGCAAAATTTTCCATTCCCATAGGTGGACACAAATACTCCCACAAGCGTGTTCTTGTCCTAAAGTCTGACAGTGACTCCAATTACCAGAAGAACTACCTCTGCCAAGGAACCCCAAGCCGTGAAGAAGGCAGCCTTTCCTCAAGTGTGACCCATGAGAAGAACCAAAGCACATCAAAAGACTTACTTTTCTCTACACTTTCTCTCTGTTTACATCCCATGTGCAATGTAAAAATAAACTGCAGTGACGAGCTGGTGATGAGCCGGTGAAGAAAACCGGATGATATTAAAAACCAGTACAGAAGCACCTCCCTATGCAGTAACTGCACTAAATACATCCAAGTATCATAGTAAATTGAAGTTATTCCACTCATAACCATACAAAACCAACAAAAATAAAGGTTTTCCAAAGCAGGAACCACCGAGTAAAACCACGAGCAAAACCCCACCCACAACTACAGACACACCAATCACGACAGACGCTACTGAAACGCAACGCACAAACAGCCAATCAAACCTCATTTCCGCAAATCATTCACAGCGATAGCCAATCCAAACCCACAATGACCATTTAAGAAACAAACTGCCACCATTCAGAAAACCTCACAACAGCCACAGAGAGCAACCACAAGATAAAATAACACCGCGGACACATCTTGAATAAAATGACAGAACACATACTGTAAACCCTATTGTTTAAATTGCATGCATAATGAGCGACAGTGTGATACTTGAAATATCTGCATGATTGCAGAGTGACCTTGGGTAATACTCATGGCTCTGCTACACCACTCGTGATATTACTCGAGGTCACTCTGCACCCATGCAAATATTTCATGTATCACACTGTTGCCATCATGTGTCTCATATATATATATATATATATATATATATATATATATATATATATATATATATATATATAGATATGCGGGGGCACCTGTTGGATACTGAAGTTATTTATATAGTAGCCTGTGACCTCAAGTAACTCAAGAGTGCAGGCCATGAGTGAGGTTTATTTAGAGGTCAGATACTGCATAAATATCTCGGTACTCCAATGGGTGCCCTGCATATCGGATTTATGCAACAGGCGGTATGTTGGGTTCTTTCATATGGCTGCAGGTTTTTTTTTTTTTACATTGTGTTGGAAATTTAGTGTTTTTTTTGTGTTGTTTTTGCTTTTTGTAACCCCCCTTTCTGCGTTTTGTATGCTTGGTTCTTACAGCGTTAATGATGTGGCAAGGTCTTTGCTGACTGGTGGAGGGTGGGGGTTTCGAAACAATTCTAAAAAAAAAAATGGCGGATGTGCCAAGTGGTAGCTAGTGAGAGTGGCCATGTAGGAGTTGCACGGGTAGTTTGTTTCCCTGGCATTTGTTTCCTTTATTGTTTTATTTTAAAAAAGGTGTTTCTGATTTTGTGGCATAATGCGGAGGAAGTGCTGCTATTTGAGCAGGAGGAGCTATTTCTTACACTCTGGTACGGAGTACAGAATGTATGGCGTTCCAGCAGGAGAAGCTGGTTCTTACACCCCCTGGTGCAGAGTACAGAAGGTATGCTTTTATGTAAAAATGGGAGGAAATGGAGAGAGAAATGCTGTTTGGAAAGTTTGAAAGCGGTGAAGGAAGTGCTGTTTGTGTGCGGCTGGCGGGGTCGGCTTGAAGGATGTAAGGTGTGTGATGAGGGAAATGGAGAGCACTGGAGAGGGAGTAGGGTACAGGGGTAGTTTGTGTCGGAGGTGGTTTTATAAGGCATTCTGGGGAGAAAAAAATGGCCAATGTAGAGGAAAAAGAATAAGTGTACAGGAATTTGTTGTCTCTTTGCTTTTTGGGAGTGGTGTGGTGGTAACTGAAGCTGTGCAGTTTTGCTCTGTGGTACAGTGGGAGAAGGTAGTGCTAGCAGGTGGGGGAGTAGTGATGTAGTCACTGTGTGGATAAACGAGTGATGGCGTAATCACTATGGGGATAACGGAGTTATTCTCATAGTGATTACATATTGGTCATTTATCTGTACAGTGCCTTAAATAAATGCCTTTATGCACCGTTTTTTATCCGGACGCCTATGTATACATACATATTCATTACACACACACATGGATCTGGTGTTAATTTAAAAAAGAATTGCAAGCCAAACTGAGTAACTAAAGATGAGACCCAGTTTGGACTCAGTATATCCGGATTCCCAATGTTCAGGTGGATTCTGACGTTTATAAACCCGCACTACTCAGCCCTAGTTACGTGAAGAAGCTCAGTTCATTTTAAAGTGCATTATGCATATAGCATTTACAGCTACAAATAGCTACCTTGTGCACGAAACATTGGGGGGCCCTAGCCAGGGCGCTTTCACATGGTGGGGGTAATCTACCACTATAAATTATGTACTTTAAAATAAAAATAGTTTATTTTGGTAACCAGTTAAACTAAGCTTCTGAACATGTCACTATGACTGCGCCATTTTTTTTGGTGCGTGTACTGAGGAAGGTAAATTTGCCTGTGCCACAACGTTGTTACCTGTTCTATCATCTGTAACAAAAGAAAAAAAAACCTCTCTGCCTACATATACCTAACAAATGCTTTCAAATAATCCCCCCGCCCACACACGCACTACTTCTACAGCCCTGGAGAGGGATTTTTATGTTTGGGGGTCAGTAAGAGGAGCTATCATCAGTTTCTCTGCTCAGCTGCTAGCTGCTGCCTTAAATCGGCTATGATGTAATTTTTTTGTATAATTTAAGTTCCCCAACCCCCGCCCTCTGCTCAGCCCTGAAAAGGGCTTTTCTGTGTTTCTTCACCTCATGAGTTGGCCGGCCCCATCTCCTCTGCCCTGACAAGGGCTTTTTAAATAAATGGTTTTATTTGGCAAATTAAATAATTACCCCTGAAAAGGGCTTGCAATTACTGTCCACTCCTTACATTCAAAATGTATTTCTTTTTTTATTTCTTCCTGAATCCTGAAAAGGGCTTTTAATGAACCCCCTCCTCGCCTCCTTTATCTTGTTTAGTGCACTGAGAAGTATTAGTCTACCCTGCTGCTGGCTGCCACCTGATATGGGTTATTTAATTTATTTTATGATTAAACTACCCCTGAACCCTTCTTTTCTGCACAGCCATACCAAGGGCTTTTACTTGTTTTATCTGCTCCTCCTCTGGTGGCCCACCCTTCTCCTTAGCCCTGGGCAGTTTGGCAATAATCAGCCCGGCGAAAGGCTAATCCACTCCTCAGCTCATGTTGAAAACTGTTTTTTGGCCCCCCCCACCCCCACCCCAATAACACCTGTGAGTCCTGACAAGGGCTTCTGGTGTAGAAATAATAATCTGTGTCTCCTAAGAGTTTGCCTTGCACTGTAGCTACCTCTCGCACTAGAATCACAATGATGAGATATGCAGTGGCAGTGAGCTAGGATCTACAACTGGGCATGTGCGAGTGCATGCTTATAAGGACCAAGCCTCAACTGTTAATTCCACAGCCCAGAACACATCATGCGATGACGGGGTAGATAGAAAGTACACACGTTATGCTGTGATGTCAGTATGTCCATCATCACCCGACCTCACAGGTGGCAGACTCGGGCACTCTCTTGCTGGGTCCTAGTGCCCATAAGTAAGGATGAACATGGAAAAACAGATGCTCCAGATAAAACTGGCTGTCTGAGATGGGCAGACAGTTATTCTGAGCCCTGAAACAGAGTACTGCTGTACATTTTATGTTCTTAATATGCATTCCCTTAAGAACAACATGGGATATGTAATGGGGCATGGCTACAGACTGGCCTAGGTATACAACGGGGTGGCAAAAAGGGACCTGGTGTACACATTTTTCATTTCTTTCATTGTAATGGACTGAGGTATACTGTGATGGAATCTATACCCTTATGCGTACGTATGCTCGGTGGTTATGCGAGTTTAGAGTGGATTGTGCACTATAAAGGAGAGGAACTCCTTGAATTTAAATCGGTGCCCAAATGTTTTTTTGAATAACAGTCTCATACAGGTTTGGCCCCAATTACTGTGATATCATAATGGAATGCAACATTAGGGCTGCATGGCAACCTTTGGCACTCTTCATATCACGTTATCTGTAGAGCGAACGTCCCGCTGGATGATACCATTTACGTGGGACCACAGGGGTGAATATAAACAGGACGTGAAGCCTATGGCGTTCTCCAGGCCCTACTTTAATTCCGGAGGTCCACACTACTAATAATTGTAAGTACAAACTGTTAGACAAGCAGTACTTTTGATTTTTTGTGGCGTTCTAGCTTTTGGAGGATTAATTAAATTAAATGGATGACAACATAACGAAGGCTAGCAGGCGCCTGGGCATAACATACGACCTGTATCTGTACCATTGTATGCCTGCAATTTCCATTTGTAACAGTGTTTGATTTTCGTTGTATTGTTTCACTGTTACTGCTGTTTCTCATGTTTGTATTGTATGCTATCAGTGCCATCTATATGGCCCGGGTCGTGCCTGAAAATGGTCCCTCAGATCAGTGCACTTACCCGGTAATCAAAGAGGGACATAAATAAATAAAATAAAATAAACATAGTAAAACTGGACTTTTTATTTTCAACAGAGAGGGTCATTGTGACAGCAATAAAATCAGCAATGTGTTTTCAAGTTTTTCTCCTGGGCAGTGAGGTAAAAGAATCCCCCCCAAAAAATGTTAATAGAACATTCACAGCATTGGTGGCAAGGTGTTTGGTGAAGAGATTATGTTTGTATATTTAGTACTGATCCCCCAACATTGCTCCTAGGTTATTCATTGAACTACTATGTGAAACAGCAGTAAATAATTAAGAGCAATCTCAACTGTAACACACACATATGTAATTAAAAATAAATCCATATATGTGGCAGCTGTTTATTAATTGTTGTACAATTATTATTAGGTTATAGGCAATTTCTCCTGAAGAAGCCTTGTAAGACTAAGCGAAACGTTGAGGATGTATGCCTAAATGACGACTATTAACAAGCATCTATTGGAAATTGCAGCTGCTCATTTATTTCAGTTGACTGACTCCCCCCCCCTCACCCAACACACATACTCTCCTCGATTTGGTTAACTGGACTATTTTACAAGCATCAGGTGGCAGCATGTCTATATGAGTATCATTTCCCAAGGACATCCTGGGACTATACAGGAACCCTGCTTGCAGTATACACACTTGCTGCCCATGGAGTAGTGCTTCTTTCTAATATTATCCACCCTGCAGCCAAGCAACTCATCAGCTGTAAGGGTTAAGGCCCTGCACTGTGAACTAGGCGATCAGGGTTTGAATCCAAAAACAGATTAACATTTTGCTTGGATGGTAACTAATGAAGACGCTTAAGGAAAAATGCAAATGTATCTCATATTCTTTCATTATGTGCCTCCTTACGAAGTATCTGGTGCCAAGTGCTACAGGTCATCTCCACTACCCTTGACGAGAATATCCCATTCAGCCCATTAATGTTGATACTTGGAGACTGTTCTTATTTAAATTTCTTACCAAGAGCCATTCCGGTGACACTGAGGGTTGAGGCACTGGATGCCACACCTCGCACCACACCAGTGACCTGGGTTCAGGAATGGACTCAGGTTGCCGGGGTCAGCCGGGGAGGAGAGGACTGAGCATCTGGAGGACAGCTCTCCTCTCCCAGGGTGGGCTGTGGGCTTCGCTCGGCTCCTTGGCAGCACCCAATGGAGATCTGAGACTCTACAGGAGCCAGCGCAATCAAAGGGTGAAGTAGTGGTGGATGTCAGCAGTGCGCCTGCACAGACGTTATTGCATGTCCGCGCTCCAGGGGAAACCTCAGTGAAAATACCCCGGAGGTGAAGGAGACCCAGGGGACCTGCCCACATCCTGCTGCTGGAGCTACCCTCCTTGGATCTCCCGATCTGGGGCTCGATATCACGGCCATCCCTCTAATTTCAGAAAGGCTGCCAAGGGAGGTCAAGCCCTCTCCTGGGGGGGTGATCCGGGGGACTGGATGGACCGTGGTTGAGTGGGAGACTGGGGGGGTCAGCCTGGGAGTAGAGGCAGCAGTTGAGTGGGTACTCTGGAAGGATGCCCTGGACCTTCAAAACAAAAATAGAGCCTACAAAATAAATAAATACATTTCTTACCAAGACACCACTAGTATTTAGCACTGGCTATATGCCTAGACCTTAACAGGCTGACTGTATCAAAATGGAGGACACTGGGGATGCCAACTCTGGAAGAATGGCTTTCATACATGGGTAGATTTGTGTCGTCCATTTGGCACTGGATAAACTAGACCTTTTCTATTCAATCTGGACTCCCTTTATTAACCTGCATCTCCCATTAAACACCATTTCTAAGAAACTCTTTCAATTTTATATTTCTTTACTATGAGGCACACTGATGAGTCCTGGTAGGACGAAACATGGGTCTGTGTCTTCTGTTGACACTCTTTGCAAACTGTGAGAGGCCTTTCGGCACCATGCATTTCTGCTTAAAGTTGAACCAGCATAATATTCTGTAGTGATTTGCATATGCAGCCCATGATGCTTTGCATTATGGGGGTATGTGTGATTTTGTATTTCTTTGAAACTTGGTTTCCCGGCCAATGCCCTTTGGGGTAACCATTGCCTCAGTGCTTGTGCGCTGAAGTTCTTTGTCTTTTAACTTGTTTTTTGTTTTAATTGGGTTCACCACAACATAACCCAGATAGACCATCTAAGGGTAGCTGTTTCATTCCACTGGGGTGCAAACACATGAGGCACACTGATGAGTCCTGGTAGGACGAAACACGTGTCTGTGTCTTCTGTTGGCATCCTTTGCAAACTGTGTGAGAGGCCTTTCAGCACCATGCATTTCTGCTTAAAGTTGAACCAGCATAATATTATGTGGTGATTTGCATATGCAGCCCATGATGCTTTGCATTATGGGGACATGTGTGATTGTGTGTGCATATATACACATATGCACACACACACACATATGCATACATACACAAACATATAAACATACACACACATATATATATATATATATATATATATATATATATATATATATAGTGGCACGGTCATGCCACTATAGTTAGGGTTGATCGGCCAGTTACATACTGAAGTCAAAAGTTTGGACATTAATAACTTTGGATCTGTTCAATGGATTTCCCTGAAATTTGGTACATGCATTGGGGTGCACTAGATCTCTTGATTTGCCAAATTGCATTTGTGTCGGAGTGCTGATCTTCGTGTACGAAAGTGCTGAAAAATGCAAAATTATCCATTTTTGGAGGCACCTTTTGGCATTCTTAATGTGGTCCTGCACGGCGTGGTGTGGTGGTGTGCCACTTGCAAGATGGCTTGTTTGAAGAGGTTTGTGGCCGAATATGCGCTTTTGTTTGGTGAAAATATTAAGGCACTCAAAAGTTATGGCACTCTTTAAGTTCCCATTATAAGTCAATGGGAAAATTTATATGTATATCTTATGCATCAAAGAAAG
The DNA here is from genome assembly GCA_016271365.2 of Neoceratodus forsteri. NCBI lineage: Eukaryota > Metazoa > Chordata > Ceratodontiformes > Ceratodontidae > Neoceratodus > Neoceratodus forsteri. The sequence goes on from CM057452.1 coordinate 131,000,703, forward strand.
GGGTTCTGGCCATCTGGTCTCGCCTGGCGATCAAAGAATTTGTAGCCTCACAGTTCAAGAATCTTTGTTCCCGAGGAATTTTCAAAATTCTTTGACCGCGAGGTCCGCCATCTTGTTTTCAGTTTTCCAATCACACAAACACAAATATCTCGGCTCAGGGGTCACTTCTGAAGTAAAACTTAGATGCGCTTTACTCAGGGGACCCTGACCTATCAAGTCATGGCTTTGGTTCCATCCAAAATCGGTCAAAAAATAGAGTTATAAGCTTTTAAAATCTTAATTCGCGGCTCGCTTACGATCTTTGATAGCGAGCCTGCAAATTCTTTGATCGTGATCTTGCATCGTGACCTAAAACACTAATAACTCGGCTCAGGCGTGGGCTAGGGACACAAATGAGGGCTTGTTTTGCTCAGGAGGGTCCGTTCTGTCGAACCATGCCATTGGTTTGGTTCAAATCAGTGAATAAATTACGTTTCATCCTTTTTTTATTCTTTGATCGTGAGGCTGCAAATTCTTTTGATCGTGAGATTCTTTGATCGCGATCTTGCATTGTGAACGAGGGACGAGATGGCCGAATTTAGAAATTATTTTTCTCAGCCCATGGGTGCCCTAGGAAGTCAAATGAGGGTGGGTTTTACTCAGGGGCTTCGTTCTGTTGAACCATGGTGGTGGTTTACTGCAATTGTTTCTATTTTTTGAATTATTACTTTTTTTATTCTTTGATCGTGAGGCTGCAAATTGTTTGATCGTGAGATTCTTTGATCGTGATCTTTGATCGCAAAATAGGGACAAGATGGCCAGATTTTTTATAATGGAATAAATAGGGAAAGTTTGTCAATCTTTGGCATTGAATATCTCAGAAATGGTTTGGTATTTTTACTTGAAATTTGGAGGGAGGAAAGGCAACATCCCACAGATGTGCCTTTTAGTGGATTGGTCAAAAGATATTACAGGGCAGCAAAGTTACGGCACTACGAAGTTGGCACTTATTCCCATAGGATAACATTACGGCGTCCACCATATTACAGGAATTCTTTGCCACTCTGCTGGAAAATGATGATTTGGTCTTTTGAGCTGAAATTTGGAGGGAAGAAAGCCAACATCCTGCAAATGTGCCTTTTGGTGGTTTGGAGAAAAAATATTACAGGGTGCCAAAGTGACAGCACTCGGAAGCTGACGATTTGTCCCATAGGACGACATAATAGCGTCCGTCGCATCTTTCAGGGCCCGTATCTCAGAAACAGTGCGAGATACAGACTTTTTGTCAAAAAAATGCTTAGCCCCCCAGTTGGGGGCTAAGCACTAAACTAGCCAGGAAAGTAATAATTCATACAAAATTTAAATTTTTTTTCCTACGTCATATGGCTCCTGAGATATAAGTAATTTAGTATTCCAAGTCGTACTTTTCTGCTCCGAAGTCAATTATAATGCATACATTCTTTGTTTTCAATTAGTTTTTTCAATGCAGTTTTTGTGGAAAAGAAGGGTGTGCCCTTTTGTTACTGTGACAGTTAGCATTTCCAGTTGCGCTTCTGTTACAATTTGAATCACCGTTCCCGTCTACGCCACATGTGCGTAACGGTTTGCATTTTGATATGCGCTTGCATTTCTGTTTCTGTTGTCTTTACTGTTGCTGTTACTGTTACCATTTATATTTACTATTGCGGTACCATGACCTTATGTGCAACAGTTTGCGTTTTCGTATGCGCTTGCGTTTCTGTTTTTATTGGCTTTATTGTAGCTGTTACCATAACCATTTGCATTTACAACTGTGGTGCCGTGAGTGTGTGCGTTACGGTTTGCGTTTTCGTATGTGCTTGCGTTTCTGTTTACTTGGGTGTTACTGTTACCATTTGCATTCACAATTGTGGTACCATGAATGTGTGTGTTACCAGTTGCGTTCTGTATGCACTTCTGTTTGATGTCTCCGTTTACGTAACTGTTTGCTTTGGCATCACTTTACGGTAGTGTTTCTATTAACGTTTGCTTTGCCATTTATGTTTGCTTTGCCATGTGCATTACTGTTGCCGCTTGCATTTGCTTTGCAGTTCCTGTTACTGTGTAACAAGACATCACGTGGTGGGAGCTCGGGGCCCAAAGGGCCCCTGCTGCCGCCAGTGCATTCCTTTCAAAATTTATCTTTCTCATTCTCAAAAGAAGGAATAGAGGCAAACTCTTAATGCATCAGTTAGGTTGTTCACAACAATAAAGCTGGAATTGGTTAGGTTGAAAGCCCCTTGAACTTCATTCCCACACCCAACCAGCATCAGGGTAAGCGTTGATTATCAGTCCCAACTCTCTCACCCCATTCTCCTATACCTCAGCTTCTTTACACATGTGATGGGGTGAGAGTTGAGTGATGACCCCAATGCACACCCCGATGCCGGTTTGGGGTGGGCTGGGGGTCCAAGGGGTTAACCCTAACCCTGAATTTCCTAGCTTTTTTTTTTTTTTGGAACAACCTTAACTGATGCATTAAATAGAGTTTTTTATTATATATATATATATATATATATATATATATATAGTGCTGCTGCATACTGTATGTTTTATTTTTCTATTTCTGAAAATTCAATACTAACCAAAATAGAAAATGTTACTGCCTACCCTCAAATTTGAGTGGTGATTCATGGTGGTGTGGTACACTAAATGGACTTTGTGCAAGAACGAATGGCTCTTAGAAACATAGAAGATGATGGCAGAAGGGGGACCTGTGGTCCATTAAGTTTGCCCAATCAAGGTATCCCGGGATCTATTGTTCTGTCCTCCTAGACACCAAGCCTAGCCCTTGCCAGTGACATGTGTTTGTTCCAAATACTTGTCCCACTCATGCTTAAAGCTTGATACTCACTTTGCAGCCACCACCTCGGGAGGTAATCTATTCCATGGTTCCATCGCCCTCTCTGAGCTAGAAACATAGAACATGACAGCAGAAGGGGACCTGTGGTCCTTCGAGTCTGCCCAAGCGAGGTATCCCTCTTGAAGAGGAAACCTGATCCACGGTGCACTGCTTTGGGGAAACAATAGGGTAGGAGCAGTGCACTCATATATTCCCTTAGAATTCCATCCTTTGGGCAGTTTCGAATGAAGACTGTCAACTACACCCCAATATGGGGTGCTTGTGACTGTGTGGGTATCTTGAGTATGGAGACAGGACGCATGGTTCACCATCAGCAAGGAGCTCAGCTAACACCAAAGAACTGCCTTCTGCTATCGGTCTGTCCTAGAGTCAAATCAGAGGTTAAGCATGGCTGTAACTTCCTCTGTCTGTTCTAAGAAAAGTGAAACCCCAGCACGAAAGGAAAGTACAGCTGATAGGACCCTCCAGGCCCGTTTACACTACCTGATCTGCACCACTGCAAGCAGTATAGATGAGCTGGACTGGTGCAAATCAGGTAATGTAAACAGGTCGAGGAACCCTCTGCTCCGATGTGGCACAAAGTGGAGCAGAGCGATCGTGGTTTTGTTACGGAGCTGTACGGGTGCAGACGTTTGTTGCTGGTGTATAAACACGTCGCTCCACTTGCACTGGACCAACCCCACGGTACCCCAAGACATCCGCGTTGTGCTAATTACTAATAAGAGACAAATGTAAGCATTCGTGCTGAAAGTACTTCTCTCCCCACCATGTGATAACAGTGTAGATATATATATATATACTGTATTTTTTTATATTTTATTTATAAAGGGGTTCGGAAAGTACCTTTGAGTCAGAGACTCCTTTACAAAGGTTCCCGTCACAGAAATTACATACAAAAAAAGACATACGGTTACATAGTTGTTCAGCAGGACAGTCAGGTTGTTACAAGTACAACTGTAAAGCTTGTACAATTGTAAAGCTAACAGTCAGATACTAGGAATAATTAGTGCAATCAATCAATATATTATATATACTCAGATCTAGAGCTAAGCTGGGGGGGGGACTCAGGTTAGGGGAAACCGGCCAAAGGCCTTAGGAAGGGGGTGGGAGACGGTTCAGTGGCAGTCACAGTGGTTTGAGGACTGGAGATGGTCTCTAAGAGAAGTTATAAAGGGTTCAAGTCTGCTCTCATTAACAAGTGGGGTGGGTAGGATGTTCACCCAAGAAGGGGCTCTGTAACTAAAGGACCTTTGGAGTTGGGAGGTTCGGCAGTGAGGGACAGAGAGGAGTTGCTTGCCAGAGCTACGAGTATGCTTAAGTGTCAGAGCCGGGCGGATTAGGGGTGCGAGCCCAGGGGGGCAGAGGCCTAGGGCAATTTGTTTGGCCATGAGGCAGGTGTGAAACCTAATTCTATTGTCGAGGTTAAGCCAGTTGGTAGCATTATAGAGAGAGAGCATGTATGAGTTAGACGGTCACAGCCCAGGGTGAGGTGACAGGCTTTATTTAGGGAGAGATGACGTCTATGAAGGGCCGAGGTGTTCGCTGCACTATAGATAAATAAGCCATAATCAAGCAGGGAGAGGACAGCGGAGCAGACAGCGAGCCTCATGGCATTTGGGGGTAAGACAATGTTTGAAGTGATGCAATAGCCAGAGCCGAACATTGAGGGCGGTAGATAGAAGGTGTATATGTTGGTATAAAGTAAATGCAGGGTCTAGAGTAATGCCCAGGTATGTAAAGGAGTCCACTTGCTCAAGAGGGGGCAGGTTGGCAGTTCGTACTTGGGGGCAAAGTTCCTTCCTGGAGTTAAGGGTGTGTGAAAAGAACATAACTTTGGTCTTATTATAGTTCCCGGATTAGGCGTTGTGTGGAGAACCATTTTTGAGCACCACTAAAGGAGGATTGAAAGGAGAGGTGGAGTTGTATAGGGTCAGAGTTGGAGGTATATAGGACAGCACCATAGAAACAGACTTTGACGGTATAGGTTATCTCTCTGTACAGACAGTTGATGAGACCCCATCTGGAGTACTGCATGCAGTTTTGAAGACCTCATCTACGCAAGGGTATAGACAGCATAGAAGCAGTCCAGAGGAGGGTAACTAAAATGGTGCAGGGTCTACATCAGAAACCATGTGAAGAGAGACTGAGAGAGCTTAATATGTATACCCTTGATGAAAGGAGGGACGGGGGGATATGATAAAAACTTTTAAGTACCTCAAGGGAATCAACAAAGTCCAGGAGAGTAGCATCTTTCAGAAAAAGAGATGTGTAAGAATAAGGGGGCACACTTTAAAGTTAGAGAGGCGGCTCAGGGGTAATGTGAGGAAATTCTTTTCACGGAGAGAGTGGTGGGCGCATGGAACCGCCTTCCTGGAGAGGTTGTGGGGTCTAAAACAGTGGGGAATTCAAACATGCATGGGACAGATATAAAGGCAATTACAGTGGGGGTTCCAGGAAGTAGGCTGTTGGTTAAGTAGAATCTGAAGCTTATCCAATAGGTAGGGAAATTGGCAGACTGGGTGGGCCAAGTGGTCCTTATCTGCCATCAAAGTCTATAAGGACCACTTGGCCCACCCAGTCTGCCCATTTCCCTACCTATTGGATAAGCTGCAGATTCTAGTTAACCAACAGCCTACTTCCTGCAATTCCCCACTATAATTGCCTTATGTCTATCCCATGCATGTTTGAATCCCCCCACTGTTTTAGACCCCACAACCTCCCTAGGAAGGTGGTTCCATGTATCCACCACTCTCTCCATGAAAAATAATTTCCTCACATTACCCCGGAGTCGTCCCCCCTCTATCTTTAAATTGTGCCCCCTTGTTCTTGCACATCTCTTTTTCTGAAAGATGCTACCCTCCTGTGCTTTGTTGATTCCCTTGAGGTACTTGAAAGTTTCTATCATGTCCCCCTGTCCCTCCTTTCATCAAGGATATACATATTAAACTCTCTGTCTCTCTTCATATGGCTTCTGATGCAGACCATGCACCATTTTTAGTTGCCCTCCTCTGGACTGCTTCCATCCTGTCTATGTCCTTGCGTAGATGGGGTCTCCAAAATTGCACGCAGTTCTCTAGATGGGGTCTCACCAACTGTCTATAAAGAGGGATAACCACTTCCCTTTTTCTACTTGTGATGCCCCTCCCTATGCATCCCAGTAAGAACAGCAGTGGTCAGAGGATGGACCCCTTCGGGACACCAGAGAGGGCAGGTAGCCTATTAGATAGAGTGTTACCAGTTTTGACCTGTTGAAAATGGTTAGTCAGGTAGTCAATGAACCAGTCAAGGGCATCCTGAGAGAAACCGATGTTGGAAAGTCCGGATAGTAGGAAGGAGTGGTTGACTGTGTTGAGCGCCTTAGTGAGATCAATGAAGACAGCCCCAGTGATATGACCTCTGTCTAAGGTGGAGAGGATGTGTGTGGCGAGTTCCAGGAGGGCAGTAGTAGTAGTACTGTGCCCTTTCCGGAAGCTGTGTTGCTGCTTGCAGAGTAGGTTGTATTTATTGAGGTGGTCAGTGAGCTGATCAGAGACGATCCTTTCTAGGGCCTTGGATAGGGGAGGGAGAATGGAAATAGGATGGTATTTGTTAGTGAAGGTATGGTCCCCACTTTCAGATATGGGCATAATGAAGGCAGATTTCCACTGAGAGGGGAATTTCCTGTAGCATAAGGAGCGGTTTAGTATATGGGGGTGAGGGGGTTGAGCACTTCAAGGAGAGTGAGCCGAAGGAGTTTCAGGTCTAAGGAATCACTACTATATCGGGAGTGGCTTAGAGCTGTTCTGAGTTATGGCTCAGCGAACTTGGGTGTAATGCTGCGCAGTCGAAAGGGAGGGGCTACTGGGGGAGGTGGGGGAGCTGGCTGGGGGTGGGTCAAAGAAGTTAGGAGAGGCCAGCCCAGTGGCGCTGAGGGTTGAGGTGCTGGATGCCACACCTCACGCTCACGCCGGCGACCCGGGTTGATGTGGACCTGGAGGCGGGGCTGTGAGGAGGGGGTGTCCTACAGATCTCCTCCCCAGGGGTGGGATACCTGGACGCGCAGAAGTCCATTCCTAAAGGATTCGGTGGAAGCACCGATTCCTGAAAGGGACGGGCGACTCCAACTTAGGGGTCGGGGGGGGATGTTGCACGGGGCATGAGAGGCTAGACGTGCATCAGCATGTTACCTCTCGGGACTTAGTCCCAAGCGCCGGCGTCCCCAGGGGATGGGACCAACAGACAAGGGGAAAAATCACCCTCGCAGTCCTGGATGACGGCCTCTCCGCTCAGACCGCCATACCAGACAAGACCCCACTGTGCAGGGAAGGAGAGGAGGCTCTCTAGGGGCAGATCCAGGGACGGCTAAGAGCATTGAGAGGCCCAAAGGAGTAGGACCAAGAGGGTAGGAAAAACCAGGAGGGAGAAAAAAAGAAAGCATAAAAAAAAAAAAAGTTAGGAGAGAGAACCTGGCTGAGGTCTGTGAAGGTGTCATTGAAGGCTGTGGCTATACGGGCCGGGTCAGAGGTCAGGCACCTCTCAACCATGATCTGATTAGGGACAGGGTTGGGGTCACTGCCACAGAGATCCTTAATATCGGTCCAGAACTTTCGTCCTGAGCCCCAGGTAGAGGTAAGAGAGGCCTTGTAATACTCAGCTTTTGCTTTGCACAAGGACCAAGTACATGTGTACCGTGCCTCTCTGTACTTCTGTCTGTCGGATGGCAGAGAGGTGCCACAGAGAATCTCTGGTCCGCATGAGGTCCAGAAGGTGGTCAGTGATCCAAGGCGTCGGATTGCCTTTGACCACCCTTTTGGTGAAGGGGCAAATTTGTCACATATGGTGTTAAAGGAGAGAATGAAGAGGTTGAGGGCTCTGCCAGGGTCAGGGGTATTCATTATGTAGGACCAGTCCATAGTACTGAGATATGCTTTGAGTTGAGCAAGTTTGCCAGGGCCAAGTTTGCGCTGTTGGATTATTTTGGGAGGGGATTTTGGTGTTTTGCATGTCCAGGAGCACAGGACAGGGGAGTGGTCACTAAGGGCATTTGGGAGGACAGCAGTCCTGGTGATTTTAAGGGGGCAGTTGGTGAATACCAGGTCAAGCAGTGAGGAGGACCCTGTGCGCTGGTTCAGTCAGGTTAGGGATGTGACTACTTGTGTTAGGTCTCGGGCAGTGGCAGCATCGATGAACGGTATGGTGGCTTTATCTAGCCAATTAATATTAAAGTCTCAAAGTACGATTTTTTCTGCTTGAGACGGAAGGGTGGGCAGGTAGGACAGTACAGAGCGGAAGGCCACCTTCTGGTCCCTGGGGGTATGTAGACAGCAGTGATGAGAAGGGAGGGGGTTCTGCAACTTCCCAGGGTAAATTTGATAGTGAGGGCCTGGGGTCCAGGTTCCAGCTGGGGGTGGGAAGCAGCTGCCCGTGTAGTATGTCTTTAATATAAAAGGCGCAGCCCCCCACCCACGCTTACCCTGCCGGTCTGCACGGTATATGTTGTACCCAGAAAGGGTTAACGACGAATCTGGAATCCATGAGGAGGGCCAGGTTTCACCAACCGCAGTGACGTCAGGCTGGTGCCGCTGAACCCAGCCCTGGAAGGAGTCCCACTTTTTTAATAAGCTGCAGACATTAAGGGTGGCAATGCACAGCCTGCTAGTAGGGAAGTGAATAGGCCCAGTAGGTATGGGAGGTCTGGGGTTTGGGTGGACATTTCCTGACATGAGAAGAAGGAGGAGGAGCCTGAGGACTGGATTCCAGTTCGATTTTTTGAGAAAGTGAGAGCTCCGTGCTGGGGACCCTCTCAGGGTTGGGAATGGGGAGGCTACCTATGTAGGGGGTAGCCAGCAGGAGGAGGAGCCGAGGTGAGGGGGTATGTGGCTGAAGCAGGGGTTGCAGGTGGTGCAGCTGTCAGAAGTAGCAGGGAGAGGAGAAGGTGCTATCAGTGGTGCAGTGAGCATAAGAGATGATGGAAGGAGGGAAAGCTGTAAGGATGGGCCCATCAGCAAAAAAGGTGTAGGGGACCAGAGAGACATGACTTGTGGTAGTCTCCGGTGTTGCAGTTGGGGATGGCTGCCAGTCAGGCAGTATTCTGTGACATAGGGGTGGTGAGTACTCAGGGAGGGTGGCGGGGGAAGTCACTATATGGTGTACCAGAGTGGACAGCAAGAGGACTAAATGAAGCATAGTATTATAAAGATGTGAAGCAGGACCAAGGGAAGCCAGCAGTTAGTGAAAAGGGACAGCGTTGCCTCTAGTGGAGGAATAATATAGGCTGCAGATGGAGAAGTGGGCTGATTGGTTCTGGTTCACGCACACTCCCCAGACGCTATATAAGGGTGTGCTCACCAAGGGTGGTGGCGGGGGCCACACACAGACAGTCTTTCAGTGCGGAGTAAGATGGAGCTCCTTGGCGTGCCGTGTGGTCACAGTCCCTACCTGCTGGTTTTGGAGGGTGGGGGAGGGCGGCTTGTCCGAGGCCCTCACGACCTACAGTGGACCCTCTCTTCAGGATCCAGACACAAGATACCGTGGAGGAAAGGAGAGAAAGGTATCAGTTTATAGTTTGGGAGCAAGGTATGGGAGAGGTGCACAGAGAGCCAAGGGGCCTGCTAGTTCGATTCGAATCGCATGGAATTTAAAGTCGGGTCCTGCCCAACTTAAACATGGCAGGAGTACTGATAATTTATATTTTTTAGTTTTAAGTCAGATCCAGAACGCATGGGATACTGTTGTTATTTCCAAATTAAAGTCAGATCCTGTCCACGTTACAGCTATCAGACACAGGAACTCCCAAAATACATTTAAAACTCGCTTTTGTGTTTTTTCTTTTTTGTTTGTTTTAAATCGGATCCTGGCCAGGGCAAAGCTTAGCAGACTGAGGAACCCCCAAATTACATTTAAAACTCGCTTTTGTGTTTATTTTTTTAATTGGATCCTAGCCAAGGGTGAACCTACCAGACTCAGGAGCTCCCCGATGCACAAGAAACTGGATGAGCTGTGTGAACACCTTAAGGCACTGTAGGAATCCCAAATCCTACGAGCAGTAGCAAAAACTGAAAATTCTGACTAACTTAAGCTAATATGAATTAAGGTATACTGCAGACAGGTGATATGAATTAAGGTATACTGCAGACAGGTTCTTTTAGGCACCGAGGTTAAGGCTACACGACAGTAGTTCAAATTGAAAATGGCACCACACAGACAGTTTTTCAGTGCACAGTAAGATGGAGCTCCTCGGTGTACTGTGCACTCACAGTCCCTACCTGCTGGTTTCGGGTTGGGGGAGGGCAGCTTGTCCGAGGCCCTTGCGACCTCCGGTGGACCCTCTCTTCAGGATCCAGACGCAAGATACTACTGGTTTCGGTGGGTGGGGGAGGGCGACTTGTCCGAGGCCCTCACGACCTCCGGTGGACCCTCTCTTCAGGATCCAGAAGCAAGGTACTGCTGGCTACGGGGTGGGGGTGGAGGGAGGGCTTGTCAGAGGCCCTCATGACCTCTGGTGGACTATATATATATATATTTATATAACATATACATATACATATACACACACACACACACACACACACACACACACACACACACACATACACACATACATACATAGCCTGGGTCCATGTCTCCTCCTGCACATACTAGCACAAACATTGTGTGAATGTCATTTTTTTTTTTAATTTCCTCATATAGTTACTCATTGACTGTACAGGTCTCTGGACACTTCAGGCTGCAGTATCTTGTTCTCTTTTCCTGGAGTTTGTCACTTATCTCTGCACTTCTAAAACACTCAGTTGTAGCACTTAGCTGTAGGGGACTGTTATTTCTGAACTCCGGAACCCCATATCATTATGGTTGACGGAAACCAACAGCTTGATTGTGACAGGTGACAATTTGCCAGCAGAAATGCTGAAGGAAACACCTACAAGTGCTGCATGCAACACAGTCTCAACCTACACTGCTGGAGACCGCGTATTACATACTAACATACTAAAATGCCAGCAGAATAGGCCTAACGGTCTTTCGTGTCTGCTCGTTTGGTCAGCCCCCACCCTGGGTGCTGACATTGCTGTCCCCCTCGCCTTCTCTGGCTTCTCCCTTCCCAGTTCCGGATATTCTTGCTGCATTGGATTTTGCTTCCAGAACCCTTCCCTGTACCTGTCCCCCCTCTTGAACCCTCCACTGTCTCTGCCCCTAGGCAGTGCATTCCATGGCTCCACCACCCTCTCAGTGAAGTAGCACCCTCCTTTCTCCCTGAATCTTCCCTCCAGCTTCCACCCATGCCTCTAGTGGCCCTCCTCCTTCCTTCAAGCACCTGACTGTTCCTCCCTATTTACCCTCTTCATGTACCTGAAGACCTCTATCATGTCCCCCGGTCCCTTCTCTCTTCCAATGTGTACATATTTAGCTCTTCGAGCCTCTCCTCATAGGTCCGGGTCCCCAAGCCCCAAATCATTTTGGTTGCCCTCCTCTGGACCCTCTCCAGGAGGTTAATGTCCCTCTTTAAGTGTGGCCTCCCAAACTGCACTTGAGTACTCAAGGTGCTGCCTCACCAAGCAGTTATACAGAGGAGTATCACTCTCTCCTTCTGGAGGTGATCCCCAGCGATGCATCCCAGCATCCTGTTGGCCTTGGCTGCTGCCCTCCTACAAGTCTCAGAGTTGTTCATCTTGACATCCACCACCACCCCAGGTCCCTCTCAGCCATCGAGACTTGTAGTATTCTCCTGATTGTGTAAGCAACTGTCAGGAGCGGAGAAGACTGCAACACTACCATGCAGATATTTAATGTGGCTAAAGTTGAACATCGGTAGAAAATTGCTTTGATGAAATCCTTACCCCATTCTAATTTACATAATCAAAAAAAGTTATAAAATTAATGCTGAAAGTTAGTTTTTAGACACAAATAGATACACTTTTCAAACCTAGCCCAAGGGAATAGAAGTCGTAACCACAAACCATTAACAAGCCCAAAATATTAATTTGTGAGAAACTTACCCTCATAACAGCCTCTTCTATCCCCCAGCCACTTGTACAGTCCCAAAGTGTCAACTCTATTGACCCCATAAAAGCAGTTTTCCTTTTAATAACCTTATATTTATTCTACATGCCAGCAGCAGCCGTTCTCTGGGAAGAAGTCCAAGAATGCGGTAACAAGTGTCTGGAATGAATGAACTTGGCTATTTGCAACTGGTAACTACAAAATGCACCCACACAGCTTACTCCACGTTTATTTTTTTTTTCCCAATTGTTTAACTAGGTGAGACACGCTAAGCTGAAAGCTTGTTTACAGGTGCAACCTGGGAGCACAGGGAAGTTAAGTGACTTGCTCAGAGTCACAAAGTATGCCAGTGGAGGCTGTGGGATTCAAACCCAGCTCTCTAGATCTGCAGCTCAGAGCCTTAAACCACTGCGCTATACTGCCTCCTCCAACCTATTTAGGTTAGTTTAGTTAACTGCTCTCAAACTGCAATCAGTTCAGAGCACCAAACCAACTGATGTTCATTGCAATCCAACAATTTTGCACGTAAACATGTAAAAAGTGCTTTAACACCATAAGAAAAAGATAAATTCTACCCAATACATTAGTATAGAAAAAAAACATCATGCTATTTCATCAACAAAGCACAACTATTAAAAAGAGATACACATGCAATAAAACTAGGTTACTCACCTGTAACTGTAGTTCTAGGAGTGGTATATAGTTCACATCCACTGGAACAGTCTAATTTGCTGGATGTCTTCAAGCTAAGCTCCTCCCGCCACCCAGGTGATATATCCCCAAATAAGCCCTGTGACATCAGATCTTGCACACTGGAAGCAGGGATCAGTGTGCAACCTGCTAGATGAGGCAGCGTGGGTTGCATGGACGTGAACTATACAGCACTCCTAGAAAGTACAGTTACGTAAGAACTTACTGTAACAGTAGATCTTCGAGAGAGGCTCTTGCAGTAGGTATTCACAACTAGGACTAAGCCGCCAGGCGTCAGGACCCCACGGAAAAATCTCTAGCTAGCAGTCTCTGGCTGGGGACCGCCTCATCGCCAGGTGACTACGCCATATAAAGGGGTAAGGTCCCCCACACCCACCTTCCAGTTCTTTCCCGCCAAAAGCCAGAGAAGCATGACAGGAGAGAAGAGGATATCCCCCCACAGACGAAAAGAAGAAACTCAGGGGGACGGAAGGAGGGAAGGTAATACCTACTGCAAGAGCCTCTCTCGAAGATCTACTGTTACGGTGAGCTCTTACTTAAGTGTACTATCTTACTTCGAGACGACTCTTGCATTAGGTATTCATAAATAGGACCGAGTCCCAAGCAGTCTGGAACAATTAGCAAAACCGGGAGGAGGAATCACCATCCACAAATGACTGAAATTCTGATCAGGGATCACGAAAGGAGTCCCTGCAGAATAGCTAACCCAAAGCCTGCTCTTCGGCGAGAGGCAATGTCCAAACTGTAATGTTTCATAAAGGTATGGATAGAAGTCCAAGTTGTGGCTGCACAGATTTCTGCCGCGGATACATTCCTGAAACAAGCAACAGAGGCAGCTACCACTCTGGTGGAGTGACCTCTGACCTGACCCAGCAGGGTTTTGTGAATCTTGTCATGACAGAAAGTGATACAATTCGCTAACCACTTGTGAGGCATTGTTTGGAAACAGCACTGCCTTCTCTTTGTGAGCGAAAGAAATGAAGAGCTGATCTGTTTTTCTGAGATCCTTAGTCCTGTAGTGTAGTATCTCAGAATTCTGTGTACATCCAGTGTATGCAGAAGGTATTCTCCATGATTGGAGTGCTCCATGAAAAAGGCCGGGAGCTCAATGGACTCATTCAGCGTAGATTCAGCTACCACTTTTGGAAGAAACTTGGGATTGGTATACATGGCCACCCTTTCCTTGTGAAAAATCGGGTATGGGATTTTGCACATTAGGGTTTGCAGCTTGGAAATCCCCCGAGCGGAAGTAATGGCCACTAGAAACTGTTTTCCAAGAAAGAAACTTTAAGTCTGCCTTAGCTGCCGGTTCGAAAGGAGGCAGTGTGAGCTTCTCTAGGACAAAGTTAAGTCCCAAGGAGGAGTATGATTGCGGATCAAAGGCCCTAAATGGAAAACCCCTCTCAAGAAGTTCTTGGAGACTTCCAGTTGGGCAAAAGTCCTGTCTCTAAAGAGGATGTGGTACGCTGAGGTGGCTGCCACATGAACCTTCACAGAGGAGTAGAGCTAAGGCCCAGGTCATACAGATGCCTCAGGTAATCCAGGACTATATTTGCTGGGCAGGAGAAAGGTTCCAAATCCCTGGAGCCAGCCCAAATAGTGAAGCGCTTCCACTTCATGGCATAGGTAGACCTGGTGGAAGGCTTTCTGGCCTCTACCAGGATATCTGCTACTAAGGGGGGAAACGCCAAAGAGTGCCTTGGCTACGTCTCAAGGAGCCACACATGAAGGTGAAGTGATCTGAGGCCCGGATGGACCAGAGACCCCTAATCCTGGGTCAGCAAGTGCTGCAACAGAGGAAGAGGAGGTTCCCTGGAAAACTGTTGCAGAAGAGAGAACCAAACTTGCCTTGGCCAGAAGTGAGCAATGAGAATCATCTGCGCTCCTGCCGCCTGGAGTTTGTTGAGCACTCCTCTCGGGATCAAAGAAATGGGAGGGAAGGCGTAAACAAATCTGCCCTTCTGACACAGAGACATTGTGTCCCGCCAAAAAACGTCTCGCCCTGGACCGAGTGAGTAATAGACGGGAAGCTTGGCATTGTCGGGGGAGGCGAAGAGGTCCACTTGAGGAGTCCCCCACTGCTGGAAGATGTAATTTATGACAACTTGATCAAGTTTCCACTTGTGAAACCTGGCTGACAAGCGACTGAGGGCATCTGCCAGAGTGTTCTCCACTCCTGACACATGGACAGTCGTCAGGCACAGGTTGTACTGAGTCGCCCAGTACCAGACTCTCATTCAGACTCTCACTGCTTCCCGGCAGAGGGGACAGGAATGAGTTCCTCCCTGTTTGTTGAGATACCAGTCTACACACATGTTGTCTGATTGGATCAGTAGATGACCGGGAAGGAGAGCTCGAAGAGCATAAAGGAATGCTCTCAGCTCAAGGACGTTTATGTGAAGCTTCTGTTCGGACTGAGACCAGCTGCCCTGAGTCCTGTGGGTCCCTAGATGGGCACCCCAGCCTGCCCCTGATGCATCTGTCGTCAGAGTTTGGGTGGGGGAGCGGCACAAAACGGAATCCCTTGACTGAGGTGATCCTGAATTGTCCACCACTGCAAGTCCCTGATCATCGGGTCCGACACTAGGGCCTCGTGGTTCAGGTTGCCTCGAGATTGGTCCCACTGGGCCCCAAGGCTTCACTGGGAGATCCTCATGCGAAGCCGCGCCAGAGGAACAGTGAGAATGGCGGCCGCCATTAGCTCGAGAAGGCAAAGGACCTTCCTGGCTCTGACCCTTCTGAGACCTGACAGGAGTCAAGCTTGACTGGACAGTGTCTCGACTGTCTGGGGCCAAAAAGGCTTTGCGTAGGGTCGTGTCCAACACTGTCCCTATGAACTGCAGCCACTGGCAAGGGACCAGATGGGACTTGGCTTGGTTGACTGTGACACCCAGGTTGAAGAAGACTTGTAAGGTGAGAGAGAGGGCAAGAGTTCCTCTCGGGACAGAGCTCCTAAAAGCCAGTCGTCCAGGTATGGGAAGACATGAACCCCCTGGGTAAGCAGGAAGGCCGCCACCACTGCCAGTCATTTGGTAAATACTCGGGGAGCCGAAGAAAGACCAAATGGGAGGGTCCTGAACTGGTGGTGTGACCCCTGAAAACATAAAACTGAGGTACTTGCAGTGAGAATGGCATGGATATGGAGGTATGCATCCTGCATATCCAAGGCACACAGCCATAGTCCCAGCCGAAGCACGGGAAGAAGATTTGGCAAGGAGAGCATTCAAAACCATTTGTACTCCACAAACTGCTTGATGGAGCAGAGGTCCAAAATGGGTCTCAGATCTCTGGTCGTCTTTGGTACTAGAAAGAAATGGGAATAGTAACCCGTCCCCTGGAGTTGGAGGGGGGAGACGCAGGGTTTTAAATAATTGATTAGCAGTTTTTTTCTTTGGACAATGCTAACTGTTCAGAAAGTATTTATATAGGTTTTCTAGAAGTGTCATGTTTGTTAAACACAGTAAGGCAGGTGCTATGCATTTTCACAATGTTTTAGCACTTTTATTAGCTAAACGCTAATCAATTTTTAGAGTTAAATAAAACCCTGGAGATGGGTTCTAGTGCCTCCTTCGGTATCCCGTGATAACCACGACTACAGAAAAGTGACTGCAAGAAACGCAATGTATTAACAGTGACTAAAATAGAGGCGACCATAAAAAACAGCATAACTACCCTAAGCGCGACCAATACTGGTAAACAGTAAATACAGGTTACTCACCTGTCACAGGAGTTCTAGGAATGGTATATGTTGTTCATCCACACTATCTGGCAGGTTCCTTGCCGCTTTAAATCTTGCCGGAAGGTCTTCAAGCTAGCTCCTCCCACCCACCCGGGTGGTAAAACTATCAGCTCCGCCCCATGACACCAGATCTAGCCTGCTGGAAGCCAGGTTGTGCATCAAAGCTGGGGAGGAAGGTCAGGATGAACAATATATACCATTCCTAGAACTCCTGTTACAGGTGAGTAACCTGTATTTCTAGGGACATGGATATGTTGTTCATCCACACTATCTGGCAGACTCCTAGCAGTTCTCTGGGAGAAGGGAGGCAAGGCGCACACCCCCTACTTAGGGAATAAAGACTGGAGAACCGAGGCCCCAACCTGCATCCCGGCGTGACCCAAGGTCGATGTGGTAGGGGGTAAAACGGTATGTGCCAACTTCCAGGTAGGAGCCCTGCAGATATCTTGGATAGGGACACCCCCGGAAGCAGCCACCGATGCAGCAGAAGGGCGGTTAAAATGAGCACTTATCCCTCTGGGAGGCTCCATGCCTGCCCACCTATAGCGGAGATCTATGCAGGAGGTGACCCACCCACCCATCGTCCACCTGGCTGCAGGTCTGCCAGGTGCGGCTTCAGTGTAGATGACAAACAGCTGCGAACCTCTCCCGAATCTCAGCCCCACGCCTCCTGAGAAGGCGAGCCAACTAGGGTCCAATGGAGCCTATATGTGGCCTCCGAGGTGAATGGGAGAACACCGCAGAGTCAACACCCGGTTAGGGTGAAGCTCCGACACCACCTTCAGAAGGAACTTTGGGTGGGGCGCAGGACAACCTAGTCCCTGTGGAAGACCAGATAGGGAGACTCAAAGGAAGCGCCTGGAGCTCTCCTATCCTTCTGGTTGATGTGGTAGTCACCGAGAAGGTGTTCTTCCACAACAGGTGGGAGAATCGCACCTGTGCATTGGTTCAAATGGCTTGCCCGTGAGCTAAGCCCTATACCAGCAGTAGATCCCACGGAGGTGGAGATTCTCTCCCCGGAGGGGAAGCGTGATCAAGGCCTTGGAAAGCACCAGACCACCTTTCTTGTGCCACCAACTGCCTTCTGGCCCGCGCCTGGAGGACAGAGGTGGCTGCCAGGAGCACCTTAAGGGTCGTCGACCGAAGCCCTTGCTGAAGAAGAAGAAGAAGAATGGACCACAGGAAGTCCAGAATGCTCGCCGAGGAACAGGAGAAGGGACCAGGCCCAATCCTAACACCAAATGGAGAACTCTTCCACTTGAAGGCGTAGCATTATCCGGTCGACTCCTGGCGGGACGCCTCGACAACACCAAGGTCCTCACCGGAAGACCCAAGGCCTGGCAACTAGCCACACAGGAACCAGGCCGCCAGGTGCAGGGACTGAAGGTCCGGATGGAAAACCTTCCCCTGATAATAGAAATCAGGTCCGGGCGGGCTGGAAGCCGCCTCGGGAGCCTGGGACTGAGACTGAGGAAAGCTGGATACCAGAGCTGGCGGAACCAGTCTGGGGCTACCAGAATCACCTGTGCCTAGTCCCTCCTCACCTTGCCTGTGGATCAAGGGAAATGGGGGAACGGCGTAGAAGAGGCCCGGGGTCCGCGGCCTCAAAGGCATCCCCTACAGCGAGCCCTGCTGGGGGGGGGCATGAAACAGTCTCGGATTTGCATTCTCCCATGAGAGAAAAAGGTCCGCCCGAGGCGTGACCCAGTGGGAGAAAGATCTTGTGCTACCTCCGGCAGGGGACACCACTCGTGAAGCGCAGCCCTTATCTGGCTTAGGGCATCGGCCAGGGTGTTGGAGGCTCCTGCCATCGAAATGGCTAGGAACACCACCTCCAGGCTGCGCACGAGTCCAAATGCGGAGAACCTCCTTACGTAACGGCAAGGGGCGCGTCCGGCCCTGGCGGGTTAGGTAGTACATGGTCGTGGTATTGTCCACCTGGACCTGAACCACTTGACCCTGCACAAACGGAGTGAAAACGGTGCGAGCTAAGCAGACCGCATGAAGCTCCAGTAGGTTGCAATGGCATCGGAACTCCCAAGGGGACCAGAGGCAGTGCACTCTGCGCTCCCCTTGATGGGCACCCCAATCCATCAGAGATGCATCGGTCGAAGAAGACCGTCTACTCGGGGCGGACGAACAGGATGTCCTCCTGCAGATGTGCTGGAACGGTCCGCCATAGGAGAGCGTTCCACATCCCCTGGGTTACTGTCATGGGCTGGTCCACAGGATTGCAGCATTGTGACTGCTGGCTGGCTAGCCCCCATTGAAGGGGACGCATGTACCAACGGGCCCAATCAGACCATGCTGGTGCAGGCCGCCACGAGGCCCAGGAAGTCCCGGGCAGGGTGCGATTGCCCAATCAAACATGATTAGGTAAAGGAGGAAGAACCTCGGCCCTGTCCGCCAGGAGCCAAGCTCTGGCTCGAAGAGCTGAGCTCTGTCCCGATGAAGGATCACCCGCTTTGGCACGAGTTCCTACTTGGCTCCGTTGGAGAGGAGACCGGTCTGAGAGCAACCTAGAGGGCCCGAACTCCGACCGCCCTACCTCCGCCTGAGGGGCAGCCAGCCCAAGAGTCTGGGTAGGGTACCCCTGGACCTTCTGCCGCAGGAAAGCAGCTGGGAGAGGTCAAGGGTATGGCCTGGAACTCGTAAAGAGATTCCCCGCTCTGAAGCGGAGGAGTCTCTAAAGAAACGGATGGAACAAATGTGAAGAAAATGTCCTGGAGGTCCAGGGAACAGAGCCACCCACCTGGTTCCAAGGATGGGTTACCTGAGTCAGAATGACCATCCAGAAAGACCGAGACCCTAAGAAGTTGTTCGGGTCGAGCGGGTTGAGAATGGGGTGCCAGCTCCCTGTCCGTTTGGGGACCAGGAAAAAACCTGGACACGAACCCCAGGTCTGGAGAAGGATCCACACCTTCCTGATCACCCCTAATTAGAGGAGCAGGGAAATGTCGGCTCGGTGGGCCAACAGCTAGGCTGAGGACCCCGTAGCCCCCCGAGGGGCGACGGCTCAAAGGGGTTGGACCTGCTTGAACTCCAGAGGCAGGACCTTCCCTAGCACCTCCAACACCCAGAGGCCCATGGTGATAGCGGAGGAGGTGGCGGAGCAGTCTCCCCACGGGGGGACCCAGGTAGGGGTGACAAGGCCGGAGGCGACGCCCTGCAGCCCATCACTGAGCAGGCTTGGAGGAGGGACTGGCTGAGGGAGCCTCTGGCTTGGGGCCAGGATGCCCACAGCAAGCCTGCTGGTCCTCATGTTGGTGTTGATGGGCCGATCGTGCCGCAGAGGCTGAAGGACAAAGGGGCTTACGCAAAGGTTGCCGGCGGCCCTTGTCCCTCCGGGCAGGGGTGACCGAGTCCAGAGTGGCATAGGACTTCTCGGTCCCTTGGAGGTGTCCCTCCACTCCAGGGCCGAAGAGGTCAGTCCCCAAGAAGTGGATGTCCGCCAACTTGTGCTGGGTATCCGACGAGAAAGTGGATATCCTCAGCCACGCCCTGCGGCGCATGGACACCGCAGCCGCTACTGACCTGGCACAGGAGTCACCTATGTCCAGAGCAGTCTGAAGCTACTGCTTCGCCACTGCCCTACCCTGGTCCCGTATCCGCAGGACCGTGGTCCGCAGGTCGGCCAGGAGATGAGAGAGCACCTCATCCAGGGAGCCCAAGAGGGCGTGGGCGAAATGTGCCATCAGTGCGGCCGAGCTGGCCTGTCGGAGGTCTAGGGAGGAAGTGGCATAAACCTTGCGCCCGACATAGTCCATCCTTTTGGACTCCTTGTCGGGGGGCCTATCCACATCCCAAGCATTCACCGAATGCTGGAAGACGTTATCGGTAACTAACCCCTCGGTTGAGGGGTGCTCCGAAAAACCGAGCAAAGAGCCGATAGGGACAGCATACCTGGCCATCCTGGCCGAGGGCGCAGGACAGGAAGTAGGCCGCTGCCAAAGCTCCAAGGCTGGGCCGACAATGGCCTCAGCCACCAGGAAGGCCTCCGAGGGTGAACCCCCTCGGTCTAGGATCTCCGTCAGGGGATAATAGGCCCGCTTGGACACGGGTTCAAGCTGCATCCCGGTGAACTCTGAGATGAGCTGAAGCAGACCCAGGAAGGATGATGGGCTGTCGTCCAAAGACTGGCCCGGGGAGAACTCTGGGCCCTCCCTCCTGGGGAACAGGGAGGAGTCGTCGTCGGACTCCGAAAGGTCTGCAAAGAGCTGCCTCAGGCTTGAGCCTCTCCTCACCTGCCGAAGGCGGGCAGGAGTGAGGGTGATCGACAACCTGCAGGACAGGCCGTGACCCGACCGAGGTTCCACCGCAATCGGTTGGGCAGCAAGATTTGGTAGAACAACCGGCCCAGAAATGGCACTGACAGCGAGAAGCGTGTTGGCAATAGCCGCCGGGCGGTAGCGTTAATAGACGGGAATGAATGGAGCCGATTGATTCCTGGACAACAGCAACTACACATAAACTCCTCGTAATGTCGAGGCCATCTGCGTCGAAGCCTCTCCTCATCCGAGGAGGAAGACGAGGAGGATCGGTGTTGCCACTTAACTCGGTGCCCCGACCGAGACCGCCGAAGGCGGAAGCGGCTTGACCGAGACTCCAGATCCTCGTGAAACCGGGAGGGTGGGTCTGGCAAGGATGTGGACACCTGCTCTTCCTCGGCTCGACATATTGGCTTAAGGACTGCCGCCTGGAGGCGCAGGGGAACCTCGGCCTCCACCGGGAAACCAGCTAAGGGGTTGATGGCTCTGGCAGTAGAACACCCGGGTGACGGGATGAGAGCCTTGACAACGTCGACGGGAGTCTTGGCCAGAAGGCCTGACGGGACACCATGAAGCCAACGGCCTGAGCCACAACCTCCTCGACGTCGGTCGGCAGACCGGAAGGGGAACCTCCCGCTCCCACAGACGCCAACGATGGACTACACTCACACCCCTGACCTGGGCCGAGAGGCAGATCTCGAGGACCCTCCCTTCGAGGAGAGGGACTGGCGAAGCTCCCTGAATGAAGCCGAATGAGAGGAACTCAAAGAGAGCGGGATAAATGCCATGACCGAGGAGGAGGGAGATGCAGCCTTAGCCGCTGTCTCCTCCAGGGAGGAAGAAAGATCGAGCTGCTCAGCCAAGACAGCCGACGCGGACACCGCCCGATGAGCCTCTAAAGATTTTACTGGCACGGAAAAATCCTTGGGGCGCCCAAGCCTAAATCGGGCCGCACGATCCTCCAGGGCATTGGACAAAAGGGCGCAGCACAGTTCGCAAACTTGCGGGTCATGGTCCAAGTCGAGGCAGTATACGCACGTGGAGTATGGATCAGTCCTGGAGAAAATCCGCCCGCCAGGGTGCCTTTGAGAGCCGGGGAATGAATTGTCCATCGCAGTCACGAGGGAAAAGAAGACCAAAGTTTAGAAAACTTCAAAACTAAATTCGGATGAACCGAAAAATAAGGATCCAGTCTAAAATGCAGAGCACTAAGAAGGGAACCTGAGCTTCCAAGCAGTAGTGGTTCATGTATGGGCAGAGCAGAGTTTTGTTATTTGTAGGTGGGAGGAGTTGGCTTGAAGATTCTCGTGAAGATTTGCGGCCAGGAACCTGCCAGATAGTGTGGATGAACAACATATCCATGTCCCTAGAAATACAGGTTACTCACCTGTAACAGGAGTTCTAAGAGTGGTATATGTTGTTCAGCCACACTGTCTGGCAGGTTCAGTGCCGCTTTAAATCTTGCTGGAAGGTCGTCAAACTGGCTCCTCCCACCCACCTAGGTGGTAAAACCCTCGGCTCCACCCCATGACGCCAGATCTAGCCCGCTGGAAGCCAGGTTGCACGTCAAAGCCAGGGAGGTCAGGTGGGTCGTGCAGATGAACAACATATACCACTCCTAGAACTCCTGTTACAGGTGATCAAACTGTACTTCTAGGGACGTGGATATGTTGTTCAATCCACACTGTCTGGCAGACTCCTAACAGTTCTCCAGGAGAAGGGAGGCAAGGCGTGCACCCCCTACTTAGGAAATAAGGACTGGAGAACCTAGGTCCCAAAACCAGCATCCCGGCGTGACTCAAGGTCAATGTGGTAATGGGAAATAAAGGGGTGAGCTGACTTTCAGGTAGCAGCCCTGCAGATTTCCTGGATAGGGACATCCCTAGAAGCAGCCACCGAAGCAGCAGTATGGTGGGTAGAATGAGCTCTTATCCCTCTGGGAAGCTCCATGCCCGCCAACCTATAGCAGAGATCTATGCAGGCGGTGACTCACCTGCTTATCGTCCGCTTGGCTACAGGTCTTCCAGGTGCAGCTTCAGCGTAGGTGACAAACAGCTGGCGAACCTCTCCCCGAACTTCAGCCGTTCACTCCTTATAATACGCGAGCACTCTTCAAGGGTCCAGAGTATGGAGTCTATATACGTCCTCCGAGGTGTGATTGGGGTAGAACACCTGCAGAGTCAACACCTGGTTAAGGTGAAACTCCAACACCACCTAAGGAAGGAATTTTGGGTGGGAGCACAGGACAACCTTGTCCCTGTGGAAGACCAGATAAGGAGACTCGATGGAAAGCACCTGGAGTTCTCCCATCCTTCTGGTTGACGTGATAGCCACCAAGAAGGTGGTCTTCCATGACAGGTGAGAGATGTCACACCTGTGCATTGGTTCAAATTGCTTGCCCATGAGCTTAGCCAACACTAGCAGTAGATCCCATGGAGGTGGAGGTTCTCGCACCGAAGGGGATATGTGATCAAGGCCTTGGAAAAAGCGCTCGACCACCTTCTCCTGTATGCACCGACTGCTTCCCGCCCTGCCCAGTAAGGAGAGATGCCAGGTGCACCTTAGGGTCGCTTGGACCCAAGCCCTAGATGAGAGAAGAGACCACAGGTAGTCCAGAATGCTAGCCAAGGAACAGGAAGAAGAGTCCAACCCCTTGTCCTGACACCAAATGGAGAATCTCTTCCATTTGAAGGCATAGCATTTTCTGGTCGACTCCTTACGGGATGCCTCAACGACGTTGAGGACCTCGTCGGAAAGACCCAAGGCCTAAAACACTAGCCACTCAGGAACCAGGCCGTCAGGTGCAGGGATTGAAGGTCCGGATGGAGTACCTTCCCCTTGTTGACTGAGATCAGGTCCAGGCGGGCTGGAAGCCGCCTCAGGAGCCTGGAGCTGAGGCTGAGGAGATCTGGATACCAGAACTGGCAGGGCCATTCTGGGGCTACCAGAATCACCTGCACCTTGTCCCTCTTCGCCTTGAGAAGCACCTTGTGGATCAAGGGAAATGGAGGGAATGCACTGAAGAGGCCTGGGGTCCACGGCCTCGAGAAGGCATCCCCCTGCAGTGAGCCCTGCTGAGGGGGGTGGGCGTGAAACAGCCTCAGCTTCGCATTCTCCTTGGAGGCAAACAGGTAAACCTGAGGGGTGCCCCAATGGGAGAACAGATCTTGTACTGCCTCCGGCAGGAGAGACCACTCGTGAGATGCAGCGCCTATCCAGCTGATGGCACTGGCCAGACTGTTGGAGGCTCCTGCCACATGGATGGCTAGAAGATCCGCCACCAGGCTGATCATGAGAGACCATATGCAGAGAGCTTCCTTGCACAGAGGCAAGGAGTGCATCCTGCCCTGATGGCTGAGGTAGTACATGGTCGTGGTGTTGTCCATCTGGGCCTGGACCACTTGACCCCGTACAAATGGGGTGAGGGCTAGCTGGACCGCATGAAGCTCCAGCAGGTTGATGTGGCATCGAGACTCCTGAGGGGACCAGAGGCTGTGGGCTCTGAACTCCCCCAGATGGGCACCCCAACCCATCAGAGAGGCATCGGTCATTAACGTGACCATCGGCTCGGGGCAGACAAACTGGATACCCTCCTGCAGATGAGCCGGGATGAGCCACCACTGCAGGCTGTCCCACATCTCCTGGGTCACTGTCACCAGCTGGTCCAGAGCACCAGAGCGCTGTGACCACTGGCTGTCCAGTCCCCAATGCAGGAGACGCATATGCCAGTGGGCCCAATGGACCACACTGGTGCAGGCCACCATGAGGCCCAGAATGTGCAGGAAGTCCCAGGCAGGGTGCAATTGCCCAACCAGAAATGATTGGAGGAAAGGACATTGGTCCTGTCAGCCAGGAACCGAGCTCTGGCTCGAAGAGAATCGAGCTCTGCCCTGATGAAGTGAATCACCTGCAAAGGCACGAGTTCCGATTTAGCCTCATTGATGAGGAGGCCAATCTGAGAGCAGACATGGAGGGCCAGATACCTGGACTGCTCCACCTCCAACCTGGAGGGAGCTACAATCAGCCAATCATCCAGGTAAAGGTACACCCGAACCCCTCGGTGCCACAGGAATGCTGTCACCACTGCCATGCATTTGGTGAAGACCCTGGGAGCTGGAGAGAGGCCAAAGGGCATGGCCTGGAACTCATAAAGGGATCCCTCTGCTCTGAAGCGGAGGAATTGCTGGTGAGATGGATGGATTGGGACATGAAAGAACGTGTCCTGAAGGTCCAGAGAACAGAACCACATGCCTAATTCCAAGGATGGAATAATCTGAGCAATAGTGACCATTCTGAAGGTGCGCGGCCTTAGGAACTTGTTCAGGTCATGCAGGTCCAGAATTGGGTGCCAGCCCCCCGTCTGTTTTGGGACCAGGAAGTACCTGGGCACAAACCCTGGGTCTGGAGGAGGGTCCGCCACCTCTCCGATCACCTCCTTCTGGAGGAGCAAGGCAATGTCGGCTCGATGAGCTGACAGAGGCGCTGCGGAACCCATTGCCCCTGTGGGGTAATGGCTCGATAGGGAGGGAACTGCTTGAATTCCAGACGCAGACCCCTGCCTACCACATCTAGCACCCAGCGGTCCGTGGTGATAGTGGACCAGGCAGAAAAGAAGTGGCGGAGCCATCCCCCCACGGGGAGGAACCTGGGGAGGAGTGGAGAGGTTGGGGGCGACACCCCTCAACCCATCACTGGGCAGGCTTCGAGAAGGGACTCGCTGAGGGACCCTCTGGACCCTTGCCTCCGGGATTCCTACTGGAGGAAGCGGCAGACTTGACCTCAGGGCACCAAGTGTGTGCCTGCTGGTCCTGGTGCTGCTGGGCCACACGTGCCAAAGGGGCGGAATGGCAAAAGGGCTTACACTACTGCTGGCGGCCTTTGTCCTTCTGGGCAAACATGGCCAAGTCCAAAGTGGCACTGGACTTCTTGATCCTCTGGAGGTGGCCTTCCACCCCTGGTCTGAACAAGTCGGTGCCAGGAAGGAAACATCTGCCAGCTTGTGCTGGGTGTCCGCCGTGAAGTTGGAGATCAGCAGGCAAACTCTGTGGCGCATGGCCACTGTGGCTGCTACTTATTGGGCACAAGAATCACCAATGTCCAACGAAGAAGTTTGGAGCTGTTTTACCACTGCCCTTCCCTGATCCCGCACCTGCTTGACCGTTATCTGAAGGTCAGCCGGGAGATGAGGAATCACCTCATCCAGGGAGCCCATAAGGGCGTGTGAGAAATGTGTCATCAGAAGTGCCAAGCTGGCCTGATGAAGGCCTAGGGAGGAAGCAGCGTAAACCTTCTGCCCCGAGTAATCCAGTTTTTTGGATTCCTTATCTGGCGGTTTGTCCATGTCCCGAGCGTTCCTGGAACGCCGGAAAATTCTATCGGTCACTAACCCCTCCGCAGAGGGATGCTCCAGGAAACTGGAGTGAACCGGTGGGGACCGCGTACTTCCGAACCATCCTGGCCAAGGGCGCGGGACAAGATGCTGGCCGCCGCCACAACTCCAGGGCCGGGCCAACAATGACTTCAGCCACAGGAAAGGCCTCCGTAGGGGAATCCCCTCGGTCCAGTATCTCCGTAAGAAGATACTTGGCCCATTTTGAAATGGGTTTGAGCTGCATCCCAGTGGATTCTGAGATGAGTCGAAGCAGACCCAAAAACGAGGATGGGCTCTCGTCCACCGACTGGGCCCCTGCAGACTCCAGGTCAAGCGGCCTGGAGAACAGGAAGGAGTTGTCATCAGACTCCGAGGAGTCTGCTAACAGCTGCCGAGTGCCAGAGCCATCCTCCACCTGCAGAGTTCAATCGGGAATGAGGGTAACCGACAACCTATGGGGCAAGCCCTGGCCCAACTGAGAATCCTTGGTCGGGGCCCCAGTCTTCGGTTGTGGAGGTGGAGGTTCCACCACAATAGGTGGAGCAGCTGGTTTCGGCCAAACAACCAGCGCCGGGGTCGGCTCCTCGATCACCATGAGGGGTTGTTTCGGCCGCTCTGGTGACAGCCACTTAATGGCCGGACAAGGTGTCGGAGTCAGCTTGTTACCGGTCAGTAAGAGTTGCTGCCACATCAAATCCTCGTAGCGCCAATGTAACTTGCGCCGGAGCCTATCCTCTGAAGTGGTCGACGAGGATGAGCGGCGATGCCGCTTTTCATGATGCTGAGACAGAGACCACTGACGTCGGTGGGATCGGCTGGACCTGGAAGAGGACCGAGACCTTCAGGGATACCGAGGGTGGGTCTGAGAAGGGACAGAGAAACCAACCCCTCCTTCGGTTCGGGGACCTTGACCGGGGACTTTGGCACAGGTAAGTCCTCGGTAACCACCGAGGGAACTGGTAAAGAAGGGTTGTCGGCTTCTCATACCATCCGACGGGTCAAGAAAAATCTCGACCACATCGACGGATGTCTCAGCCGGCTGACCTGACGGGGACACCATGAACTTAGCGGCTGCAGCCACAATCTCGACCGAAGTCGAGAATCGATGGTCCGGTGAAGGGGATTTCTCCTGCTCCCACAAACGTCGACAGTGGGACTTACCTTTAGAGTCCTTCTTCTTGGACAGACTGGAATGTCCCAAATGCCCATCTCCCTTAGTGGAGAGGGACTGACGAAGCTCTTTATAAGAAGCAGAGTAGGAGGAGCCCAAGGAGAGCGGGATAAATGCCGCGGCCGAGGAAGAAGAAGATGCGGCCTGGGCAGCCTGCTCCTCGAGGGCGATTATCTGCTCCAACTGCTCCTCGGAGCATGCCACTGCGGATACCACCCAACGGGCCTCCTTAGACTTGACCAGCGGGTACCATTTTTCAGGGTGTCCAAAAAGTAATCTGGCAGCGTGATCCTCCAAGACCAAAGCCGAGAAGGGCTTGCACAATTCGCAGGCCTGCGAATCGTGGCCAAGCCCTAGGCAGTAGATGCACGTGGAATGCAGATCGGTCCAGGACATCTTCTGCCCACAAGAGCACAGACGGAAGCCGGGAGTCAATTTGTCCATCTCAGCCACGAGGGAAGTCGAAGACCATAGTCTTGTAAATTTTAAAGTTAGTTTCGGAAAATCCGAAGAGTGTGAATCCAGCTTAAAACGCGGAGCGCTAAGGAGGGAACCCGAGCCTAAGCCAAGGAAGATCTGGCCAAGGAGTGGAGCCGAGGGTTTTACCATCCGGGTGGGTGGGAGGAGCCAGCTTGAAGACCTTCCGGCAAGATTTAAAGTGGCAAGGAACCTGCCTGACAATGTGGATTGAACATATCCACGTCCCTAGAAACTAAATTAGCGACTAATCGAAAATCGTGACTTTTGTTATCACATTGTACTTGTATTACACTGACTTCATACTCCACACTTAAGGCAACGTACTCCATACTGTGCTCACCGTACAGTAACTGGCGCACAGCAACAGAGTCAGAGGTCAAAGATCACAGGCTGTGCAGCTCTGCAGATAATTATGATACAAAAATGCGACTTCACATTACTCACATAAGACTTTTCTATCCATGGCAAGTGAGGATCTACTGACTCCATATTGTGCTCCATAACTCCACACTGTACTCACCGCACACTAACCGACGCACAACAACAGAGTCAGAGGTCAAAGGTGGGAAGGTTAGGTCTGAATTGAATCATGGGTATCACTGGTACCAGGAAGTATCATCGACTTGATTTAATGAATCAATGTCAGGACATTTGCAAAGTGAGTATTCCGACTACTACTTTACTATTTTGATGTGCGATTTTGACTGTGGCACTATTATCCATTCACCAACCTGTGTCATCGCGCTTAATCATAATGTGATTTTTTTTTGCTCGCTTTTATTTAGACTGCGATTTTGGAGTTGCGATTATAACATGGAACCCTTCCTTCAGAAGAAGAGAACGGATTTCCTCTATTACCAACTGAAGGTGCAGAGGGGAGTACAAGGACTGGGGGGGTGGTTCTGCAAGGAGGTTTTTGGATGAATTCTATGGAGTGCCCTGCTGATGTCAACTGAAGCGCCCAAGCATCTGCCGTTATCCTCTCCCAATCTGGCAGATGGGAAGAAAATCTCCTCTCCTACCAGTTTCCTCTGACACTGGGAGAGGCAGAAAGTCAGAAGCAGAGGGCACAGCAGTGGCCAGAGCTCTGGAGACTTTTTTGCTGGGAGGAGCTATGGCTGCTGATACGGTTTTACATTTATTCGGGTGTCTCGCTTGCGTTTGTTTTTGTTTTTGGTGGTTTTGGTGCCGAAAGGGATGTTTCTGCCCTTGGGAGGACTTGTACATTGTCTGTACAGATTTCAGTGCCAAACCCTTCTCCTGCAGCTCGGTGATGATGTCCTTGACATCACCCCTGAAAAGCACATATCCCCTGAAGGGAGCATCGTGAATGGCAGTCTGCACTTCAGGGGCCAAACCTGACACTCTGAGCCAGGCATGGTGCTGTAAGCCTACGGCGAAAGCTGAGCTCCTACCTGCTGTGTCCACCACATCGTAGGTAGCACGAAGCACGTGTCTACAGGCCGAATGCGCGGAATGGACCAGGTCTCCCAGTTCCTGTTTAGTCTGGGAGGGAATCTAGATTCGTTTCCAGCTGACTGTCGACAGACTTCTGGTAGTCCCCCATATGACAGACATAATTAAGGGCCCTCAAACCAAGAGTGGAAGAAGCATAAATCTTCTTTCCATACTGGTCCAGAAGTCGTGATTCCTTGTCAGGAGGGGATGAGTTGAGGTGTTTTGGGTTGGCGGATCGGTTGTGTGCAGTGCTAATCACCACCGAATCCGCCTTGGGGTGAAGGCTGAGAAAGTCCTTACTCTTCCGGAGCCTGGTATAGCTTATCTGCCTTCCTAGGGAGAGGGGCTAACAAGGAAGGTTGTTTCCAAATAGTGGAAACAAGTTCCACGTGAGGCCCGATCCAAGGTGGAATCAGGGTAGGGGATATCTCTGGGAGGTCCACATGAACAGCGAGCTTTTTACGCTGTGGATCTGGCTCCACTGATTGCCATTCACAAGCAGCCTGGATCTTTTTCAGCAGCTCCAGAAAGGAAGTGTCCACTGGAGGAGACTTAGGAGACCCCTGCGGCCTGGGTTTTTCTGAAGTATGAAGCTTGTCCTCAGGATCAGAGTGGCCAGAATCAGAATCTGATGGTTCCAATGAAGAAGAAGAGTCCTCCCTAGAAAGGGATGGATCGTCCCCTCTGGGGGTTCCCCAGGGGGATGTATCCTCCCTAGCCTGAGTTCCAGATGGTTCAGCACTGGCACTGGGTAGAGGTGAAGGAGTCTCTTCTCGCCAATGTAAGGGATCTGGCATCGGGACCGGCATCGTCAAACGACTTTCGATCTCTCTGGTGAGTTGGGTCTTAGCCTCAGCCCACAAGGAGGCCAAAACCTCCCTCAAGTCCCCCTGAGGCTGCAGGGTAGGAGGAGGAGGAAGAGGAGGGAGCTCGGATATGGGAAGCCTGGAATCCCGTAGTAAAGGTACCCATAACCCGACGGTGGGAGGCTCAGCATCGGGTACTGAGGTGCCAGGTACTGCAGCGTTGGTTACTGCGGCACTGGGTACTGAGGAGCCGGATACTGCGGCGTCGGGTATCCAGGTGCCAGGGGCTGTGATGGAGTCGAAGGTCCTGGAGTCAGCCCTACAGGTGGACCAGATGAGTCTGGCGTCAGCCTGGAGGGCGTGGGGCCCAAAGTAGGTGGACCTACAGGAGGGTCCAGGAGCCCTTAGAGGTCTTAGCCTCAGCCCACAAGGAGGCCAGAACCTCCCTCAAGTCCACCTGAGGCTGCAGGGTAGGTGGAGAAGGTACCCATAACCCGGCTGAGGCTCCGGCATTGGGTACTGAGGTGCCGGGTACTGCAAGGCGACTTATTGAGGCACTGGGTACTAAGGAGTCGGATACTGCAAGGCGCGGGTATGCAGGTGCCAAGGGCTCTGATGGAGTCGAAGGTCCCGGAGTCGGCCCTACAGGTGGACCAGATGGGTCTGGCATCAACCTGGAGGGCGTGGGGCCCAAAGTAAGTGGACCTACAGGAGGGTCCAGGAGCCCAGCTGGCCCTGATGGCAGAGCAGGTCTGCTATCGGGCAGTGGAATACTGGAGGGAGATGTCAGGTTATCTGGCATCGGGTCTGGCGTCTGAGGGTCCGGTGTCGGGGGGCGCGTGGTGTCAGGCGGTGTCCCTGATGGCAGCGCAGCCGGAGAGGGAGGAGCAGACTCCTCAAGAGGAGTCAGAGGAGATGCTTAGACCTCAGAGGGCAACGCAACCTGCATGCGCTGCGGCGACTCACAGATGTCAGGTGTGGTATCAGAGCCTGATGTGGGGTCACGGGCTGGGCGGTTGTCGAAGTGTCCAATGGCGGACTCATCAGCCACGTCTGGGCGGACGTCAGTGGAGCCAATGCCCGTCTTACTGGACCCACTCTTACCAGTAGGCCGAGGTTTTGGGGCTGTAGCGGGAGTGGAGGCCTCCTTTTTCCTGGAGATTCCTGGTGGGCCCAAGTGCAAGCCTATCGGGGAGGTTGATGTTGGTTTGGATACCACCAAGGCGGCCATCGAAGGATGATCCCCCGGAGGGGAAGTAACCTGAAGGGCTGCGACTCCAGCCAAAGTCACGGCTGCTGTGGATGATGGTTCCCAATCCTGGTGTTTCTCCTTGTCCCTCTTCTTTTTCTGATGGCCCTCAGGAGATGATGATGCCTGCCTCAATTTCTTCAATTCTTTTTCCATGGATGCCATTTTTCTTTTTTAACAAATGGGCCTCAAGGGACTGCTGTCTCCATTTACGGGTGGCAGAACTGAAATTTTGGCAGTGCTCGCACTCCTCCATGCGGTGGTCCAGGCCTAAGCAAAAAAGATAGAATGGCCGTCGTTGTGAGGAATCCGAGATCCACACGAGTCGCACTTGTTTTTATGCAATTCCGATGGTGTCGGGGATGACATGCACAGAGAGGTAATACAACACTTTTTTTGAGAAAAAATAAATTAAATAAATGTCATAAGAGATTAATACTCATACAAACCGGCGAGACAAGTGAGCACTGTTCTTCCACGAGGTGCGTTTGCAAGCCGACAGCGGGAAAGAACTGGAGGGTGGGTGTGGGCGACCGCCCCTTTATACTGACATCAGCTGATACTGGTCACCTGATGGGATGGTCCCGCGCCAGAGACTGCTAGCTAGAGTTTTTTCCATGGAGTCCCGACACCTGGCGGCTTAGTCCTATTTGTTAAAACCTACTTACTGCAAGAGCCTTCCAGAAATAAGATCTATGGTTACAGGTGAGTAACCTGTTTTTCTAGGGGCTTGGATATAGTTCACTATCCACACTCTGGCAGACTCCTAGCAGTTCTCCAGGAGGAAGGGGCAAGGCATACACCCTTATTTGGTGAACAGAGACTGGAGAATCAAGGTCCCAAAATCAGCATCCTATCGTGACTAAAGGTTGATGCGGGTAGTGGGAAATGAAGGTGTGTGCTGACTTCCAGGTAGCAGCCCTGCAGATTTCAGGATAGGGTCATCCCTGGAAGAAGCAGCCATCAGGGCCGTGGTATGTCTGGTGGAATGAATGAGCTCTAGGCCGTACAGGAGGCTCCCTACTGTCCACTTTGTTGCCGGTTTGCCAGGTGCTGCTTCAGTGTAACTGATAGCTGGAGAGCCTCTCCACAACTCCAGTCATGTACCCTACATAATAAAAGAGCACCCTCCACGGGTCCATGATATGGAGCCTGCAGTTGGCCTCCAAAGATGGCTTAGTAAAGTATGCCGGTAAGTTAAGTAACTGGTTAAGGTGAAACTCTGATACAACCATCGGGAGGAACGTTCGGCTGGGGTGCAGGTTGACTCTGTCTCTGTGGAAGACCAGGCAGAGAGACTCCACTGAGAGCACTTGATCCTTCTGGCTAATGTGATGGCCATCAAGAAGACCATCTTAAATGACAGGTGTGACATCTCACACCTGTGCAGTGACTCGAAAGGCTTGCCCATAAGCATAGCTAATACCAGCAGCAGGTCTCACGGTGGAGGTGGTTCATGCACTGGATGGAACAGATGGTCCAGGCCCTTTATAAGGCACCTGACCACCTTCTCCTGGGTCACTGTTGGCATACCAGCCCACATCCAGTACGCAGAAATGGCTGCCAGGTGAACCTTAAGGGTCACCACCCGCAGTTCCAACTGAGAGAGGGACCAGAGGCTGCTCAGGATGCTAGCCACAGGGTAGGCAAGGGGATCAAGCTCCTTGCCATGACACCAAATGAAAAATCTCTTCCATTTAACGGCAAAACATGTATTAGTCAACTCTTTTCAGGAGGTTTCCACAACATGGAGCACCTCATCTGAGAGACCCAAGGCCTAGAACTCTAGCAGCTCAGAAACCAGGCTGTGAGGTACAGGGAGTACAGGTCTCGGTGCAGCACTGTCCCCTGAAGTCTGGTCAGTAGAAAGACAGGCAGTCACCACAAAGGTCTGCTGCTGAGGCTGAGGAGATCTGGGTACCAGAACTGCCTTGTCCAGTTTGAACCCATCAGGATCATCCATGCCTTGTCCTTCTGTGCCTTGACCACTACCTTGTGGATCAAGAGGAAGGGAGGGATGGTGTACATGAAGCATGAGGTCCAGGGCCTCATGAAGGCATCCCCAAACAGTGTCCTGGACCGTGGGAGGATGGGCACAAAACAGCCTCATTTTGGCATTCCCCAGGAAGCAAACAGACCCACCAGAGAAGTACCCACTGGGGGATCAGGAAGTTACTGGACACATAACCCTGTCTGGCCAGGGCATCCAGCATACAGGCTAGTGCCCCTTTTTCAAGGAGTTGACCAATGTACTCCTGAAGGGCGGACACATGTCTTACAACACCGTGGACTTACGAGGTGTGTGGAGGTGGTAAGGTGGGAGAGCCTCAAAGTCCACTGGCAACCCTCTTCCCACAATGTCCAACATCCACTTGCCACTGTGACATCAGACCAATGTGGCAAGAAGTGACGTAGTCGATATCTGACAGAGTGCGCAGACAGGGAGAGGACAGGTGGAGGGATGAAACTCCCCGACCTGTCACTAGGCAGCTTTCAATGGGCAATGGTGGCTGCAGTCGAACCACTACTCCTGCCCTGCCCCTCCCCCCTTCTTAGGACCATGGCCCCTGGACTTGGGTTTGGGGTGCCAGACCTCATACTGCCACTGCTGGGGTTGCTGCCGAGGAGGCTGTGGCTGAAAGGAACAATACTTGAGAGCCTGTTTCTTAGGCTTTTTTTATGCCCTTCTGGGATGATGCCACAGAATCAAAGGTGACACTGAACTTCTCAGTGCAGGTGAGATGTCCTTCCACTCCAGGGCCAAATAGGTCGGTGCCCAAGAAGGGGACACCAGCCAGCTTATGCTGGGTGTCCACCATGAAGGTAGACAGATGCAGCCAGGCCCTGTGATGCATGGAGACAGACACTTCTATGGCACATGAACCATCCACGTCCAAGGCTTTCTGAAGCTGGTGTTTAGCCAGTGACTGACCTTGGTCTCTGATGACCATCACCACCGACTGCTGAGCAGCTGGAATTAAGGAAGGATGGAATCAAAAACTCCCATCAGGGAGTGACTGAGACTGGCCATCTTCATGGCATAAGCAAGCTTGACACAGACCAAAGGATGCTGCAGCATACACCTTTTTAGTAGCGTGGCCAGTCTTACGGGACTCCTTGTCCACAAGCTTGTCCACATCCTCCCGATGCCTGGACCTTTGGAATGCTGAATTAGTTACCAACCCACGGAGGGTTGGTCCAAGAGCCAGAAAGTGACCCAGTGACTTGCACACCATACAGGCAGAGGATGCCAGGCAGGATGCTGGATGCTGCCAAAGCTCCAGGGCCGGTCCCAAAATGTCTTCAGACACAGAAAAGGCAACCCCTGGCAACTGCCCCTGTCCTAAATGTCAGAAAAAGGGTACTTAGTCCTTTTTTGGACTGACTTGCGCAGGACTGACACTGACTCAGATATTAGGCAGACAAGCACAGTGAAGGACACCCGTCCATGCTTAGTAGACAGTTCCTCAACTGATCCCCGGTCTAGGAAGTGAGTCCCAGAGGAGGCTATGGACTCATGGTCAGAGTCATCTGCAGACTCCCTGAAAATGGCCCTGGACCATTTCTTGCCATGGACCACCCAAGTATCTTCCTCCAGGGTGATATGCATGGACAACTGGCTTGGCAAGCTGGTGGCCTAACGGGCGTCCTTGGAGTGCCCAACCTCGAATGTGTAGGTGGCAGCTCAGCCCAAAGAGGTGGAGATGCAGCCAGTGGAAGCACCTTCACAGTGAGAACCGGTGGGGGCACCACTGGCAGCTGCCAGGTGACTGGAGGTCCAGGATCACTGAGCCGTACACTGGACAATGATGGCTCACTGTTGCCAAAGGTGCTCCACATAGCACCAGTGCAGCTTGCAACAGTGTCTCTCCCCACCTGAGGACGAGGAGGCTGAAAAGTGTCAACAGTGACACCTCCTGGTCAAGTGGGTTCAAAGGCATGAATGCCTCTACTGAGATCTCGACTGTGACCTTGACCAGACGATCTCCCAGCTGGTTGCAGTATACCATGTGCCTGCCCGCTTTAAACAGCATGGGAGTAGAAGATTCGACCGGTGGTGGAGACTGCTCACAACGAGGACTGGATAGGGACACAGACCGAAACATATCTTCTTAAATGAGGCCCACGAGCACTGGGATCTGCAAGATTGATTCTTCGACATTGTTCGACAACTGGTCAACAGGCTCAAGGAAAATTTCTGTAGCCTGCTCAACCAGAGTCAAAGTCCACCAACTTAATGGGGAAACTGAAAAGCCTTTGACCTGCCCATCAAGCAGTTGAGTGAGTCACAAGATCAGGAGAACCATGATCTTTCCCAGGTCCATGACTGGTGACGATGACACCTGTGCATGGTACCACTGTGGGCAGGGCTCTCCTCCAGGGACTAGAGGGCCAAACACATCTTCTGGAAGCCTCTGGTGAGTGACTCTCTGATATATGACCCCTGCCAGGAATGGTACCAAGACCAAGGAGGTGCCCACCATGGCAACTACTGCTTCTGCCTCAAGGGCTGCAATGCTGGGCAGACCCAGAGACTGTCAGGGCCTTCTTGCAGTGCTTTGGATCCCGTTCTGAAGGCCAACCCAGTGACAGTGGAAGCCTTCGATCTTCAAGGGACTCAGGAAGCATGCTGAGACAAAGGCCGCACCAGGCCATGTCATACTGCCTGCCCAGGTAATACACATATATGTCATTCAGGTCGGTGGTTGACATCTTCTGTCGGCACCGAACACAGAACGTGATCCCCAGCTTCCAATACTCCCTTGAAGATTTACGAAGGGAGTCGAAGTAACTGAGGAAATAATCCAAAGAACTCAGAAAAACTCTGAAGAAAAAGCTTGCCTGTGGTGCACTAAATTCTAAGAGGAAGCCACAAAGGAGGTGACCTGGTCTTCCAGCGGAAAGAAAGATCAGATGTCACAGTGGCAGAATCAGGGGATATATCACCAAGGTGGCTGGAGAAGCTTAGCTTGAAGACGTCCAGCAAATGAAGTCCAGCTCTGATTTCGTGCAAACCAGCTATTCCTCACAGCCAAGAAGACTGTCTCTGTGACCTTCAGCATGAAGCAGAGACTCTCTTGCCTTAAAACCACCCCCTCCTTCCACACCCTGGATGGGACTACTCTAGAGGCTAGCCCCTCCATTAGAAATCTTGGGGTGTGGCTAGACCAGCATCTCAACTTTTCTGTACATGTAGTTGCCATCCACAAAAAACGTCACCCCAAACTCGGTGCTCTCTACCACAATTGTGGTTGCATCATGCTGCCAGCTCACAGGGCACTCATACAGAAAATGATTCTCCCCATCTTCGACTACAGGGATGTAGTTTACAGTGTCACTCCCAAGTCCAACCTAGCCAGATTGGACCCCCTTTTCCACTCTTTCTGCAGATTCACCACCGACAGCCTTCCCTCCTCACACCACTGCGACCTCTATCGGTCTCCAAATCTGCCTTCACTCCATGACCATCAATAGGCTCACTGCGCCAAGTTCACGGCAAAGTACTGGTCCCAGTCCTTTCCTCCGGCACTCGAGGCTGTGCTCGCAACCCATACTCCTCCTGCATATTCCCTAAGAAATGCTGACACCCGCCTCCTGTCAGTACCACGTATGTCCTTGTCATCAAGACAAGCAGCTTTCAGATACTGCATGCCCAAATTATGGAACCCCCTTCCTGCAAACACCCAGCTAATGCCCCCATCCCAGAACCTCAGTCACCTCAAAAATGAGCACTTCTCCACACCATGTGCGTGTGGCTAGAAGTGCCTGAAAACAGTACATTTACTCCAGCATCGCACCAGCTTACTGATAAGTTTGACACTGATCCTGTTCCTTGATTGTCTACCGTAACTACCGTATCTCAAGTGCCGCTATGAATTAATGTACTTAATGAATTAACGTACTTTAGCTTAGCTATGTTTTGTACATACCTCCATATCTTGTGTATTATACGTACTTTTATGTATTATACAGCATTTCTCTATGTTCCCTCTCCCCCAGGGACACACCTGGAATCAAATATGTATTATATAGCTTTTCTCTATGTTCCCCTTCCCCCAGAGACACACCCGGAATCAAGCAGTACTCTGCTCAGTGTGCCTTCCTGGTAAAACGTTTAAATAAATAAATCAGACAGTTTCAGTGGAACTCCCAGAGTGTGAATAATGAACTATATCCACACCCCTGGAACTTACACATTATGGGCAATAAAAATTAATGAACTAACTAGCTCAGTCATTCATGCAGATGATGTCTGTACCTAACAGACAAAATAAAAAATTTTAATTTCTAGTGTTTTGGCTGCACCTCCCGAGGCTCAAGTCCTATTTTCTACACAAGAAAAGGGAGACTAAACAAAACAAAGCATGATCTTTTACTAATCCAACCCCCTCATAATAAAAGACTGCTTGTTTGTCTCGGTTCCAGCAATTGGTTTTTGCCACTTGACTTGTACTGTTTTCCTAAACAGTACCCCACATTTTCTTTCAGTAGTAGCAATAAATGAAATAGCTTGTGTCTGGGGATACACATTTCAAAAAATATTTTTCATTTCTATTTTGTCTCTCCTATGACTTAACATGTTTAGCTTACACATTTTCAAGACCTCCTAATAACACATCTCTATCTCCTGTACAGGTATTACCCTTACAACTCTTTTGTGTATGAAAGCATCCTCCTCCTTTCTTTTTTTTTTTGTAATTCTCTTATTCCAAACTGGACACCCATACTCCTGACTAACTCCACCCCTTCATAGTAGGGTAAGAAATTACAGCCTAGAATTTGCTTTCTTAAGCACCTGCTCTCTATCTGTTCCTTCCAACTAATATCCTGTTGGATAATTAATCCCTAGAAATTTTTACTTTTCAGCACTTCTGTTTGGGCCCCACCAAATAAAGGAGGGTGATCTTCCCGATCTCACAAATCTAATTTCTCTTGTGGTTTCTTTCTGGGTTAATTTCAATATGATTTGCCTCAGACCAGCCCTGAATATGCAGCAGGTCCGCCTGCATTGTACTAACACCCCCCGCCATAAAATTATCAGTAACTGTGGTATCATCCACATACTTCATACACAGGTCAACAGTTGCCAAGTCATTTATCAAGAACAATATAGGCCCAAACCTGGTCCCCTGGGGGACTCCACCATATACCACACCACACTGTGTCCAGACTGAAAAACATCCACCTCCGCCCACTGAACACTCCCTTCCAAAAAAGTCATATACCGACCGCCTTAAGCATAAAGGGATGTTACATTTTTCCAACTTCCGCAGTATAATACCGTGATCAATGAGATCAAAAGCCTTCCTGTAATCAACAACGGCAGCTCTAACAAATTCCCCATTATCTCGCGCTTTTAAGCATAGGTCCAAAGATTCTGCAGCAGCAAGAGTGGTGGAGCTAGCCCTCAAGGATCCAAACTGGTTCCCAATCCAAGTGTCCAGATACCATTTTAACAATCAATCCAGTAATAAATGCTTCGCACATTTTTAAATTACACTTGCTAGAGGAACTGGTCAAACACCTTTCCTAATCTTTGAGGGAGGAACTTTGGGGAGT
Organism: Neoceratodus forsteri; assembly: GCA_016271365.2. Taxonomy (NCBI): domain Eukaryota; kingdom Metazoa; phylum Chordata; order Ceratodontiformes; family Ceratodontidae; genus Neoceratodus; species Neoceratodus forsteri. The sequence continues at coordinate 131,039,352 of CM057452.1, forward strand.
GGCATTACCCTCGCTTGTTTACATCAGGTAGGGAGTTTGCCCACTATGAGCAACTTATTAAAAATCTTGCTGACCTGGTGGCGCTGAGGGTTGAGGTGCTGGACGCCATACACCGCGCCACGCCAGCGACCCATGTTCGGAAGCGAGCACGGGTTGCTGGGGGTCAGCAGGGGAGGAGAAGGATCCAGCGTCCAAGGGACTGCTCTCCTTCTCCGGGGAGGAGCAGCTGCCAGTATTCGGTGTAGGACTGGACCCCGGCAGTGGCTAGGGTGCAGTGCGCCAATGCTGCAGATAAGGGATGGAGAGGGGGCAGACATCTGGAGGAATGTGTGCGGACGCATGTGTGCCCCCTCTGCTCGCGTCCTGTATGCCTCCTCTCCACAAGGGGAGAACAATCAGGGAAAAGAGTGGCCTGGTTGCGCAACTTGATGGCCATTCATCGGAACGTGCCACCTCCAGAGGGCATCGCTCATACTGGATCTGGTCCTGGTGGGGAAGATAAGGGGCTCCCCGCCCCGAGGGGTAAGCCGTGGGGGTAAACGGCGATGGTCTGTAATGTGGAGGTGCAGCTACGGACAGTGGTCGGAGGACAAGGTTGCCTAGTAGATTCAGTCAACCAGGGGTCAAGGAGAAACAACATCAACTAAAAAAAAAAATTTTGCAAACCCAAGGGATTAATATGCCAGTGCCTTCCCTCCAAAACCAATCTGGAACCAGTTCAGGACCCATGGTCTTATTCACTTTCAAAGAGTAGCTGATAGGTTTTTGTGCTCCAGGCAGGCAACTCATACCATGCAGCTGCCTGCCCTAGGAGCTTTTTCAGCCCTAAATCAATATTTTCTGCCTAGTGGTTTAAAAGTTATTTCACTCATAAAGCCCGGCTCGTAACTTCCTGGTACGAGGCAAGCGGTTGCCGAGCACTACAGCCCTGACCCTAACAATAGCATAATTATGATGCGAAGTGGGGAACGGGACTGCAGGCGCTCTATGGAGAGTGTAATGGAATGGGGGAGTGGGCTGCCTAAATGCACTAAGATTATCTTTGCTGGAGGTTTCAGCAAGTAAGAGGGTTATAGGGTAACAAACACAAACATAGATTTGAATTGCTGGTATCACTACTGCACTGTTTTTTTTTTGTTTTGTTTTTTATTAATTAATCAAACTATTTATTTGTTGACTGGCTTAAGTACAGCAATCTGAGGGACCTTTTCTAGCTACAACTTGTGTCAAGATAGGCAAAGCATAATGGTGGCAACAGTAATGAGCACCACGAGTTAAAAAAAGTGATAGACTATATTTGCTAAATAAATAGTTGTACAGACAATAAAGAAATTGTATACAATTTCAGTATTGTATATGGTTAGGTCTTACAATGTATAGAAATCAGGCAGTTGGAAAAGCTTGTTGTGCACATTCTAAAAAAGTTGTGCATGTTCCATTGTCAACAGCACCCGTGTCCCCACTTGTGTTGACACCGGCCTGCTACCAATTTCAGTCAGCAATACACTCAACATCAAAAGGAGCAGCCATTAGGCAAGGCACTTGCCAGTTTTGTTTTTTTTCTCTCCTCCTCCCCACCCCTACAGTCTATGCCAGAGGACAGGTGTGATCGGGACAGAGCGAACAGAGCAAGCACAATGGGGCAGGTTAAAACCATATACACTGCAAGCCACTTATTAGGGACATGGTTAATCAGGACATTTCCCTGGCTACCGATTAGTACCCCATGTTAGCCAATGAGACATTCTGTCGGTTAAGTGGGACAGGTGATCCACTTAATTAGGATGTTTTTGGGATGTGTGGCATGGTATAAAAGCAGTTCTGAGCAGTGGTGTCATCATTCAGCATGTTGAGCAAAAGAAACAAACTTACTCTCATTCAGAGAGTCAAAGTAATAGAAGTCCTTCAGCTTCCTAAGGCTTCTTTGTCCTCTGTGCCCAAGCAGTTCAGGATTTCAAAAAGCCAAGCGAGCCAAATCAGCATGAGCCGTGATGCCATTCTTGCCAAATGGAAGGCGAATGTGAACCCGGATCGCAAGAGGGAAAGGATGGCGAGCTGGAGGATGCACTGTTGATGTGGTTTAACAGTGCAGTTAGCAGCCAGCCCAGTGGCACTGAGGGCTGAGGTGCTGGATGCCTTACCTTGCACTGTACCGGCGACCCGTGTTCAGGAACGAGCACGGGCCACCAGAGGTTGGCCAGGTTGGAGAAGGATTGAGCATCCAAGAGATTGCTCTCCTTCTCCAGGGAGGGGAGGAACACCAGTGTTTGGTGCTTACTGTCCCCTAGCAGTGACTGGGGGCAGTGCGCCAACACAAACAAGGGACGGAGATGAGGCAGATGTCTGAAGGAGCGAGTGTGGACGTGTGTGTGCTCCGTCTGCTGACATCCTTGCATGCCCTTCTCTGCAAGGGAGTAAACAAGAAAAAATGGAGACTTTACCTTGGATGATGACGGTCCCCCCTTACAATGCTGCCGGGAGGGCACCTCCCCCAAACTGGATCCAGACTGGTGGGTTGAGGGTCTCCCCACCCCCGCCATGAGGGGTAAGTCATGGGGGCTGAAGGGAAGGGGGGTCTAATACCTGGTCGGCGCGGGGGGGGGGAACGTCGGATGGCTAGGCGAGGCTCCCCCACAAATAATACTAACAAAAAAAAGTTAGCAGAGGGGCTCAACTGTCTGGGTCTTTGCTTAAAAAGAAAGCAAATGAACTTGCAGCACAGCTTAGGCACAAGAGCTTTGAGTCAACGGATGGCTGACTTTCATGATGGAAGCAGCAGAACAGCATTGTATGCAAGGAAGAACACGGTGAGTGTTCAGACACAGACACCAAATCAGTCATTGACTGGGTAACTAGTGTGCTTCCCACAATTTTGAGAGATTATCAGTCAGGGGCAGTGTACAATGCCGACGAAACGGGGCTCTATTACAGGTGCTACCCCAACCGTAACATGTACACAAGGAGACAGAGCTGCTGGGCAGAAAAATATGGCAAAGGAGAGAGTGTCACTGCTTCTTTGTGCAAATATGGATGGCACCGACAAACGTCCAATGATGCTTACCAGGAAAAGGAAAAAGGCCGAGATGTCTCCCTAAAGATCTATCAACTTTACCCGTCTCCTACTATGCGTCATCCAATGCTTGGATGACTGGATGGATTTTCAGTGACTGGTTAAGTCAGAGGGAGCGAGAACTGAAAACGAAATGCTGGTAAGTTCTCCTGCTTCTAGACAACTGCTCAGCCCACCCTCCTGAAATCATTGGTAAATTCCCCCACATAAAAGTAATTTTTCTGTCACCAAACATGACTAGCCTTATCCAAACAATGGATATCTTAAAGGACACTACAGGGCGCTGATGGCAGCATGAATTTTTGGCTGAATCGACAAGGGTAGGTCAGCACAGGAATCAGCCATAGCTAAGGCTGTCACAATTCTTGATGCCATTTTCATGGTTGCCATGGCAGTCTGTTTCTGTGCGCACAATCAGCAACTGTTTTAAAAAAGCCAGCTTTGTTGTTGGGGGAGTTACTTTGGAGCAAGAAACTGACAACGACCAATCAGAGAACGATGACGCTCTCTTTGATGTAGAGCCATCATCCTTCTTGACCGCAGACGAGTTTGCTACTTTCACTGACATTGATTCAGAAGTTCCAACAGGGGGTGAGGCTAGTGAAGGTGACATCTGCGAGCAGGTAAAGAGACTCAGGCTCGATGAAACATCTCAGGAATCAGACGTCGAAGATAATGATCCACCGCGTGTGCCCATAACAAACAAAGAGGCGCTGGATCACCTTTGGGTCTTGATGACCTGGTGCAAATAAAATAGGAACATTGCTGAATGGGGCAGATTGGCTGGCTTAGAACAATCCATCACCAAAAATGTTTGCAGTGAGGCAAAACAAAGTAAAATAGTTGATAATTTCAAAGTGCCTTAAAGTTTGCTGTTGCCAACTGCTGTTTCCAAATCACAGTGCTGTGTCTGATTTTTTTTTTTTTTTTTTTTTAGTGCCTTATTGTAATGTCTCACGTAATCACTAAGCACTTAAAAACAACAACAAAAAATAAGAATCACTTTATGTACTTGCAATATGTTGTTTGTGTCATTATTGAGGGTAAAGGCATATTGCACATTAATTTACATGTGCTTCTGATATCCGGGACGTTTGGTTAATAGGGATGAAAGCCAGTCCACGGGGCCAACCCCATTAACTGGCTTCATCTATAATATAAAAAAATAAAAACAGGATGACCATACATAACTCACCCTAGCTTTCCATCTCAGGGTTGAAATAACAGCATGAACCCCTCAAGCATCACTCTCGAGGTCCATATACCGTTATCTCAACCCCTCATGGAAACATGGGCTTGTTGTGTGATCGCCCATACACTATTCCTTATAAAGCACTATAAAAGTAACAGAGATTAAGTACGACCATGACTCTCTGCACTCTTCCCACTCCACAACTGACATTTGATTCTATGTTCTCTGAGAGTGACCTGGGGGAGAGAGAGGTGGATGACAAACCAAGCCCTGGAGGAGCAGGCTGTGCCAGACACCATCTACTATACACAGGACATTGCTTTGGTCAGTCACCACAACTCCCAGGTAATGCTGGGAGAACTGGGTTCACTATCTGTGTAATAATGGCAGGTCACGCAGGCAGAATGCGTGGAGTCCAGGGGACTTATACTAAGTAGACTTACTAAGCTGAGCGCCTCTTTTTTTCCCTCTTAAAACACAGGACACAGTACACTAGCAGAACTTTTTTGGATGTAAGAAACTGATGGGGGTGACTAAGGGGCTGGAGGGAGTTGTACTAGGAGCAGCTGGGTGAAAGGCACAGGTGGGCTGGGCTGGGTGGGGGGGGTGGAGTTTGCCTGCTCTCTTGGACTACTACTGGATTACTACAGTGGGACCAAAATGAAGAGACTGCCACCTGAGCCTCCTCCAGGACAGCAGCAACAGCAGGTAATGGGAGAGAGAACTGCTTCACCGCATACGGATGCAGACTCGGAATCGAATTCCAATTCCACATCAAAAACATACCAAAATTGTGAATAAAAAAAAACTTGGAATCTGACAAATACAATTGTTTTGGTGGATTCCAATCAACCCTATTTTTGTTAATGGCCAGGAACCCTCTTTCATTCCGTCAGTTTACTTATTTTGTCAACTGTTGACTGTAGTTCATAAAACTGCTGCTGTTAATGCTTGCTCCAACATAAAAGTCCCCAAATAATTTCAAACTGCAATAGGATGCAGTCAGGGTACCAGCAATTAGAGCTCCATCGGGAGGTTGCCAGCAGGCACAGCGCCGGACCACACAACCGCAGGGGACCGGGAGTACCAACCAACACAGCGCAGCCGGGCAGTGTCACACACCGCACACCCACCCACCGAAAGACTATGGGGCTACAGGAGGCGCATGTTGATCAGCTTTGCAGGCATGAACTGTGAAAGCATTGCTTAATAATGGACAAACAGGTTATGCGTCCCGAAGATAAAGCACTACTTCACAAGGCTGATACATATACCACTGACTAACACTGTTGATGAATCTACAACATATAACAGAAAGCGATCTCAAATTGAAAAGATCGATCCCCAGCTCCATTACCGTACTGTGTCGTTCATCTCTCACAATAAATACTAATGAGCTATATAATCTGTATCCGATCCACTGGACATAGACTGGATGGCCTCAGAGCAGCTAGCAGACTATTCAGTTTCCTTCTCTGTCGAACACTGCCTACTCTACTGGTATTTAGTTCCTATCTGTTCTTAGCAGGTCTGTGTACTACTCGGTTTCACTGTCAGAAGGAATAAAGCCCAGGGGGCTTTCAATTCAGAGGCCCAAGTTCTTGCTGGATAGCGCTGTAGTTTGAGTGTCAGACTGCAGAGTTATAAGTGTTACGGCATAGGTTTGATTTACTACCATCAACTACTCCTGTGTGACCATGCAAATCATTTTAACGCCCTTGCGGTTAGCCTTACCTCTCAGTCTCAGTCCCTGTGTTTCACTTGCTTACTGTATTGCTTGGTTGATTGCTTTGTTGACTGGTACAGTCCCATTGTGCATATGCCTGCTTACAAGGTGCCCCGTGATACATTATGTTACCTACAGTACAATACATAGCATACATTACAGCATGGCTACAAGGTTGCAATCCAGTGTATACATTTGTTACAGTCACAGGTAACTTGTTCACATGGGCGCTCTAATCGCAGGCACCCACTGTACTTCAGAGCACCGGGCGCCCTGTTACATAGGCACTCTGACTGCAGGAGGACGCTTGCAGTTTTCACCCTCTCGTTGGCGCTCTGATTGCTGGCACCCAGAACCGTCCAGTTTGCCTTAGATTCCCTTTGCAAACCCACCATACTTGGGATGGCCACATTGTTTTGTCGAGCTAGACAGTCAGCTGAGCCTGTAACCCAAGTGTCTACTAGAGGAAAGATTGTAGTACAAACATCATTTGCAGATCTCCCCTCAGGAAGGAGTCCAACTAGAAACGACTGATGTTTTTAGATAGCTGGGAGTGTAACGCAGATCCTTGCCTGACCTTTGACTTACAACAAAACAATTTTTTTTATTTTTTTTTAATTCTATTTCCTTCCCTCCCTGAGCCTCTTGCTTCGGTGTATTTTAAATCCGGTCACAGAACACAGACTTCCACGCTTCATATTGGCCACAATTTCTCCAAAGCCCAGTGGCTTCCCCCCATGGCGGGGCTGTGGTGCTCTCCCTACACGCCGCAGTCTTTGGGATACATCGGAGGGCTTAGCCTGAGGGGCTAATCGAAGCCGTGGCGGGCTTCATGGAGGGCAGCCGGCAGCTGTCCTGTTTCCATTTTTCTAGGGAGGCGGGGCCATGCAATGACATCCAGCGTCCACCCTGCCTCCTGTACATGTTTTAGCACCGGTAGCTGTGCGACTCCCAGCCTCCTCCAGGGGTCCTTCATGCGCCAGGCACTTCCCCACCCTCTCCCCGGAGGAGAGCAGTCCATGGGACGCTCTATCCTTCTTCCCTGGATGGCCCTCCAGCGACCCTGGTCCATTCCCGAACCTGGGTCACCGGCGTCACAAGCGGAAATCCAGCCACTGCGCCGACAGGCCAGTCACATCAAAACAAAATTTAAAAAATTCAAAAATTAAACACAGAATTGAATAACTGATTTCAGCTGGCAAATACTGATGAATATTAATACCTAGGCAGTGGCACAGCCAGAGGGGGCTGGGGGGCAGTTGCCCCTCCTGGCTGCACCAGTGGTGAGTAGTGGCGCCCCGCCACCATCTTTATACACTGTTTCGCACCCATTGTGGAGCCTGTGATTGACTGAATGCCCCCCCCCCACCGGCTCCCAAATGATCCCAAACCTGGCTCCGCTACTGCCTAGGGGTCCTCACTGACAGGTATTTAAAGAGGAACTTCCCCAGTCCTTTTGACTTTCATGCATGAATTACCCATTCTTGCATTAATTCTGGAACTGTATTTCATTACTGTGCACTGCAGTTAGTTTTTGCACTCTGAGCTGCTAAAAACTGCAGGGTGTACCAGAGCTTCTACAGCAAGCCTGGTGTTGCTGTGCACCCAGGGTTGTACTGCTGACATCACTATAGGGCAGAGTCAATTTCACACAAAAAAAGAAAAAGCATACTGACAAGGCATTTGGATTTTAGCATACTGCATTGCTAACAGGGTGTCTTGGGGAAGAGGAAACACAGTATGTACACTGAATACTGGTAGGTTTCCCTTGCAGCATTGTTGCAACTGCATGGTATTGCACAGTATGAGACACTCCTCTACCCTACAGTGATGTCATCAGGAGCTAGCTGCCCAGTAGCTGAACAGCAAAGGCAAGTGCAGTGGGGCTCACAAACAAATCCAAATTATGGAATGCAGAGTAAACCTTGGCCAAAAATAACAAATGCACACACCTTTTCAGGTCTAGTACTGCATATAATGACTATAAGCTGTAACTTTTTGAACCATCACGAAAGTTCCTCTTTAACACCCATATCCATATCCTGGATACAATACAAAAGATAAACTGCAGATTGGGAGCTCTAAGATGCATTCTATGGAAGTAAACCAGCTGTTTCTGCCAGTGTTGGACTATGGCAATGTAATTGTAAGATTCACCAACAGAACTCTTAGGGACAGTGTGGACATGCTCTATAATAAGTTAGCCAGATTCATATTAAAATGTCCATTAGAAATGCACCATTGTCAAATATATGAGAAATTGGGGTGGGATTCTTTATGGTTAAGATGGGAGAAACAATACTCATGTCCTGTATTCAAAATGGTAAAAGGTTTTATAAGGGGAATCGCTTCTGAGGTCCGGGATGAGGGTTCTCAGAGATGTGCCATAAGAACTAGTGTAGGCTGATACCAAAACTTAGAAACAACTATGGTTGCATGACATTAAATTACCAAGTTCCAGTTATATGGAATAAACTCCAGTCAGAATTGACAACAAATTTTAAAGATTAAAACTTTTAAACATACTTTAAGCATTAATTTGCCTAAAAAAAATCTAGCTGTTTGTATTAGACTGTTTCTATCATGAGAGAAACTGGGAAACACTGTATTCTGGAGTGAACTCATTGCTGTCTAGACATAGTATTAACAACTGTTTACTAACTACTGCTCTAACTGTTCATTCGTATACAATATTTAGTCTGGTATTATGGTATAACTGGTGACCCTGATATCCACCGATTTTTGAGACCTGTAAAAAGTCATATTAGCCCGCAAGTTGATACGGCTTTTACTGTCTCGCACTGGGTTGTGTGTACCACGCTTGCCCATAAAAGACTGAGCTTTGTTTACTTGGCAGCAGTTATTATGAAAAATAACAAATATGAAGGTGTGTGATCTGCAGTTTTTCTACTCACCCTTGGTGTGTGACATTATATAAACCTCTCGAGCTTCACTCTTGAGGTTTATATACTATCACACACCTTGGGTGTAAAAAACTGCATATCACACACCTACAGTACATATGCATTATTTTCCTTGTATTTGTCTAGTTGATTAACAATACACTGGTGAAGAAATGTAAAAAATGGGCTTTGAGCTCAGATTATAGCTATAATTATGTCTACTATAACTAGCAATTATGCAGTTGGTATACATGTACTTGTTTTTCAGCAAATGAATTTTATAACTCTTGTTAACTACACATTATTGCTGACAGGACAACCTCATGAAGAGGTTCCTTTCCAGGGCGTAAGTGGTTCATCCTGCCTGAAGAATAAACAAACACTTTCACTATTGCTACAACATAGGAAGGAAATAACCACTACAGCACATCACAAATTAGGGCAACCGTACAGGATAAACACATTCTTGACACCTCAACCCAGAATACGTATTGCACAACACAACTCACTGAATATGGAACTGTGCTTATAGATGCTGCGCCTAGAACTATTCTGAATAAGAACATTCTGTATAATAAAACAGCCACATTTGCTGGGTCGAAGGAGAACAGAATTCATACCTTCACTTACTTAGTGTGTTTAAATAGACTTTTCCCTCAAACAAAAGACTTAGCTGACACTGGCCAATTTTGTTTTTAAAATTTGACATAGAAAAAGACCATCATGCTTGACCAAACAGTTGAAATTTGCCAACTGTACTTTTGACTCTCAGTCTGCAGGCAAAACTTGTTTGAGATTACCATGTGTGCATATTAATGGGCAAACAATCAGCTACCGGGCAGCCTCACTGTGCAATACTTTTCCCCGCTTCTCCAAGATCTTTATCAGCTATTAATATTTTACTGCTTCATTGAAGGATTTTTTTTTTTTTAACAAACATAGGTACCTGTACATGATTCTGAATAGTACTGTGAATATGTCTTTTGTTCAAAGGTTAAACTGGGCAGGAGACCACAAGAGCTCAGTTCCACCACCTCTTAAAAAACTATATATGACAGTTCCATGACCTCTGTCACCTTTCTCCATAGACTACTATAGAAGAGTTCCACCACCTAGAAATCTAGATATGAGTTCCTCCACCTAACATGCCCAGTTTAACTACTACTTTTGTTGTTTAATGCACTTGAATGTATTTTATAATTATTTGTTGTAAAATTGTACACTGGAATATGCCTGAGCAAGGTGTCTCTGGCACCAATTTACCTACAGTACCTAGGGTTACCACCTGTCCTGAGTTTCGCAGGACAGTCCTGATTTGGGCAGCTGTGTCCTGCAAAAAAACATGAAAAATACTACATGTCCTGACGTTTTAGTAGAAAAAATATTTTCTAACTTTCCACTAAATCTTGTAGAAAACTACAGTACCATAACTAAAATACATTAAAATGATATGAAACCATAGAAGCAACCAATAAACTACAATACTTAGCCTTAATTCTGATTATATAGAGAAAAGAAGTCTGTTGCACTGGTCGAGGTTACGTACTGTCCTTCGAAAAATCAAGTTTCAGTAAGAAATGTCCCACTTTGGGCTTCTTAAAAGGTGGTAACCCTAACAGTACCTGGAAATCAAAATAAACCAAACTAAGTACAAATGGTTCTGAGTGCCCTGAGGCACAGAGCAGAGAGAGAGCAGAGGCAGAGTATGTGTAATTACTACTCACCAAGTAAACGTTTCATAATGGCCTGGTTGTACTCCCAAAGGTTATTGAAGGTCCCCCACTTGGAATGCCCATCTGGGAGAGGGTTTGCCTTCATCCAGCCCCCTCAAGCATATCTGAAAAAATCTTGGCAGGGGTCCACTGAACGATCCAAGGAGCCGAGGACAGAACTTGCCACAGAGATGCAAGAGTCCTTTAGACAGACCGTTAAGGGTTCTGGAAGAGGAATGAGAGAACATCTTTTAAGTTACAGGAATAAAGTTGAACCAATATGGAATGTCTTGCCACATTACTACTGCCATACACCATCACACATACACACCTAGAAATGAACATGAGGACAGGGGAATCCAGCAGTGGTGGGAGTAAGGGACAAGTGAAGGTAATGAAGGGGGAGACCGGGTAGCAAATCAGAGTGGCAGACTGACAAGATGGAGAGGCAGTGGACTGAATGAGAAGACTATACAAGAAGGGAGGGAGGGAGGAAGATGGGCAGGTGGAGGTCAGTTTGCCTAAATGCCGTAAGTCTAAAGAACAAGATCAGTGGACTGCAGGCATTTATGGCAGAGGCTAAGCTAGACCTACTGTCTCTCACTGAGACTTAGTACAATGTTAATAATGATCTGGATCCCTTATTCAGGGATATACCTTACTGAGGAGCCACAGGCAAGGGTGAGGTGTGTGTGGCGGGGGGGGGGGGGATTAGCCCTATACATTAGAGAAGGTAATGAGGTGATGGAGGATGGAACTATAAAAAAGGAGTGGGATGTGAAAATGGAATTAATCTGGGTGCAGCTGACACAGCAGCAGGTAAGAGGGTTAGGTCAGAGGTGGTCTACTGACCACCAGGCAGAAGGAGGAGGGAGACGGAGTGTTGGGGGAAGAAATCAGAAGGGGAGCTCCAAAAAAGGATACGGTGTTGGTGGGGACCTGAACCTGCCAGATATAGATTGGGATACCCCAGTAGAAAAGAGTACCAGGAGTCAAACACTATGTGATACCCTGTAGGACTGCTTACTGGTGCAGCTGGTGACGGATCCCACATGGCAGGACACCGTACTTGACTTGATGCTCACCAATCCAGAGATGGTGGTGGGGGGCTGCCTTTTCAGGGAACCACTGGGGTCTAGTGACCACAACACTGTATGGATTGATCTGGCAGGGGGAAACAACAGGCCCCCTCAAAGATAGTGGTTCTGGACTTCAAATGTGCAGATTTTGGGAAGATGCAGGAATTAGTCAGGGAAAGATTGGCAGGGGTATACCAGTTCAAGAGGGTGGAAGAACAATGGAACAAAATTAATGAGGTACTCCTGCAGGCGACCAAATCATGTGCAAGGAAGGTCGCAAAAAGGAGCAAACACAAAAGCCTGATCTGGTTCTCTAATAGGGCGAGGGAAGCAGTGAGGGTAAAATGGCCTTCACTGTATATAAGAAAAAAAGGGTGAGGAAGCCTAGCAGGATAATCAGGCTAAACTCCAGGAAGGAAGGGCAGAGGTCAAAAGAGCAAAGGCAAACCCTGAGCTGCAGATTGATGAGGGAGTAAAAAACAGGTTACTCACCTGTAACAGAAGTTCTAGGAGTGGTAGTTGTTCATCCATACTTGTTGGCAGATTGCCTTTCCCTTTAAGGGTTGCCAGAACATCTTCAAGCTGGCTCCTCCCACCCACTCGGATGGTAAAACCCTCAGCTCCGCCCCAGGACACAAGATCTAGCCCACTGGAAGCAGAGGTGTGCATCGAAGCCAGGGAGGTCAGGTGGGTCAGTGTGGCTAAACAACATATACCACTCCTAGAAAGTATTGTTATGTAAGAACTAACTATAACAGTAGCTCTTTGAGGTAGTCTCTTGCAGTAGGTTATTACTCTTGGGAGTCTGCTAGGTGGAGCTGTCACACGGTAGCTTCTTCCATCAGTCTTCTATAGGGCCGCCCCCCATACATCACTTCCTCTGGCTGTGTATAAAAGGGGGCGGCCCCAGGTACACAATTTTCCCCACCAGCTGCAGCATGCAAAAGGCAGAGGACAGAGGGAAACCGAGGGACCAAGGGAAACACCCATCCCAACGTCCTGAGATCAAAGGACCCTGAACAAAAAAGGCAGGGGAACAGAGGGCGGGATTGTACCTACTGTAAGAGACCGTACCTTGAAGATCTACTGTAAGTGCTTACATATCGATACTATCTTCTATGGACAGGTCTCTTGCAGTAGGTTATTACTCTTGGGAGAGTACCATGCAGTTATATAAAAGGGTGGAGCATGAAGCCGGGTCATAGGCCAAGGCAACAAGCAGAGCCAAGAAGACACATCTGAGACAACAGAAAAAGAGGCGGCAAACAGGAACCAGGCGGAAGCCATGGAGGAGCCACAGAACAATCCATGAGATGGCCGTGTGAGCCTGGAAAGGGATGGCGTCACACAAAGTCCAAGTCAAGTCATTTTGAACAACACCTGGTTGGTCGGACAAGCCAAAGGTTTGTGAGGAAGAGAGTACTCCATAAAGGGAGAGTAGGAACAGGGCCATGCCAATGATTCAACCTGCCGAGCAGGGGTGCAAGAGGCAATGGGTACAGCAAGTCCAGCAGGGCATCCAATGCACCATCAGAGACATGTTGATGTGTAACAGAGAGATGCAGGAGGCCGTGTATAGTGTTGCAACCTGATGAGGCAGGGGTCGAAAGGCCATGTCACGACATCAAACTAAGGAGAGCACGCCAAGCTCGCAGCGTGAGTGCAGGGAGTGGAGAGTACCAGGGCAAGGAGCACCAGGCAGGCCACAGCAAAGAATAACTGAGGGGGCTCCAAGAGGGAGAACAGCACAAGTTCCAAAAGGACCAGAGAGAGGAGGGAAGTGACCAGGAGGAGGAAGCAGACCTCCTAAGAAAGGAGTGAAGGGATATCCGGGTGCCTCCGAGGCATCCGGAAGGAGGCAGGGTGCAAGTCCTGTAGAGCGGTCAAGGAGGAGAGGCAGGCCCAGCCCCACCAGAAGGATGGGCATGAGATAGGGGGCAGACACAGCTGCCCCATGAGAGGCCCCACCGGAGACCAGAGCAGTACCCCAGGAAGGGGGACAAGAACGGGACAGCCCGGCAGTCGAGGAAGACAGTGGGAACCGGGGGGGAAAGGGAGAGGTCCCAGACAGACCGTCAGGCATGACCAGACAGTGGGCAGCAAATCAGAAAGGCCTGTGGACCATGACCAAAAATGTAGCACCACAACAGGGGCGATGGCAGCTGACAGGCGGACATAGAGTGCGGAATCAGACACCTGAGGCCAGGCGGGGCACCACAAGGTGACTGCTGTGGCAGACAGATGGGCAGATGCAGCCAAGGCATCAAAGCCCGCAGGAAGCTGGTGTCAGAAAGGCATGGAAAGGGCGTACATGGGTAGCGCTGACAGGGCCGACCCCGGGCAGGGAGGTAGTGGTAGGAAAAGGTGCCAAAGCACACTAGGCGTGGAGGCACCAGACCAAGTGGCCCGCAAAGGAAAGGCCACAAAGTAGAAAAGCAAGGGAGGCAAACCTGCATGCCAAAGCAATTATGGCGCTGGAAACCACATCCAGCAGACAAGAAGAGGTGTGACGGGGCACGTGGGCCGGGCAGAAGCCCTCGAGATGCCTCCGGAGGCAGCTGCAATAGCAGCGGTATATCGGGAAGGCCCAGCGAGGCACAACACAACCGGGAGGCCCACAGGAGCATGACTGAGGGGAAGGAAGGGGACACCAAAGCCCAGGCATGGGCAGAAAAGGCCCCCCACAGGGAACCCCCAGGGTCGGACCCCCGAAAACAGGAGGAGGGAGGGGCATCCAGACCCCAGGGGGGTGGCACCTGAGGAGGGGGGGTGAGGAATGGAGGAGAGACCCAGGAACCTCATCCAAGGGCACAAAAGGGGTGCCCAAAGGCACAGGAATGGCAATGGAGGGGTAACCCCAGTGATGTAGGAACAGGCGGCTGGTGCCAGGATGGGTGGGGGCAGGGAGGGGACCCCAGACCGCGGACATCTGAGGTGCCAAACCCTCTGCGGTGATAAGGGAATCACACGCTTGAACAGGATGAAGGAAGGGGCGTCTCATTAATGGGGAAGCAGCCCCATGAATGAGGAATGGTAACGGGGACATCCCGTCAACGGGGGAAGCATCCCAGTCGATGAGGAACACAAAACAAGACATCCCATCGATGGGGGAAGCAGCCCAGTCAATGAGGAGTGCTCCATCGACAAGGGTTGAGCCTCCGTTGACAAGAGAGAGTGAGCAGCATGCTCCTTCGATGGGGAAAGCACTCCTATCGACAAGGGAAGGAGAAAACATGCTCTGTCGATGGGGGAAGCCTTCATGTCAACGAGGAGTGCTCCATCAATGGGGGAAGAGCCCCCGTTGATGAAAGAGAGCAGCTGCATGTTCCGTTGATGGGGGAAGAGCTCTCATCGACGAGAGAGAGAAAGCAACATGCTCCGTCGATGGGGGAAGCTTCCGCGTTGACGAGGAATGTTCCGTCGACGGGGAAACAGTGCCTGTCAATGGGAAACATCCCGGACAGTGCTCCATTGATGGGGGATGACACGGCAACGATGAAGGGAGCAACAAAGGCTCCTGCAACGGGGGAGCTGCCCCGTTGACAATGAACGCCCAGTCGACGGGGGGTAGCCTCATCAGCGGTACAAGAGAACAGACGGCGAAGGACCCGCTGATGATGGAGGACACCGTCGATGGAGCAGATCAGAGGAGTAAGAGGATGCCGGGAAGAGGAGTCTTGGGCCGAGGACCCTTAACATGGGTCCCCGAGGTCGTCCCGGAAAGGCTGCCTTGTCAGCCATGGATGAAGTCCCTGACCCAGCAAGAAAGCCTGGTCCAAGGAGCAGTGGGTACTGTGAGTTAACACAGGCCTGCTGAAACAAGGAGAGTCAGGGGTACTGTGAATGGTTCACAGGCCCAGCCTAGTGGAAGTACAAGAGCTGGGGCCTGGGAGTATGCCACAGGCCCAGCACAGAGAAGAAAAATCAGGTTCAAGTTCACGTCGAAGATGCAACACAGAAGACTGAGCTAGCTGCCATGCTGGCTGAAGCCGGTGGGAAAATGAACAGTGTATACCTTGGGCTGCCCGCTTTTATACACAGCCAGAAGAAGTGATGTATGGGGGCGGCCCTATAGAAGACTGCTGGAAGAAGCTACCATTTGACAACTCCACCTAGTGGACTTCCAAGAGCAATAACCTACTGCAAGAGACCTGTCCCTAGAAGATCTACTGTTACAGGTGAATAACCTGTTTTTCTAGGGATGTGGATATGTAGTTCTATCCCCATTAGTTGGCAGACTCCTAACAGTTCTCCAGAAGGAGGGAGGCAAGGCGCATACCCCCTACTTAGGGAACAGAGACTGGAGAACTGAGACCCCAAAATCAGCATCCCGGCGTGACTCGAGGTCAATGTGGTAATGGGAAATGAAGGTGTGTTCTGACTTCCAGGTAGCAGCCCTGAAGATTTCCTGGATAGGGACGTCCCTAGAAGCAGCCACCGACACAGTGGTATGGTAGGTGGAATGAGCCCTTAGCCCTAAGGGAGGCTCCCTACCCACCAACCTACAGCAGAGATCAATGCAGGGAGTGATCCACCTGCCAATCATCCACTTGGTTGCAGGTCTGCCAGGTGCGGCTTCAGCACTGGTGACAAACATCTGGTGAACCTCTCCCTGAATTTCTGCCATTCTCTCATTGTAGTAGACGAGCGCTCGTCTCAGGTCCAGGGTATGGAGCCTGTACTCCGCCTCCGAGGTGTAACTGGGGTAAAACACCGGCAGAGTCAACAACTAGTTAAGGTGAAACTCCGACACCACCTTCGGAAGGAATTTCGAGTGGTGGGCGCAGGACAACCTTGTTCCTGTGGAAGACCAAGTAACGAGACTCCACCGAGAGCGCCTGGAGCTCCCCAGTCCTTCTGGCTAACGTGATAGCCCCCAAGAAGGCGGTCATCCACGACAAATGTGACATGTCACACTTGTGCATAGGTTTGAATAGCTTGCTCATGAGCTTTGCCAAAACCAGCAGTAAATCCCACGGAGGTGGGGGTTCACACACCAGAGGGGATATGTGATTTAGGCCCTTGAAACAGTGCCAGACCACTTTCTCCTGCAGCACCGACTGCAAACTGGCCTGCGCCTGGTAGGCAGAGATGGCCACCAGGTGCAGCTTAAGGGTTGTCAACCGAAGCCCCAGCTGGGAGAGAGACCACAGATGGTCCAAAATGCTAGCTACTGGACAGGATGAAGGGTCCAAACTCTTGCCCTGGCACCAAATGGAAATTCTCTTCCTTATGAAGGCATAGCATTTTCTGGTCAATTCCTAACGGGATGCCTCAACAACCATGAGGACCTCGTTGGAGAGACCCAAAGCCTGGAACTCTGGCCGCTTAGGAACCAGGCTGTCAAGAGCAGGGATTGAAGGTCCGGATGGAGTACCTTTTCCCTGATTGATGGAGAGCAGGTCTGGGCATGCTGGAAGATGCCTCGGGAGCCTGGATCTGAGGCTGAGGAGATCGAGGTACCAGAACTGGTGTGGCCAGTCTGGGGCTACCAGGATCATCTGCGCTTTGCCCCTCCTGACCTTGAAGAGCACCTTGTGTATCAAGGGAAGTGGAGGGAAAGCATAGAAGAGGCCTGGAGTCCATGACCTCGAAGAGGCATCCCCCCCCCCAATAGCAAGCCCTGCTGGGGGGGCATGAAACAGCCTCAGGTTCACGTTCTCCCTGGAGGTGAACAGGTCCACCTGAGGGGTGCCCCAGGTGGGAGAACAGATACTGTACTACCTCGTAGTGGAGTGACCACTCATGAGATGCCTCACCTATCTGGCTGAGAGTATCGGCCAGTTGATTCGAGGCTCCTGTCACATGAATGGCTAGGAGATTCGCCACCAGGCTGAGCACAAGGGTCCATGTGCGGAGAGCTTCCTTGCACAGAGGCAAGGAGTGTGTCCCACCCTGTTTGTTGAGATAGTACATGGTAGTGGTATTGTCCATCTGGACCTGGACCACTAGACCCCGAATGAATGGAGCGAGGGTGGTCAGGGACGGCCGAACTGCACAGAGCTCCAGCAAGTTGATATGGCATCAAGACTCCTTAGAGGACCAGAGCCTGTGGGCTCTGTGCACCCCCAGATGGGCACCCCAACCCATCAGCAAGGCGCTGGTCGTCAAGATGACCGTCGACCCGGGGCAGAAAAATGGGATGTCTTTCTGCAACCACTTCCAGCACCCAACAGTCCATGGTGATAACAGACCAGGGAGAAAGGAAGTGGCACAGCCGGCCCCCCATGGGAGGACCCGGGGGGGTGTGATGGGGTTGAAGGTGGCACCCTCAACCTGTCACTGGGCAGGCTTAGAGGAGGAGGATCTGGCTGAGGGGCTGACAAGACTCTTCCCTCCAGGCTTTCTGACTGATGAGGCCACTGACTTGGCCCTGGGGATAGGTCATGTTGAAATACACATTGCGTGACCACTGACTGCGAGCGTGGAGTGATTGGCTGGTGGGGCTTTTTGACGGGTAGACTGCTGTGCTGATTTAATGATTGAGTTAGCAAGGAGAGGGGGACCAGAGGAGGTGAGAGAGCAAAGTGTACTCATTCAGAACTAGTTTGATGCAAGAGATACCACTTACTGCTACAAACTACACTGATACAAACTAAATTACAATACATCCTGCCTTTCAAATGTAAAAACCACCAGAGCACCACTGTTTAAAGGGCTTAGGAACAGTATTGCTTAATTATACATTTTTTTTTCTTAAAGAAAATTCTTATTTTCCCAGTAGGCCTCCTTATTTTCCTGCTAGCCAGCAATTTTGGCTCAACTACTGATCCGGTGGCCACCAGATATTTTTAAGAGAAAATCAACCCCTGCTTTGGTACCAGCAAAACCATGGGTATAACTCTCAACCTCTTAGTATTAATGCATGGCACTGGTCTTTAAAAGACCGAGCAAATGGTCCAAATGTGTAGCACAATCCTTAATTTCAACAATTATAAGATGACACAATGGCCAACATATGTTTAGTGTTAAAAAGCAGCGGACACCTTCAGGACAACTTTAACAAAGCATAATATTTAGACACAGTTCAGCTTGTACGTCACGTTAGCCCTATATTCCTCCTCCACATTATTTACTACTGAAGCCATTTGCATTAAAAACAGAATCTCTGTTCCTGAAGAGTTCAGCTATTCCTGTTGCTTTCTAGCTGAGGTCATAATGCACCGCTTGTGACATCACAGTTACCCTCATGCTAATAGATTGTGATGTCACAACAGAAGATTATGACAAAGTAGGGCATAAGCTATAAAGCAGATGAACTGTAAGGGAACTCTAAAGGATAAAGATCACGTATTCATGCAAATTTACTCAGTAATAAATAATGGGGACTAGAAATATGTAGAATCTATATGCAAGCCGAATTGTATCCAGTTATTATGTTTTTCAAAGTTTTCTTTGAGACATCAGTAGTTCTTTAAAAAAATGTTTTCTTTTCCCCCCACTAAGTTTACATTTTCAATAGTTTGTATGTTATTTAGAAAAAGCACCCACATTACATGGAACATTGGCATATCTTTGTGAAGCAAGGCTAAATTTAGGTGTAAAAGGGTAGGGCTATGTGTGATGTATAGCAATTCAAATGTAACATCTTGGACGATGCTAAACCGTATATTTTATTCTACTGATTGATTTTTTGACAACTTCGGAGATTACCTTTGGGCACAGGTGCTCATTTACACAGGTTCCATGTCAAATACATAGTCACAAAAAACAATACAACAAGCAGTTTCACAGGAAACGCAGTCGAGTCAGGCTCAAACCACGAAAGACAGCTCAATTACATACAGTTTTGAAAACAAGCCATACAAACCATTGTATAAAAGTCGCAGGATATGTACACAGGATAGTACTGTGAACAGTCCTCTCTCTCTCCCCCTGTTAAGATGGCTCATTAAAGGCTCCAAAAATAGGGCTTCACAATGCAACATCCTGCAGGATCTCGTAGCCAACTCTTACCCCTTCCCTCATTTCAGAATTACATTTGGTCTTCCAGCTGAACCCCATAAATATAACCATTTTGTTATCACTTTTCAGCAACCCTTCCAGAAGCAGTATTAGGCACAGATGAGCCAAGTGGTCACTTGAGGTACCAGCACAGAAGGGGTGTGCTAAAAGTAAAAAGTACACAAGCAGAGTTCAGCTTGAAATGTAAAAACTGGTATTATAAAAACAAAACTGTTGTTGCTGCACTTGTGCTCAGATCATTTTCACCACTTTTTGCATGTCGGGTCATGGGTGCAACTACAGTTAAAAGTTAGGGGGGAGCAGGGCATGGATCTACCAAGCTTTTCAGGCCAATGCCAACATCATTGCCTGTTTTGCAGGGCCCCAGTGGTTGTGCCCATGTGAGAGGCATGGCAGAAGGGAGGAGAGGGGGCAGTGGGACGGAAGCAGTGAACTAGTGGCAATGATGGAAGAGGAACATCTGGATATCATGGCAGTCACAGAAACATGGTATACACAGAACCATGACTGGGATGTAAACATACCAGGGTACACTATCTACAGGAGGGACAGGGAGGGCAACGAAGGATGAGGAGTAGCTCTCTACATAAGGGAAGGAATCAAAGCAACAGAACAAAAGCGTAAACAGGGAGGAGAGGAAGTACTGTGGGTCAACTTGGAGACAGGCAATGGCACCACAATCCGCACAAGGGTTGTATACAGACCCCATCTCAGGGGAGGAAATGGACAAGGAAATAACAGAAGGTATCCTTAGA
Organism: Neoceratodus forsteri; assembly: GCA_016271365.2. Classification (NCBI taxonomy): domain Eukaryota; kingdom Metazoa; phylum Chordata; order Ceratodontiformes; family Ceratodontidae; genus Neoceratodus; species Neoceratodus forsteri. The sequence continues at coordinate 131,059,754 of CM057452.1, forward strand.
ATGGTAGAAACGGGAGATATTGTTGATGAGTGATCTGAATATGCCAGATGTTAACTGGAGTGCATTTGCTGCAGCCACATCCAAGAGAGGGGTCATTCTAGATGCCCTGTAGGGGGCATGCCTTAGACAACTAGTATTGGAACCCACTCGAGAGGGAGCAATCTTAGATCTGGTGCTCTCAAATGGAGATGGAGAGAGGATCACAGATGTAGAAGTGGTTAGCCATCTGGGAACTAGCGACCATCGAACAGTATGGTTCACGATAAACACAGCAGTAGAGTCAAGCCATACAAAGGCAAAGGTCCTGTACTTTAGGAGGGCTGACTTTGCCAAAATGGGCGAGTGCCTAAGGAATGCACTAGCAAAATGGGCAGGAAGGAGGGGGTGGAAGAACACTGGAGAATAATCAAAACTGCCATCACTAGGGCAACAAGCCTTTGTGTGAAGCAAACAAACAAAACAAAACAATGTAAAAAACACTACGGTTCTCAAAGGAAGTGGCAGGGAAGGTTAGGGAAAAAAGATGGCATTCAGGAAGTACAAGGAATCAGAGAAGGAGCAGGACAGAGAACTGTATCAGTTAAAGCAGAAGGAAGCAGGGAATGCAGTTAGAACAGCAAAGGCTCAAACTGAGGAAAAGATGGCCAACTCAGTTAAGAAGGGGGATACAACCTTTTATAGGTACATCAGGGAGCGAAGGAAGATCAAGGGAGGGGGTGGTCAGAGGGTGGCTGTGAAAAGTCAGAGATACTAAACAAATATTATTGCTCAGTATTCACAAATGAAGAAGGTACCTAAACCAAACAACAAACACATTCTGGATAGTGGGGTTGATACCAGCCCATTCACAGAAGAAAGAGTTATGAAAGAACTCTTAAAAGTGAAGGTGGACAAAGCAATGGGGCCTGATGGGATTCATCCCAGAATTCTAAAAGAACTAAGGGTAGAACTAGTGACACCACTGACTACCATCTTTAACAAATCATGGGAGGATGGGGTGGTACCTGAGGACTGGAGGAGGGCAGATGTTATTCCACTTCACAAAAGTGGGAACAGGGCAGAGGCAGGAAACTACAGCCCTGTTAGTTTGACCTCATTTATAGGGAAAATGATGGAATCACTTCTGAAGGAAAGAACTGTTGAGTACCTAGAGGCCAGAGGGGCATAGGACCCACGGCAGCCTGGATTCACAGCGGGAAAGTCATGCCAGATGAATCTAATAGATTTCTTTGACTGGGTGACCAAAGTAGTAGAACAGGGAGGGGCTGTGGACATGGCCTACCTAGACTTTAGCAAGGCATTTGACACAATCCCACACAAAAGATTAATATACAAGTTAGCCAGCCTGGGAGTGGGCTGCAATATGGTAGCTTGGGTAAAACATTGGCTAGAGATCAGGACACAGAGGACAATAGTAAACTCTGAAGAAAGGGGGGTTACTAGTGGGGTACCGCAGGGTTCAGTTCTAGGACCGGTCCTCTTCAATGTCTCTAAGTGACATTGCAGAGGAACTGGAAGGAAAAGTATGTCTCTTTGCAGATAACACAAAGATCTACAACAGGGTTGATACACAAGGTGGGGTGGAAAGGATGAGAAAGGAATTGGCAAGGTTGGAGGAATGGTCAAATGTATGGCAGCTTAGATTCAGTGCTAAGAAGTACAAAGTAATGCACCTGCGAAACAAAAACCCAGGGGAAGAGTACACAATGTGGGGTGCGATACTAACAAAAAAAAAATGGAAAGGGACCTGGGGGTAGTCTTATCGGATGGCCTAAAGGTGGGCAAGCAATGTGAGAGGGCAGTAAGGAGGGCTAGGGGTATACTGGTATGTATAGGGAGAGGCATCACCAATAGAAAACAGGAAGTTGTTATCCCTCTGTAAAGACAGCTGGTGAGACCCCATCTGGAGTACTGTGTGCAGTTCTGGAGACCCAGTCTCCGCAAGGACATAGACAGGATGGAGGCACTCCAGAGAAGGGCAACTAGAATGGTACAGGGTCTGCACCAGAAGACATATGAAGAGAGACTTAAGGAGCTTAATATGGATACCCTCGAGGAAAGGAGGGACAGGGGGACATGACAAATTTTCAAGTACCTCAAGGTAATCAACAAAGTACAAGAGGGCACCATCTTTCAGAAAAAGAGGTGTGCAACAACAAGGGGGCACAATTTGAAGATGGAGGGGCGGCTCAGAGGTAATGTGAGGAAGTATTTTTTCATGGAGAGGGTTGTGGATGCATTGAATGGCCTTCCTAAGGAGGTTGTGGAGTCAAAAACAGTGGGGGAATTCAAGCATGCATGGGACATACATAAGGCAATTCTAGGGGCTGGGTGTAGGAGGAAGTAGGCTGTTGGTTAACTAGGATCTGCAGCTTATCCATTAGGTAGGAAAATGGGCAGACTGGGTGGGCCAAGCGGTCCTCATCTGCCATCAAATTCTATGCTTCGATAGATACCACAAGTATTTTTGCTTGGGGGCACCACTAGGATTAAAACCAGTCCTGAACTATTTAAATTGCTCCTGGTTTTAAACAGCTGTTGCACCCAAATTTGTCAGGAATTCCAATACCCATAAATCAAAGAATTAGTTCATGAGTTTTTAAAAGGCCCATTTTAGCAATAAACATCATTCCACCATAATATATGTGCCTGTTGAGACAGACAGCACAATCTGTCTGAGTCTAAGGAACTTATTTTAGCAGCGTGTCTGAAAAAGACAGTGTTACTTTTTACATTTATATTTCATCCCCCAAAAATAAATAAATTGGAAAAAAAAAAAACACAAGATCAATTGATGTGTTTCCCAAGGAGATGAATTCCAGATTTTTTAAAACAAATTCATCTTATATGTCTCAGAAGGGTAAATGGCATCCACTTAAAGTCAAGCCAATTCTGTAAATATGCTTTTTTCCAGGCCAAAATGGTAAACAGACTTTACTTCCAATAAATGGACTTCTGTGGTTGTCCAGACTAGGAGCTTCGGTTTTGTCAAGGGATGATGACCCAAATTGACCATAAGTGGTGTGTAGATATGGGTTTTACTGTGCTTCAGCCCAGTGTTAGACATGGGAGAGACTGTACCATGGAGAAATCAAGTGACTTGCTCACCGTCATATAGTGAGCCCTGGCTATGACATGATTTGAACCTGGGATTTCTGGTTTCACATTTTAGAGCTTGGCCCACTAAACCAGATTGCCTTTTTTTGTTTTCTTTTTTAAAGCAGCAGTATTTATTTGCAATATAGGCGGCTTGTCGGCACAGTAGTGGGGATATTGCTTGATATCCTGGTGGCCAGGATTTGGGACCTAATCTCGACTGTTAGGGGTCGGATGGAAGCAGTCCAGAGGAGGGCAACTAAAATGGTGCAGGGTCTACATCAGAAACCATATGAAGAGAGACTGAGAGAGCTTAATATGTATACCCTTGATGAAAGGAGGGACAGGGGGGGACATGATAGAAACTTTTAAGTACCTCAAGGGAATCAACAAAGTCCAGGAGGGTAGCATCTTTCAGAAAAAGAGACGTGTAAGAACAAGGGGGCACAATTTAAAGTTAGAGGGTGACGGCTCAGGGGTAATGTGAGGAAATTCTTTTTTCACGGAGAAAGTGGTGGATTACGTGGAACCGCCTCCTGGAGAGGCTGTGGGTCTAAAACAGTGGAGGAATTCAAACATGCATGGGACACACATAAGGCAATTATAGTGGGGGGTTGCAGGAAATAGGCTGTTGGTTAACTAGAATCTGCAGCTTATCCAGTAGGTAGGAAAATGGGCAGACTGGGTGGGCCAAGTGGTCCTTATCTGCCGTCAAAGTCTATGTTTCTATGACCAGGGAGAAGGACAGAGTGCCCCAGAGGATACTTTCCTTTATTTATTTTTTTCCCCGCACAAAGGTTTCTCTTCCAGTAGCCAGTCAGCCCGTGCTCTGTTCCAGCCCATCCCTGCTGACTACCACCTTCCCCCAGAACTGACCTGCAGTATTCCCCCCATGGGCGCACATCCAAATCAGCAGAGAGTTCTAGGGTGGTGGCACAGGCAAGGGATGAGTCCTGGCATCATCCACTTCCTTATTTTCCGTTTTTCCTGACGGCGTGCAATGAGTGCCAGTGTGCCTGCATGTGGAGGCACAGACGCACCATGCGCTCTGTCATCCTCTGTCCCCAAAACCTTGTCATGCCTGCTGCCCTGCCACCACATCTCTAATAAAATGCCCCCGTGTGATCCTGGCTACAGCAAAACTGGAATAGGACATTTATCAGAGCTAGTAAGCCCAAACCCTAACTCTTTATTATTCTTGGAGTAATTCAAATATAAATATGGAGGCCTGCCCAGTGGCGTGGAGGGCTGAGACGCTGGACGCCTTACGTCATGCTGTGCCAGCGACCCATGTTTGGGAATAAGCACGAGCCGCCAGGGGCCGGCAGGGGAGGAGAAGGATTGAGTGTCCAAGGGACTGCTCTCCTTCTCCGGGGTGGGGGTCACCAGCGGTCAGTGCATGACTGGCCCCTAGTGGTGGTGGGGGGACAGCGCACCGATGCTCCAGAAGAGGGAGGAGAGGAGGCAGACGCTTGGAGGAGCACATGCAGATGCATGTGCGCTCCCTCCATAGGGTGTCATTGCATGCCTCCTCTCCCAAGGGGAGAAAATGGAGGAAAAGTGTCCCAGGCACGGCAGGATAAATCCAGATTCCCACAGGCCCCACTTCCGTGAACAAGCAGTAACCTCCGCACCAGATCCGTTATGGTGGGTTGAGGGATCCCAGTCACCCTGCCATGGGGGGCAAGCTGTAGAGGTAATGGAAGGAAGCTGCAAGTGGGAGATGGGGCGGGGGGCGGGGATGGAGAGAGCCACCTGGACAAGAAGGGAAAAAGAAAACTGTTAAAAAAAATATATGTATTACATATGGAGCCCATTCTGAAACAAAGCAACAGGAAACTACAAGGGAAATAAATACAGTTCAAAACTCTGCACCATGTTTATTATTCTCTGCAAAACTTGAAGGTATAGGTTATCCATCTGATGGGACCTGTTGGAGGTGCCCCCGATGCAAATCATGAGCACATGTTCTGGAGCTGTCCCAAAATTCTTCATCTTTGGAAGGAGCTAGATGTACCCCCCCCCCCCCCAAATTGGAGTTTACTAAAATGACTTCCTGGGCTCCTAAATGCCCACTATCAGGATGGTGTCCTATTTCGCAGTAGTTCTACTTGTCTGCATGAGAGCACCTCAGTAAGCCTCCATGCCAGTCTCTTTAAGAGAGCATTTAGCCTGTTTCAGAAATCATCTAAGCTGGGTCCGAGTACTTAAGGCTCACGACCAGCCAGACAGCCAGTTATATTGCCCCATTCTGCAGTCGCTATTAGCGCAGAGGAAGCCCTGTTAGGAAATGTAGTTATTTACTGTTTGTCTGTTAGAGTAATTATGAAAAAAGGAGTTTGTCTAACCTGCCTTCATTTGCAGCTTGAGCTTTCTAATAGGAGACACCATTTTGGTTCTGGACCAATCGAATCTCTGGGGACCTAAAATGCAGACTGTCCCTAGGAGTTGTATGGGAAGGAAATTCTGTAGTATTTTTAGTTTTTAGTATTTGGCGCCTAAATGGACATGGAGGGAGCCCTTTCTGTGACAGGCAGTTACCTCCACCAACCGAACCTTGTGGATTACAGGGAAATACCTAGAACTGACTGAAGTAGTGTGTCAGTCGAGAGTGGAAGTTGGACAGTTAGTTCGAGCGGACGAGCAGCGGCTCCTAGGAAGAGCATAGGAGAATCAGCGGGTAGGCTCCATTGGCCTGCCTGCTACATTCTCTGGCCTACAGAGACCATCTATTGCAGAAGTCAGAGTGTTCCGATTGCTGGCTTAGACCACCAGTAAAGGAAAGAGAGTGTGTCAGTACTACTGCAAGTGGGACCGAAGACTTGCTTCAGAAGCGACTGGTCTGCCTGAATGAGAGAAGATAGCCTCAGGTTGAAAGGTTTGCACAGTGAAGCTGTAATTAGCAAACTGACTTTATCCAAGTTGTGTCTTAGAGAACCTGCTGATTTAAGTGTGCTGAATGTGTTTCATGGGTCGCGATTTGGTTCCCCATGGTGAATCCTGTTATGCCAGTTGGAGGCTTTCCAGCAATAGATCACAAACTGTTTTTCAGACCTGTTCCGCCTGGTTGGGCGTTGCGAAAGACCGGCTTGGGGATTTGGCCCCTGCTTAACACCATCGAACAGGTAGCAACTACCAGGAGGTGAGTCGTATAGACCATGCTTCCCCCAGCACACCGCATCAACACCATGAGCTCTTCATCTCACCTATCCTACATCCTGGTCTGGGGTTGTGGGAGTACAAATCAGGGTAGCTCCCTGCAACAACAGCTACAAATCATTGTGTGTCATCTGATTGCTTGTTTTGGGTTATTGCTAACAGACTGAGCCATCTGGGTCGGGATTACAAATATTTGGGTTGTGCACATGCTAACTGTCTTTCTTTCTAAAGGGCCCCAACAACACCTGCAATGCCAGCCACCATGGGCAACGCTTCAGGCTAGCCTGTATAAGATCTGGGTACACAGGGTTGCAAGACTAATTATCAGGGACTTACAGTGCATACTGAATCAGCCTAAAGTAAATCAGAGTATCTATCATTTCACTAAATTCATGCCCCTCCACTGCGCACTTCCCCTGAATAAACCTGATCATTTGTTTTATGTTTAACCTGGCTAGTGTGCATATTCTTAGTTGGGTCAAACTGAAAGGTTTTGCATTGTGTATTACCAATCTTATTTTCCAGGGGGTCTCCAGGGTAATTGCAGCAGACCCAGCCTTGGTGGTAAGTGCACGGGGGGTGTGAGCATATTCTTATTGTTATCCAGTGTATGCAAAGTGTTCTATGGTATTACTGTTTAGGCCACTAGAAGGGTTTGTGGGTGGTTATAGCATCCCGGAGGGCTATACCAAAGCAGTCAAGCTACCTCAATACCATTCCTCTGGGTGGAGGCACCCATTCACAGAACTCACGACCCCTCAACCTGTGCATATTCCCACAGGCAGGGGTAGTAGCCCACAGGATAGCGCCACCTAGGGGTTACATCTTGGAGTCACCACTGGGATTTGCACCATCTAGTGGTCAAAAGTTGAAATTAAGACCAAGTACAAAATTGAGACAGTAATTGCAATGGAGGTGCTTGTTACGCCCAAATGGAAAATTTCCCCCTCACAAGCTGACTGTGCACCGCATGATGGGGTGGAGTGAGGCCGAAGGGGTCGACCCCCACCATGCCATGTTACTACCCGATATCCCTGTGGGGACCACTAATGAAACCACTGAAGAAACAGTGGGGAAGGCTAAATATCTAGGAAAGGTTGAAGTACGGGGCGGGATTCAGATCTATTTGACCACACCTTGGTGACCCTCCTGTCTTGTAGCCTGCCCACAGACCCCAAAATGGCACCCCCTGTTATGCCAGAAGGATCCCAGAAGAGGTGCAGAGTCATTCACTTGCATAGTGACCTGTCTTCCCCTAGTGGGTCTCCGAGGATTAAGGGGTTTAAATATAAACTGATGAGACTTTTAGCTGCAGAAGGGCAGTCAGCTAAAGAATTGCTGGAAGCTTTGAAGGATTCGGAGGAGACCACTTCTTGCAATCTCCTCCAGCCTCTACGTCCACTCCTAGGGCATCCCCTTTTGTAACCTCCCCCACTGTAATACCCATGCCCTGGTGGTCGCAAGGGCTCAGAGGAGCTGCCCTCCCCCAAAATTCACCTCACAAGCTGAAAGAATTCAGCATCTGTGCCCTAGTGGTCACGAGGGTTCCGAGGAGCTGCCCTCCCCCCAAAATTCACCTCACAAGCTGAAAGATACATCGGATCGGCTTACTGGGACGGCGTGGACGACTCACTGCGCCAACGGCTGCATTTTGGTGCCAAACTTTTATTTCAAACTGTAGTTCTAACTATGGACTTCAACCCCTGCTTAAATGCTGCTAGCTTGCTGCCTTTATTTATTGTCACCACAGGTCTACAGATAGTTTTTTTTCCCCAAATATTTTTGTTCACTGCTACTGGTTTTTCTGGCTGTGTGTAGATAACTTAAGGGAGACTGCCTGTAAGGTCCTTAAGGGATTCGGCCTCTTAAAATAATTAATGAGCTGCAAAAGTAATTTCAGCATTTTAAAAGTGTAATCAAATAGGCAATACAGCTAAACTCAGTTTAAACTGCAAAGCTCAGGTAGACTCAAGTATTTTTACTAAGTCCTGCAACTTGTGTACTTTTGGCTGGGAATCTTCCACAGTTACATGTTTCAACAAGCTGTTCCTGCCTACTTGATCCTTTAAACATCAGCCCTCTGTTGCGCTGTGATACCCCCCGCCACACAAGGATAACCCCCCCCTTTTGTTTGCTTAGCCCCCTTACCTGCTATAACCTGCATTTTTCTCTTTCCTTAGAATTCAGCATATGTGCCCCTGGTGGTGTGAGGGCTCCTAGGAGCTGCCCTCCCCCAAAATTCACCTCACAAGCTGAAAGGGAAGGCGTGGAAGCCCTGACGCTTTGCGTTGGCTACCCCACTACCCTTGGTGAGCCATTCCTTACATAGTTAGCGAGGTGCGGACCACGTGGCAAAATAACCCTATCAGTTGATTCTCCCATTAGCAAGCTACATCTTTCCACCGCTAGAGGGCGCCAACACGAAATCCCTATTAGAAGTTTGCTCCCCTAACTTTCGCCATGCTACCTCTTCACATCTCTCTATTAGTTTCTCTATTACCTCTTGCCTCACTCCACCCCTCCCTCCGTCTATCTATCAATGGGGACAGACAAATTGGTGCCCCGTGTCGAGGCAGTGGTGTCAGCAACACTGACTACCCTACACACCGTAACACACCCCCTGTCTCAATCCTGCACCTGGCGGATCAGCCACTCAATACTACCACCTTCCTTTCATTTAAGACTCCTAGCCCTGAACTCTACCATGAGTAGTCTACCTCCTGTTGCGACCCTGCCTTTATCTATACCACGCAAGCCCCAGAGAGACGTCCCTTTTGCCAAACTCTTGGTAACCTTGCTCCTTCTACTTGCCAGGGACATTGAACCTAATCCAGGGCCTACAAATACCCCACTGGTACTCCCCCCGGGGGCTCAGACTAATGCACCTTAATATCTCTGTAGCCTTTTGCACAAAATAACTTCATTGCAGCAAACTGTATTTTCCCTGAGGCCTGACATTATGATTATTTCTGAAACCTGGCTGAAGCCCCACAACAAAGACCCCAAATTCTCCATCCCGGGCTATTCCATTACCCGTCAATACTGCCCTGGCAGAAAAAAGGGCAGTGGTATAGCAATGTACATCTCGACCTTCCTCCAGTACAGTCTAGTCAATATACCTATTGCTGCAGCCAACTGAGGCCGTGATGATCAAGCTCTCCCTCCCCCAATCCACCCCCACCTTCACAGCCAGATCCTACTGCCCCAACTCCTCCTTGGTTACCATCCTGGACTTTTGGGCACCCTGAAATCCCTCGCCACAGGGGGTGAGATTCATATGCTGGGGGATTTTAATGTGAACTGGCTTGCCAGCGGCAACTCAAAGCTTCAGAATCAAGTAGCTGCCCTTAATTTGGCTCAGCTGCTCTCTGAACCCACAAGGCTAAACCTTAAATCGTTGAACCACTCCCTCCTCGACTGGTCCCTTACCTCACACCAGCACCGCATTATAGCCTGGGGCATCCTGCCTGACTCACTCAGTGACCACCATATGATCTACTCTGTCTGTAAAATTTTCAGGCCTAAAGCACCCCCCCAGTACTATTCTCACATGATCATACAAATCCCTGGATTTAGCTTCACTCCTAACAGACCTAACAACCACTGACTGGTCCTTTATTCCTACAGCAACCTCTATTGACACAGCTTGGGACTATTTCAAGCTCAGATTCCTAGCTGCATGGGATCGCCATGCTCCACTCAGACGCACATAGGTGAGGGGCGCTCACTTGCCCTGGATCACCTCCAACTTCCTGTCCCTTACCAAAGCAAGACACCAGGTGTGGAAGTCTTTCAAGGCTTTCAGTTCCCCCGTTCACCAAAATATATACCACACCTTACGAAACAGCCGTACTACACAAATCAGGCTAGCTAAATCAAATTACTTCAAAGCCTCCTTCCAGGCTAACATAAATTGCCCACTGAAATTCTGAAAGGTGGTTAAATCCCTTTCCCCCCCACTCTTCCAACCCAGCACTAAATATAGGCAGGTCAGTCATAGCTGACCCTCACGGAGTTTCCTCTGAATTCAATTCTTCATTTACAAGCTGCATCTCAACACTGCTCTTCACTCTCCCCCCTCCCAGCCCAACCTTCCTTTGGCCTCCCTGTCCAATCTCCTCCTCCCACTGCTTCCCCCTTCTTCTTTCATCAGGTCACCTCGCCCGAAGTCTATCATGCCTTGCTCTCCCTAAACCCAAATAAAGGTAAATGCCCCTCTGGTCTGGACTCCAAGATGCTACACCTGGCTGCCTCTGCTATCATCACCCCCTTGGCTGACCTCCTAAACCTCTCATTCACCTTAGGATCCATCCCCAAGGACTGGAAGCATGCAACAGTTATCCCACTCCATAAGGGTGGTGATACCTCAGCCCCTGGCAACTACCGGCCTATTTCCCTTCTACCTATTATGGCTAAGCTACAGGAGCACATAGTCCTCTCTTAACTCTCCACCTTACTTAACTCCTTCTTCTCATCCTACCGGTCTGGATTCAGGAAATCTCACTCTAAAGCTACCTCGCTCCTCAGGCTCACTGATAACATCCTCGATGGCATGGACAAGGGCCTTATCACCGCAGCCATTTTTGTCGATCTGGCAATGGCATTCGACACGGTCTCCCATGCCCTCCTTCTTGAAAAGCTCTCCTGGGCTGGGTTCTCTACCCTGGTCACTAGCTGGTTCCGCTCCTACCTGGTTGGCCGCTCCCAGGCGGTAAAAATTGGAAGCACCAGCTCACCACCCCTTCCAGTAACCTCAGGGGTCCCTCAAGGCTCTGTCCTTGGACCGCTACTATTCTCCATATTCCTAAACGATCTGCCCTCCGCCTGCCCTCACTCATCCATCCATATGTACACAGACGATACAGTCCTGTATACGTCTGGCCTGTCAACAGCTAACATTGAGACCAGACTACAGCAGGACTTCAATGATGTTCACCTCTGGTTCTGTGCAAACCAGCTTTTTCTCAACACCAAGAAGTCAGTCTCCTTGACCTTCGGCACAAGACAGAGACTCTCTAGGCTCCCAGTTACCCCTTCCTTCCACACCCTGGACAGGATTATGCTAGAGGCCTGCTCTTCCTTCAGATATCTCGGGGTATGGCTTGACCAGTACCTCGACTTTTCTGTACATGTCGATGCCATACACAAAAAGCTACACCCAAAATTGGGTGCCCTCTATTGGAGGCATGGTGGCATCTCGCCATCTCACAGTGCACCTGTACAGAAAATGATTCTCCCTATTTTTGACTATGGGGACGTAGTTTACAGTGCCGCTCCCCCAAGTCCATATTAGCCAGACTGGACCCTCTCTACTGCTCTTTCTGCCACTTTGCACTGGAAAGCCCGCCCTCCGCTCATCACTGTGCACTCTACAGGTCCCTCTCCTTTTTCTCACTCCATGACCGTTGCTTGACCCACTGAACCAAGCTCACTGCCAAATACTGGTCCCAGACCTTGCCCATCTATGTCTCTGATGTGTTGGCTATTCCAACCCCTCATGTCCACTCCCTTAGGTACTATGACATAAGCACCTTGGTCGTCCCACGGATGACCACCTCTAGTGGTCAAGCATCCTTCAGATACCGGATGCCCAAACTATGGAACTCCCTCCCATTTGTCATCAGGCATATGCCCCATACTAAGCACTTCAGCTCTCTCGTCAATTCCCATTTCACGTCATCTTGTGCCTGTGGGTAATACGTGACAAATTTAACTTACAAGAAGCAAGTAGTCAATTATAGGGCATATAGTCTCCTATGCGGCTATTTTTTTACCCTACCGCATGGTCGCATTGCCTGCTGTTTTATTTCTCACTGCTCCTGTTATTTTTGATTGCTCATAATTGGTGCTAAACTGCTCTGTATATACTTCTGTCTGTATACTAGCTTCCTAAGAAGCATGCACATTATTGCCCTGTGTTTATATGCAAACTGATTGGTTGTTCTACTGCCTAATGTATGTACCGTTTCCTCTGCCCCCTTCCCACAGGACGCACCTGGAATCAAGTACTATTGCTCAGTGTCTCTTCCTGGTAAAACTTTTAAATAAATAAATACCTTCTGTACACCTGGACTCTTATCGCGGGCTCAGATTGTTCTCTGGTGCAGTTCCTGTATCAGTGGGGGAGGACGACCTAGAAACATGGACAGACTATGCTACTCCACTGGTCCAAGAGTGGCAATGTTCAAAGGGAGACAACAGAAAGAGACTTATAGAAAGTTTATGGGGCCCTGCACTGGAAGTTATCCGATTTCTCCGATGATCCACCAACCCAGAGGCCACCGCAGCACAGTACCTCTTTGCATTAAAAGGGGTGTTTGGCAGCACAGCATCTGGGGAAGACTTTATGTGGAAATTCAAGTCTGCTAAACAATGGAAAAATGAGAAGTTTCTGCTTTTGTCACTCAGATTGAACAGGTCTTGCAGAGAGCCCACAGAAAGGGGGTGTTCCAGCTAGTAATCTGAACTGTGTCAAGCTGGAGTGCATTCTCAAATCTGCCCCATTCCTCTAGTGTACTCATGCTGAAGCTGAAGTTTCAAGACAGGAAAGCTAATCCTACCGAATAGTGCTGGCTGATGAAGGAGATTTGAGAGGCTGAGAACGACGAGAATAGATGGATGGGATCCCTATGCTGGGGTTGCCTGCACCAGTCAAAACCTCAGACCGACCTGAAGAAAGAGAGGAAGTTAGTTAGACCCAACAGGTCAGGGAACTGCTCAAAGAGATAAAAGAGATGCGAGCCAGTCAACAAGCTGCAGCTAAAGCGGCCAGAAGCTCTAATCCTTGCCCGTCAAAGACTGAGACTAGAAGTGAGGGGTTTTATTTGATAAGGAAGGGAGAGTCCCTTATCGCGCTGCTCATTAGAGTGAGTAAAGAATCGGCCACAACAAAAAAACAACTTCCCATTAAAGAGACCACCGCAAACAGCAAGCCCCGCACCCCCCAAAATAAGGATTCTCAACTCCAGGAAGAGCAGACTTAGAAAATATAGAAACTCCCCCTGGAAGCAAAAAAATATTGCCTGCACCGGGATCCGAACCTGGCACCCCAGGCTCCAGGAGCTGTGGCTCAAGCCACTACACTACACAGCCAGCTCATCAGGGCCTGGCCGAATAATCCCTTTATCCTCTGTCTCACAAGTGCAGCACATATCCCTCAATGCTACACTCGCTATAGGTATTTAGACCTCCTTTTCCCCACTCGCTCTACATGGAAGCGGTATTACTGAGTCGCTCATATTGAGCTGCTGATAAAACTTACTCATATAGGCTGCTCCCGAAGTGAGGCTCCACCAGGGGGTGTGGGGGCTCATACCATCGCCCCGAACCCCGGGTTGAGTCCAAATTAGTAGAAGAAATGAGACAGTTGCAAGCTTTAGTGGGGGACTTCATACATGCCACCCGAACTTCTGCCCAATGGGGGAGCAGCGGGGATAGGGAACCCAAGCCCAAATCAAAAGAAAACAGTAGAACTCCCCCTTCTATCTGGTACAAAGCTCGGGAGGCATCCAACCACTCCAATGACTCTAGGGAACAGGTGTTCTGCTACACATGTGGAGGAGACAGGCATACCCGACGAAGTTGTAATTCCCTGGAAAACCTGCAGAGGCTCACTTCCAGACTGCTGAACTTGGTTCACCAGAGCAATATAAGGCCTCAGCCGGGCCTACTGAGAAAATCCTTTTCCTCCAAAACTGTTGTAGGCCAGTCTGCCAAACGGACATCTCCAAACTTGTCTGAGATGGTGGGTCTCTCGATGGAGACTACAGTGACAGTTAATGGCATTTCCACTCGAGCTGTATTGGACAGTGTCTCGCAGGTCACCATTATTTTTCAAGATTGATACGACCAACACTAATCTGATCTTCCACTCCTATCCCTTGAGGGACTGCACGTATGGGGGGTAAGTGATAAGTCCCATCCTTACTGGCAGTATGTATGAATTTGGCCATCTTTCCCTGCTGCTACAATGGGTGTGGATGAACAAGTAGAGACCTCAGCCCTGGTGTGCCCACTGACTAGACTGTATGATGGTGTCCCCTTGTTAACTGGTACCAACACCCATATGTTTGGCCGGTTAGACCAGCTCTGGCAGAAGAAACAAGCTAAGCGGATTGGAAGGGCTCCGCACATTCTGGCCCTAGTACGGGGAGCCTATGATTTACAGATGCAAGCCCAAGAGATGGAGAAGGATGAACCTGTGGGTGTAGTTTGGAAAAAGGACCCTGAGTCATTGGTACAACCCTCAAATGCTCAGTGTACCATCAGTGATGAAGTGCACCTAAGAACAGATGTCAAAAACATCATTCTTATGCTAGACACCCCAAAAGAGGGGAAACTGCCTGAGAGGTTACTGGTCAAGCCCAGCATTCTGCCTGCCCGGGCCCATGCGTATGTTCGGCGGGTAGTGGTGCAAGTTCAGAACATGTCAGATCGAGAGGTTTGGGTGACACGAGGGTGCACCCTAGCCGCTGTATATTGTGTGGATACTGCCATGCTGCCCAGCAAAAAGTGCTTTGCAGAGAGTGATGAGGTGACCCCTCATCTTTTTGACTTTGGAGAATCCCCCCTTCCTGCAGGATGGAAATCTAGGATCAGCCAGAAGTTAGCACAGAGAAGCCAGGTGTTCTCCTTGAAAGAGTGGGACGTAGGCTGTGTCACAGTGGTCAAACATTACATCTGCTTTCATGATGAAAGACCATTCCGAGACAAGTCCCGTTGCCTTGCACCTGCAGACATTGATGATGTTCGACGTCATCTTCTGGAGATGCTGTCGAAGGGATCATTCAAGAGTCTCAAAGCCTGTATGCCTCCCCGACTGTGGTAGTCCGGAAGAAGAATGGGCCGGTGAGGAAGTATGTGGACTACCGGTCGTTAAACTGGAGCACAGTCCCAGACCAATTCACCATGCCTTGCATTCAGAATGCCCTCGACTGCCTAAATGGAAGCCAGTGGTTCTCAGTACTTGACCTTCGGAGTGGGTACTATCAAATCCCGATGGCCCCGGAAGAGAGAGAGAAAACAGCCTTCATTTGTCCCCTGGGTTTCTAGGAGTTCTTACGTATGCCTCAAGGTATTTCGGGCACACTAGTCGCCTTCCAGCAGCTGATTGAGTGAGCTGTGGGAGACATGAACTTGCTAGAGAGCCTTGTATATCTCAATGACATCACTGTGTTTGGCTGGAGCACTGAGGAACATGAAGCTCGCCTGTTTACGGTTCTTGACCGATAAGAGGACTTTGGACTAAAACTATTGATAGACAAGTGTCAATTCTTCCAAAAAAGCTGCGAAATATGTGGGGCACATAGTGTCAACCGATGAGATTCAGACTGAGCCAAGCAAAGTGGAGTCATTGACCACCTGGCCTCAGTCTAATAATCTAAAGAAGCTGCAAAGATTCTTGTGGTTCTGCGGCTATTACCACCATTTCATAAGAGACTACACTAAAGTCATTTGACCTTTACTCAATCTAACTCAAGGTTACCCCCTACCAATAAGAAATACAAGTAAAATGCAGTTAGAGAAGAGGAGAAGGTCTACTTTCAAGACTAATGAACCTTTTAGAGCCAGGTGGACTTCTGAATGTGAAACAGCTTTCTATGCTATCATTCATCAACTTACCCACGTGGACCCCGCTAGGCCCTATGTGTTGCACACTGATGCCAGTTTGAAGAGACTTGGTGCTGTCCTGTATCAAGAGTAAGAGGAAGGTTTGCACTCCATGGTGTTTGCTAGTTGGAGTCTAACCCTGTCTGAGAGAAACTACCAAGTGCACAAGCTCGAATTTCTTGTTCTGAAATGAACTATGGTGAACCTATTTCATGAGCATCTTTATGGCACAAAGATTCTAGTAAAAAGTGACAACAATCTATTCACCTATGTTCAGACTTCAGCTAAGTTAGATGCCACTGGGCATCGCTGGTTATCTGCACTGTCCACTTCTGATTATTTGGTAGAATATAGACCAGGCCTAAACTACACTGACACAGACGCCCTCTCCAGACAGCCTGACCATAATGCAAACTGGGTGAAAATATCCAAACAGTCTATCAAAGCCCTCTGTCAGAAGTTTGACAAGGATGAGCATCCTTCTCCTGAAACAGTTGATTGCCTGGTGGTCTGCTTGCCCCGATACTTGTGTTCCTGAGGCTTACCGTCACCTGGCCACCTTGGATCTCAGCACGTTGCCCCAACTCACCACTGATAAAATACAGTGGGCTCAAGCACAAGATCCCATGATCAAGTCAGTGCTGGATGTCCTTCATGGGGGAAAGAGTGTGTCCAAACTTTGTTCTGATTTACAAACATCCTTGTTGTTCAAATAGGGGCCCAAGCTAAAGTTGCATAACCAAGTACTGTATCAAGAGACCACAGACCGGCAAGGACAAATTATCAATCAGCAGTTAGTGCTACCTACAATTTTCAAATGGGTGGTGCTGCTGCCAGCCCCTCACGATCAAATGGGGCATTTATGTTGTGACCGAACTACTGACTTGGCCTGGGCTAGGTTCTACTGGCCAAAGATGGGGGCGGACATAGAAACCCACATCAGAACTTGCAGTCGGTGTTTACAGAGAAAAGCCCCGCCCCAAAAGGCTGCCTCCTTGGTCAATAGCTCTACCAGTGCACCAATGGAGATTGTGTGCATGGACTTCTTGTGTCTCGAGCCAGATGAGAAGAATATTGGGAATGTGCTAGTAGTTACAGATTACTCTATTTCTTACATCCTGGCCTATCCAACTAAGGATCAGAAAGCATCTATAATGGCAAAGGTCCTCATTAAAATTCTTTGTCCACTATGAGCCCTCAGAGAATTCACTCCGATCAGGAGAGAGACTTTGAAAGTTCGCCTGATCAAGGAGATGCTCTTGCTCTGAGGAGTACAAAACCAGAACACTCCCTATCACTTCCCAGGGGATCCACATCCTGAAAGGTTTAACAGAACATTATTAGATATGTTGAGCACTCTTCATCCTTGGGACAAGCCTAAATGGAGTCAGCAGATAAGTTCTCTGGTACACGCCTATAACTGCACCAAGAGTGATGCCACTGGGTTTTCCCCCTACCTGCCTAATATTTGGTTGGGAAGCCTGGTTACCAGTAGACATTTGTTTCAGAGTGTCCCCAAATGGTGTCAGAGCTGAAAGTCACCTGCAATACATTCGAAAGTTAAAAGTTCAGTTAAACCATGCTTGCCAACTAGCACACACCACGGCAGCAATAAGGAATTTGGCAAATAAAGACAGGCATGACAAGTGTGTCAAGGTGCAGGAACTATAACCTGGAGACAGATTTCTGTTACGGAATTTGGGACTGCATGGAAAACATAAAATTACTGATGGGCGACGCCACCTTCCCTACGGTGTTGTCAGTCAGCTGGATGATTTGCCAGTCTGTAGTGTGCATCCTGAAAATGACCCATGGGCTGTCAAGATGATGCACAGGAACCACCTACTGCCAATCAGCCAAATCATCATTGATTCTGCCCAACCAGACATTGTCCCTTCTGGGCCTGTAACCATGGCTGCAGCCAAAAAGAAACGGCTAACCTCTTCATCAGTTGTCAAGAATTCCAGGCCTTCCCCAGGCAGGCCCAAAGAACAATGACTGCCCATCGGAATCTGATGACAGTGGTGTGAAGCACCCTACTATCCATTCTATCAGTTGAGTCACTTGTTCCAGGGTAACCACATGTGCAATTCTGGAGATGAAGCTGGATCTTCAGACTGCCTAATCCCCAGCCTTCTCAACAAACCCTGTGCCCCTGAAAGTGAAGTGCAAAGTGTGATTTCTGAGGCAGCTGAACCACAAGATGGAAAACCAGACAGAAAGCCCCACTGGTGACATACCAGTAGATACCGAACTGTCAGAGCATTGCAGCTAACAGCATTATGGAGAATGATGTTGAACGTATTAGTCAAGTGTTGCAAGATTTCAATTCAATACAATTTCCTCTGGACGACCAGCTTGAAACTTTTTCTGAGCAAAGTATAGACAATGATATTATTGAACCAGAACAAACGGAGTCAAGGGCTGAAAGAGCTCCTAATGCGGGACAGACCCCAAGTGCAGAGGTAACCCCTTCTAGAGAAACAGACTTGTTGGAAATCAATGAGCCGGGACTGGAAACCCCCCTGCAAGTGTTGAAAACACAAACCCTGTGCCTGTCCCTCCACGAAAGTCAGGGAGAGCTACTAAACCAGTAATACACCTCAGTTATGACTCCCCAGGGAGACCTACAGACCTTCCACTACATGGTATTCACAAGGGGGTGTATATCTCTGAAAGCTCTCTCCCTATACTGAGCTATTTTGCTACCTCAAAGTTGATAGTTAAACCTTCGACTCAGAACCACTGCCCTTGCAACCATGTAGCCACAATGCATCTGATAGGGATAGGCCCTAAGCAATGTGGGTTAGAGTACCGGAGGTGATACAAACCAGAATGGTGAGGGTAATGTGGTTAACTGCTTGAAACTGTTTGAACATGCTAAATATGTTTGTGAAACTGTATGAAAATGTGTTACTGTGGAAATGTCACTGTTAAAGTGGAAAGGTATATTAATGCTTAGAACCAGTTTATTTTACTGATGCATCAGCTTTATTTTATGGTATGCCAAATGAAACATGCATGGATCTTATACAGAGTTTTCATATAGAATCATATGCAAGTATAGACATGATGCGGATGCCAAGTTTTTCCAGGCAGAGAAGAGTGTAACCCCTTACAAATTGGGGTTTACTAAATGACTTCCTGGGCTCCTAAATTCCCACTGTCCGGATGCTGTCCTGTTTTGCAGTAGTTCTATTTGTCTGCACAAGAGCGCCTTCGTAAGCCTCCGTACCTGTCTCTTTAAGAGAGTGTCAAGCCTATGTTTTGGAAATCAGACTGAACTAGGTCCGAGTACTTAAGGCTCGCGACCAGCCAGATGGTTATACTGCTCCATTCTGCAGTCGCTGTTAGCGCAGAGGGAGCCCTGTTAGGAAATGTAGTTATTTACTGTTTATTTGTTAGAGTAATTATGAAAAAAGGAGTTTGTCCAACCTGCCCTCATTTGCAGCTTAAGCTTTCGAATGGGAGCCACCATTTTGGTTCTGGACTGCCAGTACTGGACCAATCGAATCTCTTGGGACCTAAAATGGAGACTGTTCCCAGGGGTTGTATGGGAAGGAAATTCTGTAGTATTTGTAGTTTTGGATGTCTGGCGCCTAAATGGACCTGGAGGGGGAGCCCTTTCTGTGACAGACAGTTCCCTCCACCAACCGAACCTTGTGGATTACAGGGAAATACCCAAAACTGCCTGAAGCAGTGTGTCAGTCGAGAGTGGAAGTTGGAAAGTGAACAGCTCGAGCGGTCGAGTAGTGGCTCCTAGGAGGAGCGTAGGATAATCGGCGGGAAGGCTCTGTTGGCCTGCCTGCCACGTTCTCTGGCCTACAGAGATTGTCTATTGTAGAAGTCGGATTGTTCCTATTGCTGGCTTAGACCTGCAGCAAAGGAAAGAGAGTGTAGTACTACTTGCAAGTGGGACCGAAGACTTGCTCAGAAGCGATCGGCCCTGCCTGAATGAGAGAAGATAGCCTCAGGTTGAAAGGTCTGCACAGTGAAGCTGTAATTAGCAAATGGACTTTATCCGAATTGTGGCTTAGAGAACCAACTGACTTAAGTGTGCTGAATGCATTTAAGCAGAGTAGTGATTTGGTTCCCCATGGTGAATCCTGTTATGCCAGCTGGAGGCTTTCCAGCAATAGATCACAAACTTTTTCCAAGACTGTTCTGCCTGCTTGTGCCTTGTCATCTCGGCCCAAGCCCCTGCCCAAAATCCAGAGATCATCTCGGTGAAAGACCGGCTTGGGGATTCAGCCCCCTGCTCAACACCATCGAACAGGTAGTGACCGCCAAGAGGTGAGTCGTGTAGGCCCTGCTTCCTCTGGCACACCCCATCAACACCATGAGGTCTTCATGCGACATTGCAGAGGTACTGGAAGGAAAAGTATGTCTCTTTGCAGATGACACAAAGATCTGCAACAGAGTTGATGCCCAAGGTGGGGTGGAAAGGATAAGAAGGGACTTGGCAAGGTTAGAGGAATGGTCAAATGTATGGCAGCTTAGATTCAATGCTAAGAAGTGCAAGGTAATGCACCTGGGAAACAAAAACCCAGGGGAAGAGTACACAATGGGGGTGAGATACTAACAACAACAAAAATGGAAAGGGACCTGGAGGTAGTCATATCAGATGACCTAAAGGTGGGCAAGCAATGTGAGAGGGCAGCAAGGAGGGCTGGGGGATACTGGGATGCAGGAGAGGCATCACCAGTAGAAAACAGGAAGTTATTATCCTCTGTACAGACAGCTGGTCAGACCCCATCTGGAGTACTGCGTGCAGTTCTGGAGACCCAATCTCCATAAAGACATAGACAGGATGGAAGCTGTCCAGAGGAGGGCAACTAAAATGGTGCAGGGTCTGCACGAGAGAAGACATATGAAGAGAGACTTAAGGAGCTTAATATGTATAGCCTCGAGAAAGGAGGAGAGGGGGACATGATAGAAACTTTCATACCTCAAGGGAATCAACAAAGTCCAAGAGGGGTAGCATCTTTCAAAAAAAGAGGTGTGCAAGAACAAGGGGGCACAATTTGAAGATTTGGGGGGGGGGGGCGGCTCAGAGGTAATTTAAGGAAGTATTTTTTCACAGAGAGGGTTGTGGATGCATGGAACGGCCTTCCAGAGGAGGTTGTGGAGTCAAAAACAGTGGTGGAGACTTCCGGTGACGTCACCGACTGGTATGGCGCTTTGAGAAAAGAGCTCCTCTACCACAACGATAGCAATCGCTTTAATACGCTTCAAAAATATGGCATCCGGCGAAACAAAGAGAAACAAACCTGGAAAACCTCACTCAACCCTATGCAGAAGCTGAGAGAGAGAGAGAAGTGCTGCAGGCCGAAATAGACATATTACCGGAACCTCGAGGAGAGTACTTGGACCCTCAGCAGGCCTCTCCGCAGCGAGACCCGCTATCAGATGACATAGTGGAAATGATAAAACAGACAGCTAAAACGGTCGCAAAGATAGACCATACCCTCACAGATCTCCGATCAGATCTAAACCAGACAGACCACAAAACAGAACAGTTGGAAGTGGGGTTTACGAGACCATGGAACAAACCGACAGACAAGATCGCTTATTCTCTATCCAGCTGGCCTCATGACGGGAGCTAAACAGAAAACTAGACGACTTAGAGGGAAGTAGGAGGCAAAACATTAATTTATGCAGTTCTAGAAGGTCTAGAGGAAAAGAACTGGACGGATTACCTTTATACAAGACCTCCTTCGAGAGTCGCTAAAGCTGCCTAAAGAGCTGGAATCGAAATAGATAGAGCCCATCGCCCCTGGTCCTGTGGCTCCTAGAAACGCGGATGCGAGGCCCTCGCTCATCTATTGTCCGACTAACATCATATAAACAAAAGAAGAAATTTGAAAAAGGCCTGGCAGCAAAGCATCCTCTTATACAAAGGTCACAGAATAGCCCTAGATAATGACCATACGGCTGAAGTACAGGAGGCACGGAAGACTATCTGGCCAGTGATCAAACAGTTACGAGCCAAAGGCCTAAAAGCCCAAATCTTACATCCTGCCAGACTCAAAATCATTACCCAGCAAGGCAGCAAAATATACAAGGACCTTCTAGCTGCAGCTCCATACCTTGAGGGCCTGGGCATTACCACCCGACAAATGGCCAAAAAAAAGCTGGAGAGGATCTCCTGTCCCTCAGCCTGGACGATAGCCCGGCGAGGGATGGCGAAAAAGAGCTCCACACAAAATCCAAGTACAACCACCTCAAGAAGATGCTCGCCTCGATGATACGAGAAGATGGGATACAGCAATTGTGAACAAAAGCGAGGCACCTTCTCCAAACAGAACGACTGGATGAGGAAGAGGATCCCCTGCAAGCAGAAGAACGACCAGATGAGGAACAACAGAGTCCCAAATGAGCTGTGTGCACTTAAAGAGCTTGAAGCCCTCTTGAAGTTACCTGTGTTATACCTGAATTGCTAGGCTGGAGAACCCCTGACTCTTGGCCTGGTCTCCGGGCTGTCCTTTGCTGATGCGGCGCTCGATTTTCACCCTCGACTCTCGACCATCTAAACCTGAGGCCAAGTTTGATCTCGAGACAATGAAACACTGATTTACACGGTGGGTAAGTGTCAGGGCAGGAGGAAACTGAGATCGCCGGAAACCGAGGAGCCCTCTCGATTACTACAGTCTGCCTGAAATGTTGTTCACTGGACCTGTAAAATGTAGCCCGGACATGTGGGGAGGGAGGAGGACTGAAGGAGGGAGACAAAATAATCGCTCATGGAGCTGTAGATGACGATCTTAGGTTCAGACCAGTGCCTTGAGGTCCGGGGTGGGAGCGCACCGCGATTCTTCAGCTGTTTGAGCTCGTTTATTGCCGGGTATTCACGGCCATCGGTGCTTGGCGGTGGGCTGAGCTTGAGTGGCTGGGGGTTGTGGTGCTCTTGCTTTCTAGACTTTTACATTTTTGGTTTCACGCAACCCTGAGAGACCACCCCCTTGCATTGCTGCGCTGCTTTCTTCTTTCTTTTGGAGCAGACCAATGCTGCAACTAATAATGTGAGGCCCTCGATGTGGCGAACTGCCCGAGGCAGGCCGGAGAGAGAAACTGATAAGACATTGAAGTTTGCTCCCTCTGTCTTGAGAATTGAATACCTGTGTCTTGTAAGATGAGTCCACTGAGCCTGCTGGGGTAATTGACTTGGGAAAATGAAGGGGTGGGGGACTGAAATTTGATTAAAACTGGGTCTAGGTGGGTCCCTGCTTGTAGCAGAACTACGGTGACCTAATGGGGAGTGCTGGGATGGGGTCTGGTCAGGTCGGCGGAGATGGAGACCCCGAGACTGTGCCCCAGCGCCATATGTATAAATTCACTGAGCAGCGGAGGAGAGGAGAGCCATCCTCGGTGGATAAAGAGGACCTGGGCAAGTGGATCGGGGACTTGCGCCCCCAGGTAGAAACGGAGAACTGTAACAAAAGACCTACTGTTGCTGGGCTCACGAACTCCTGGTGGGCCCATATCTCCTCTCCAACTTGATGCAGGTCCGCCCACTGACAATCAATTGCTGGGTGGCCGACTTGTTTCCCCGAGGTCCGGTGGCGGCTGGGGTTGAAAGCGACTCGAGGTTGCAGAGCATCATTGTCGGGCTCGGCCTAACTAGAGCCTCTGGGGCCTGAATGATGTCATCTAGGGATAGGGGGCTGGGGAGGGGGAGAGGGAGGGGCGGAAATGGGAGGAGAAAGGGACTGAACCACCTGAGCCGTTGGGAGGGGAGGACTGTAGGATTTTGGACGTGGAAATGTGGCCGCTTAGGAGGGAGCGAGGGAGGCAGACCTTGAGCTGCAACCCGGACCTGGGGGATGATAGACCCGGCCTGACCCAGATGAGATCTCCACTCTTTATGGGAAGCGCCCGGCCTAACATGTGGTGTTGAGGGTGGATTTCGGGTTGGTCGAGCAGGGATAGAGGACTCTGTGGCTTGGGAATCCAAAGAAAGGATTTTAGTTCCACAGACCTGGGATTACAGACCTCACACTCCCCCAGACAATCAGATTCAGGGGCGGCACCTTCTGGATGAGCTAGAGGACTCCTGGGCACTCAGGGGGGGGCCTGATTTTCTGGGGGTGAGATAAAGGTTTATTGTCACCCACCCCAGGAGAGGACACTTTATGGATCCTCACTCGGATGGGGAAGGTAAACCTTGCGGAAGGATCAGTCAGAGGACCCGGCCTGGCCGAAGTGGCAGGTAGAAAGTTGCCGCTAGATTGGACTCTCGACTGCGGTGGGGGAATAGTAGCGAACCCTGGCTGATTAAGAATAAAGCATGTGAGCAGGCTGGAGTGGGAAGGGAGGGGCAGGAATTGGGATGGGCTGGATGGATGGATGGGCGGTATGGGTGGACTGGAAGACAGGAATCCCACAATCTGAGTGGATAAAGAAGGACACGGCCACCGCTGAGGACCAGGAGACCCTTAAACAGAGAAATCTAAGATTAAAATAAAATAATGGCTGCAATCGAAAGAGGTTAGAATACCACAGAGAGGGACGGATGGCGACTGAGAGGGTGGAATGATAGAGACGGCGCATGAATCTGGGAGACCAAGGCTACTGGGGAAAGATAAGGGAAGCGGTAATGCAAGTTAAGAGGATAAGCTCATTAAACTTGAAAAGAGGGTTTGGGAAACAAGAGAGAAGCCATGATGGGACATACACTACCACTAAACACTTAATTGGGGAGCGATGAGAAAACATCCCCTCCTCCTCCACGAAAGGTTGAAGCAGGAGTGACGAAGAGGATGAATAGTTCTTTTAGGGAGAGGTAAGACTAACGGATGCTACCCAGAGAGGTGATATACGAGGATGACCACAACAAAACTTTTCAGTTGTGGCCAAAAGGGAACTCACTGCACTCTGGAGCACCCCGATAAGTCCATTAGGGCGTTTCCTCCTCCACTGAATTACACCACTCAGTCACACCTAGAAGTCCACCAGGAAGGACTGAGATCTCAAGGCCAGGAGTTTTCCTGGCTGTTGTTAAAAGATCAACAACTTTCTTTAAGGCCTGATGTTGGATGAGGCCAAGGTTGGTTTATTAGTTTAATATATTTACTACTACAGTTACTACAAAATTGAAAGGTTATAAAGTTACTTGGTTAATAATGTTTCAAGGTACAAACTTACATCAAAATTTTTGTCTCAGGAATTAAAGAACTTGAGAAAGGTAGCTAGAAATGTACATGTGCATAAATGGCTAGTCAAATGTCAAGGTGGTTTCCTTTAACATAAATGGATGTACAAGCCCTGTTAAAAGAAAGAGGTTGCAAGATACTTGAATGCCCAAAGATGTGATATGGTATTTCTACAGAAACACACCTCATACCTGGAGATGTTCAAAACTGAAAAAGCAGGGCAATGCCACGGCTTTACCACTCCTCACTACAGGGTGGCAGGAGGAGTAGCAATCATGCTCTTGGCTAACTTCCTTCCAGTCCCATGAAGTGATAGAGGACCCAAGTGCAAGGTACCTACTTGTGACAGGAACAGTGCAGGACCAGTGGATTACATTGGTCAGCGTGTATGTTCCCCAAGTCACCAACTGCAGTATATCCGACCATACTTGAGGTTGGTGGCAGAGAAAGCGAAGAGCACACTCATAATGGGGAGATTGGAACATAATTCTTGATGGAAGATGGATACCACATCTCAAATACCAAGACCGAACACAATAAAACTAAAATGTTAAAATGTTAATTCAATAACTAGGCATGATTGACATCTGGAGAAAAGTACCCCACCAGTAGGAATTCACATGTCACTCCCGAGGTTTCATATTTACTCGAGGCTTGACATGTTTTTACTTTCTCGAGGATATCTCCTCTTACGCCTCAATGTGGTGGGAACCAGTGTCCTATCAGACCATAATCCGCTTTTCTTGGAAGTAGATCTAGGATACCTAAAGAGAAAACAGTCTGGAGATTAAATACATCATTACTACAGGATAAAGTAATTAAAACACTCAAACAATTCATTAGGGATCTATAGAGACAACAATGCACGAGTGCGACACCTCAAATTCTTTGGGATACACTCAGGGCACTAATTGAGGAAACTAATTCAAATAGCTACTCATAAGAAAAGGCTGGCGACTCAGAAGCAGCTAGAACTAACTACCCAAATTAAAGACTGGGAAAAGGATCAGAAAAATAAATGGGATTCAGAGAGAGAAAAGAAACTAATTGAAGCTAGGAATAAACTACAAAAAATACAAAAAATAGAAATAGAGAAGGCTCTGTTCTACCTAAACAAAGATATTATGAAGGAGGACCTAGAGGAACCAGACTACTAGCATATAGACTTAGACAAAACATGGCCAAGGCGACAATTACCAAGATAACTTCTCCCGTCAATAATCAGAAAGTCACTCAAACCGCCCAAATAGCAAAGGCCTTTGTGACCTACTATTCTAACCTATACTCCTGCCAAGAGCAGACCTCTATGCAGGAAAAAAAGAAATACCTGGTCTCTCTCCCTCTCACACCTCTATCACGGCCTGAAGCACAGGCCCTTATTAGACCCATTACCCAGCAAGAGATCAAGACGGCTATAAAAAAACTTAAAAACAACAAAGTGCCCAGGGCCAGACATAATGCAAACTGGGTGAAAATATCCAAACAGTCTATCAAAGCCCTCTGTCAGAAGTTTGACAAGGATGAGCATCCTTCTCCTGAAACAGTTGATTGCCTGGTGGTCTGCTTGCCCCGATACTTGTGTTCCTGAGGCTTACCGTCACCTGGCCACCTTGGATCTCAGCACGTTGCCCCAACTCACCACTGATAAAATACAGTGGGCTCAAGCACAAGATCCCATGATCAAGTCAGTGCTGGATGTCCTTCATGGGGGAAAGAGTGTGTCCAAACTTTGTTCTGATTTACAAACATCCTTGTTGTTCAAATAGGGGCCCAAGCTAAAGTTGCATAACCAAGTACTGTATCAAGAGACCACAGACCGGCAAGGACAAATTATCAATCAGCAGTTAGTGCTACCACAATTTTCAAATGGGTGGTGCTGCTGCCAGCCCCTCACCGATCAAATGGGGCATTTATGTTGTGACCGAACTACTGACTTGGCCTGGGCTGAGTTCTACTGGCCAAAGATGGGGGCCGATATGAAACCCACATCAGAACTTGCAGTCGGTGTTTACAGAGAAAAGCCCTCACCAAAAGGCTGCCTCCTTGGTCAATAGTTTCTACCAGTGCACCAATGGAGATTGTGTGCATGGACTTCTTGTGTCTCGAGCCAGATGAGAAGAATATTGGGAATGTGCTAGTAGTTACAGATTACTCTATTTCTTACATCCTGGCCTATCCAACTAAGGA
Organism: Neoceratodus forsteri; assembly: GCA_016271365.2. Classification (NCBI taxonomy): domain Eukaryota; kingdom Metazoa; phylum Chordata; order Ceratodontiformes; family Ceratodontidae; genus Neoceratodus; species Neoceratodus forsteri. The sequence continues at coordinate 131,086,957 of CM057452.1, forward strand.
TCAGAAAGCATCTATAATGGCAAAGGTCCTCATTAAAAAATTCTTTGTCCACTATGGCGCCCCTCAGAGAATTCACTCCGATCAGGAGAGAGACTTTGAAAGTCGCCTGATCAAGGAGATGCTCTTGCTCTGAGGAGTACAAAAATCCAGAACTACCCCCTATCACTCTCCCAGGGGGATCCACATCCTGAAAGGTTTAACAGAACATTATTAGATATGTTGAGCACTCTTCATCCTTGGGACAAGCCTAAATGGAGTCAGCAGATAAGTTCTCTGGTACACGCCTATAACTGCACCAAGAGTGATGCCACTGGGTTTTCCCCCTACCTGCCTAATATTTGGTTGGGAAGCCTGGTTACCAGTAGACATTTGTTTCAGAGTGTCCCCAAATGGTGTCAGAGCTGAAAGTCACCTGCAATACATTCGAAAGTTAAAAGTTCAGTTAAACCATGCTTGCCAACTAGCACACACACGCAGCAATAAGGAATTTGGCAAATAAAGACAGGCATGACAAGGTGTCAAGGTGCAGGAACTATAACCTGGAGACAGATTTCTGTTACGGAATTTGGGACTGCATGGAAAACATAAAATTACTGATGGGCGACGCCACCTTCCCTACGGTGTTGTCAGTCAGCTGGATGATTTGCCAGTCTGTAGTGTGCATCCTGAAAATGACCCATGGGCTGTCAAGATGATGCACAGGAACCACCTACTGCCAATCAGCCAAATCATCATTGATTCTGCCCAACCAGACATTGTCCCTTCTGGGCCTGTAACCATGGCTGCAGCCAAAAAGAAACGGCTAACCTCTTCATCAGTTGTCAAGAATTCCAGGCCTTCCCCCAGGCAGGCCCAAAGAGACAATGACTGCCCATCGGAATCTGATGACAGTGAGTGTGAAGCACCCTACTATCCATTCTATCAGTTGAGTCACTTGTTCCAGGGTAACCACATGTGCAATTCTGGAGATGAAGCTGGATCTTCAGGACTGCCTAATCCCCAGCCTTCTCAACAAACCCTGTGCCCCCTGAAAGTGAAGTGCAAAGTGTGATTTCTGAGGCAGCTGAACCACAAGATGGAAAACCAGACAGAAAGCCCCACTGGTGACATACCAGTAGATACCGAACTGTCAGAGCATTGCAGCTAACAGCATTATGGAGAATGATGTTGAACGAATTAGTCAAGTGTTGCAAGATTTCAATTCAATACAATTTCCTCTGACGCACCAGCTTGAAACTTTTTCTGAGCAAAGTATAGACAATGATTATTGAACCAGAACAAACGGAGTCAAGGGCTGAAAGAGTTCCTAATGCGGACAGACCCCAAGTGCAGAGGTAACCCCTTCTAGAGAAACAGACTTGTTGGAAATCAATGAGCCGACTGGAAACCCCTGCAAGTGTTGAAAACACAAACCCTGTGCCTGTCCTCCACGAAGTCAGGAGAGCTACTAAACCAGTAATACACCTCAGTTATGACTCCCAGGAGACCTACAGACCTTCCACTACATGGTATTCACAAGGGGTGTATATCTCTGAAAGCTCTCTCCTATACTGAGCTATTTTGCTACCTCAAAGTTGATAGTTAAACCTTCGACTCAGAACCACTGCCCTTGCAACCATGTAGCCACAATGCATCTGATAGGGATAGGCCCTAAGCAATGTGGGTTAGAGTACCGGAGGTGATACAAACCAGAATGGTGAGGGTAATGTGGTTAACTGCTTGAAACTGTTTGAACATGCTAAATATGTTTGTGAAACTGTATGAAAATGTGTTACTGTGGAAATGTCACTGTTAAAGTGGAAAGGTATATTAATGCTTAGAACCAGTTTATTTTACTGATGCATCAGCTTTATTTTATGGTATGCCAAATGAAACATGCATGGATCTTATACAGAGTTTTCATATAGAATCATATAGCAAGTATAGACATGATGCGGATGCCAAGTTTTTCCAGGCAGAGAAGAGTGTAACCCCCTTACAAATTGGGGTTTACTAAAATGACTTCCTGGGCTCCTAAATTCCCACTGTCCGGATGCTGTCCTGTTTTGCAGTAGTTCTATTTGTCTGCACAAGAGCGCCTTCGTAAGCCTCCGTACCTGTCTCTTTAAGAGAGTGTCAAGCCTATGTTTTGGAAATCAGACTGAACTAGGTCCGAGTACTTAAGGCTCGTGACCAGCCAGATGGTTATACTGCTCCATTCTGCAGTCGCTGTTAGCGAGAGGGAGCCCTGTTAGGAAATGTAGTTATTTACTGTTTATTTGTTAGAGTAATTATGAAAAAGGAGTTTGTCCAACCTGCCCTCATTTGCAGCTTAAGTTGAATGGGAGCCACCATTTTGGTTCTGGACTGCCAGTACTGGACCAATTCGAATCTCTTGGGACCTAAATGAGACTGTTCCCAGGGGTTGTATGGGAAGGAAATTCTGTAGTATTTGTAGTTTTGGATGTCTGGCGCCTAAATGGACCTGGAGGGGAGCCCTCTGTCGACAGACAGTTCCCTCCACCAACCAACCTTGTGGATTACAGGAAATACCCAAAACTGCCTGAAGCAGTGTGTCAGTCGAGTGGAAGTTGGAAAGTGAACAGCTCGAGCGGTCGAGTAGTGGCTCCTAGGAGGCGTCGAGATAACGGGGGAAGGCTCTGTTGGCCTGCCTGCCACGCCTCTCTGGCCTACAGAGATTGTCTATTGTAGAAGTCGGATTGTTCCTATTGCTGGCTTAGACCTGCAGCAAAGGAAAGAGAGTGTGTCAGTACTACTTGCAAGTGGGACCGAAGACTTGCTCCAGAAGCGATCGGCCTGCCTGAATGAGAGAAGATAGCCTCAGGTTGAAAGGTCTGCACAGTGAAGCTGTAATTAGCAAATGGACTTTATCCGAATTGTGGCTTAGAGAACCAACTGACTTAAGTGTGCTGAATGCATTTCGTGGGTCGTGATTTGGTTCCCCATGGTGAATCCTGTTATGCCAGCTGGAGGCTTTCCAGCAATAGATCACAAACTTTTTTCCAAGACTGTTCTGCCTGCTTGTGCCTTGTCATCTCGGCCCAAGCCCCTGCCCAAAATCCAGAGATCATCTCGGTGAAAGACCGGCTTGGGGATTCAGCCCCCTGCTCAACACCATCGAACAGGTAGTGACCGCCAAGAGGTGAGTCGTGTAGGCCCTGCTTCCTCTGGCACACCCCATCAACACCATGAGGTCTTCATGCGACATTGCAGAGGTACTGGAAGGAAAAGTATGTCTCTTTGCAGATGACACAAAGATCTGCAACAGAGTTGATGCCCAAGGTGGGGTGGAAAGGATAAGAAGGACTTGGCAAGGTTAGAGGAATGGTCAAATGTATGGCAGCTTAGATTCAATGCTAAGAAGTGCAAGGTAATGCACCTGGGAAACAAAACCCAGGGAAGAGTACACAATGGGGGTGAGATACTAACAACAACAAAATGGAAAGGGACCTGAGGTAGTCATATCAGATGACCTAAAGGTGGGCAAGCAATGTGAGAGGGCAGCAAGGAGGGTTGGGGATACTGGGATGCATGGGAGAGGCATCACCAGTAGAAAACAGGAAGTTATTATCCTCTGTACAGACAGCTGGTCAGACCCCATCTGGAGTACTGCGTGCAGTTCTGGAGACCCAATCTCCGCAAAGACATAGACAGGATGGAAGCTGTCCAGAGGAGGGCAACTAAAATGGTGCAGGGTCTGCACGGAAGACATATGAAGAGAGACTTAAGGAGCTTAATATGTATAGCCTCGAGGAAAGGAGGGAGGGGGACATGATAGAAACTTTCAAGTACCTCAAGGAATCAACAAAGTCCAAGAGGGTAGCATCTTTACAAAAAGAGGTGTGCAAGAACAAGGGGCACAATTTGAAGATTTGGGGGGGGGGGGCGGCTCAGAGGTAATTTAAGGAAGTATTTTTTCACACAGAGGGTTGTGGATGCATGGAACGGCCTTCCAGAGGAGGTTGTGGAGTCAAAAACAGTGGTGGAGACTTCCGGTGACGTCACCGACTGGTATGGCGCTTTGAGAAAAGAGCTCCTCTACCACAACGATAGCAATCCGCTTTAATCGCTTCAAAAATATGGCATCCCCGGCGAAACAAAAGAGAAACAAACCTGGAAAACCTCACTCAACCCCTATGCAGAAGCTGAGAGAGAGAGAGAGAGATGCTGCAGGCCGAAATAGACATATTACCGGAACCTCGAGGAGAGCACTTGAACCCTCAGCAGGCCTCTCCGCAGTGAGACCCGCTATCAGATGACATAGTGGAAATGATAAAACAGACAGCTAAAACGGTCGCAAAGATAGACCATACCCTCACAGATCTCCGATCAGATCTAAACCAGACAGACCACAAAACAGAACAGTTGGAAGTGGGGTTTACGCAGACCATGGAACAAACCGACAGACAAGATCGACTTATTCTCTATCCGCTGGCCTGCGACCGGGAGCTAAACAGAAAACTAGACGACTTAGAGGGCCGAAGTAGGAGGCAAAACATTCGAATTTATGCAGTTCTAGAAGGTCTAGAGGGAAAAGAACTGGACAGGATTACCTTTATACAAGACCTCCTTCGAGAGTCGCTAAAGCTGCCTAAAGAGCTGGAAATCGAAATAGATAGAGCCCATCGCTCCCTGGTCCCGTGCCCTAGAAACGCGGATGCGAGGCCTCGTTCATTTATTGTCCGACTAACATCATATAAACAAAAAGAAGAAATTCTGAAAAAGGCCTGGCAGCAAAGCATCCTCTTATACAAAGGTCACAGAATAGCCCTAGATAATGACCATACGGCTGAAGTACAGGAGGCACGGAAGACTATCTGGCCAGTGATCAAACAGTTACGAGCCAAAGGCCTAAAAGCCCAAATCTTACATCCTGCCAGACTCAAAATCATTACCCAGCAAGGCAGCAAAATATACAAGGACCTTCTAGCTGCAGCTCCATACCTTGAGGGCCTGGGCATTACCACCCGACAAATGGCCAAAGAAAAGCTGGAGAGGGATCTCCTGTCCTCGGCCTGGACGATAGCCCGACGAGGGATGGCGAAAAAAGGCTCCACACAAAGAAATCCAAGTACAACCCTCCGAGAAGATGTCGCCTCGATGATACGAAGATACGGGGATACAGCAATTGTGAACAAAGCAGCGAGGCACCTTCTCCAAACAGAACGACTGGATGAGGAAGAGGATCCCTGCAAGCAGAAGAACGACCAGATGAGGAACAACAGAGTCCCAATGAGCTGTGTGCACTTAAAGAGCTTGAAGCCCCTTGAAGTTACCTGTGTTATACCTGAATTGCTAGGGTGAGAACCCCTGACTCTGGCCTGGTCTCCGGGCTGTCCTTTGCTGATGCGGCTCGGGTTTTCACCCTCGACTCTCGACCATCTAAACCTGAGGCCAAGTTTGATCCTAGGACAATGAAACACTGATTTCACGGTGGGTAAGTGTCAGGGCAGGAGGAAACTGAGATCTGCTGGAAACCGAGGAGCCCTCTCGATTACTACAGTCTGCCTGAAATGTTGTTCACTGGACCTGTAAATGTAGCCCGGACATGTGGGGAGGGAGGAGGACTGAAGGAGGGAGACAAAAATAATCGTCTAAGGAGCTGTAGATGACGATCTTAGGTTCAGACCAGTGCTGCGGGGGTCCGGGGGGTGGGGACGCACCGCGATTCTTCAGCTGTTTGAGCTCGGTTTATTGCCGGGGTATTCACGGCCATCGGTGCTTTGGCGGTGGGCTGAGCTTGGGTGGCTGGGGGGTTGTGGTGTGCTCTTGCTTTCTAGACTTTTACATTTTTTGGTTTTCGCAACCCCTGTAGAGACCACCCTCCTTGCATTGCTGCGCTGCTTTCTTCTTTCTTTTGGAGCAGACCAATGCTGCAACTGATAATGTGAGGCCCTCGATTGTGGCGAACTGCCCGAGACGGGCCGGAGAGAAACTGATAAGACATTGAAGTTTTGCTCCCCTCTATGCTTGAGAATTGAATTGGTGCCTGTGTCTTGTAAGATGAGTCCACTGAGCCTGCTGGGGTAATTGACTTGGGAAAATGAAGGGGTTGGGGGGGGGACTGAAATTTGATTAAGAGCTGGGTCTAGGTGGTCCCTGCTTATGGCAGAACTGCGGTGACCTAATGGGGAGTGCTGGGGATGGGGTCTGGTCAGGTCGAGCGGAGATGGAGACCCTCGAGACTGTGCCCCCCCCCCGCGCCATATGTATAAATTCACTGAGCAGCGGAGAGAGGAGAGCCATCCTCTCGGGTGGATAAAGAGGGACCTGGGCAAGTGGACGGGAATTTGCGTCCCCCAGGTAGAAACGGAGAACTGTAACAAAGACCTACTGTTTGCTGGGCCTGCGAACTCCTGAGTGGGCCCATATTTCCCTTCTCCAACTTGATGCTGGGTCCGGCCCACTGACAATCAATTGCTGGGTGGCCCGACTTGTTTCCCCCGAGGTCCGGTGACGGCTGGGGTTGAAGACGACTCGAGGTTGCAGAGCATCATTGTCGGGCTCGGCCTAACTAGAGCACTCCTTGTGGGCCTGAATGATGTCATCTGAGCCATAGGGGGCTGGGGAGGGGGAGAGGGAGGGGCGGAAATGGGAGGAGAAAGGGACTGAACCACCTGAGCCGTGCGGGGGGAGGGGAGGACTGTAGGATTTTGGACGTGGAAATGTGGCCGCTTAGGAGGGAGCGAGGGGAGGGCAGACCCTTGAGCTGCCGCTTCGGACCTGGGGGATGATAGACCCGGCCTGACCCAGATGAGATCTCCACTCTTTATGGGAAGCGCCCGGCCTAACATGTGGTGTTGAGGGTGGATTTCGGGTTGGTCGAGCAGGGATAGAGGACTCTGTGGCTTGGGAATCCAAAGAAAGGATTTTAGTTCCACAGACCTGGGATTACAGACCTCACACTCCCCCAGACAATCAGATTCAGGGGCGGCACCTTCTGGATGAGCTAGAGGACTCCTGGGCACTCAGGGGGGGGCCTGATTTTCTGGGGGTGAGATAAAGGTTTATTGTGCCACCCCCAGGGAGAGGGACACTTTATGGATCCTCATCGCGGATGGGGGGGAAGGTAAACCTTGCGGAAGGATCAGTCAGAGGACCCGGCCTGACGAAGTGGCCGGGGTAGAAGTTGCCGCTAGATTGGACTCTCGACTGCGGTGGGGGAATAGTAGCCGAACCCTGGCTGATTAAGAATAAAGCATGTGAACGAGCTGGAGTGGGAAGGGAGGGAGCGGAATTGGGATGGGCTGGATGGATGGATGGGCGGTATGGGTGGACTGGAGAGACAGGAATCCCACAATCTGAGTGGATAAAGAAGGACACGGCCACTTCGCTAGGGACCAGGAGACCCTTAAACAGAGAAATCTAAGATTAAAATAAAATAATCGGCTGCAATCGAAAGAGGTTAGAGATACCACAGAGAGGGACGGATGGCGACTGAGAGGGTGGAATGATAGAGGACGGCGCATGAATCTGGGAGACCCGAAAGGCTACTGGGGAAAAGATACGGGAAACGGTAATGCAAGTTAAGAGGATAAGCTCATTAAACTTGAAAAAGAGGGGGTTTGGGAAACAAGAGGAGAAGCCATGATGGGACATACACTACCACTAAACACTTAATTGGGGAGCGATGAGAAACACATCCCCCCTCCTCCTCCACGCCCAAAGGTTGGAAACGGGAGTGACGAAGAGGGGATGAATAGTTCTTTAAGGGGGAGAGGTAAGACCTAACCGGATGCTACCCCAGAGAGGTGATACGAAGGAGGATGACCACAACAAAACTTTTCAGTTGTGGCCAAAAGGGGAACTCACTGCACTCTGGAGCACCCCGATAAGTCCATTAGGGACGTTTCCTCCTCCACTGAATTACACCACTCAGTCACACCTAGGAAGTCCACCAGGAAGGACTGAGATCTCAAGGCCAGGAGTTTTCCTGGCTGTTGTTAAAAGATCAACAACTTTCTTTAAGGCCCGATGTTGGATGAGGCCAAAAGGTTGGTTTATTAGTTTAATATATTTACTACTACAGTTACTACAAAAATTGAAAGGTTATAAAGTTACTTGGTTAATAATGTTTCAAGGTACAAACTTACATCAAAATTTTTGTCTCAGGAATGTAAAGAACTTGAGAAAGGTAGCTGAAATGTACATGTGCATAAATGGCTAGTCAAATGTCAAGGGTGGTTTCCTTTAACATAAATGGATGTACAAGCCCTGTTAAAAGAAAGAGGTTGCAAAGATACTTGAATGCCCAAAGATGTGATATGGTATTTCTACAGGAAACACACCTCATACCTGGAGATGTTCAAAAACTGAAAAGCAGGGCAATGCACAGCTTTACCACCTCACTACAGGGTGGCAGGAGGAGAGGAGTAGCCATCATGCTCTTGGCTAACTTCCCTTTCCAGTCCCATGAAGTGATAGAGGACCCAAGTGCAAGGTACCTACTTGTGACAGGAACAGTGCAGGACCAGTGGATTACATTGGTCAACGTGTATGTTCCCCCAGAGTCACCAACTGCAGTATATGCGACCATACTTGAGGTTGGTGGCAGAGAAAGCGAAGGGCACACTCATAATGGGGGGAGATTGGAACATAATTCTTGATAGGAAGATGGATACCACATCTCAAATACCAAGACCGGAACACAATAAAACTAAAGCGTTTAAAATGTTAATTCAATAACTAGGCATGATTGACATCTGGAGAGAAAAGTACCCCACCAGTAGGGAATTCACATGTCACTCCCCGAGGTTTCATATTTACTCGAGGCTTGACATGTTTTTTACTTTCTCGAGGGATATCTCCTCTTTCGCCTCAATGTGGGTGGGAACCAGTGTCCTATCAGACCATAATCCGCTTTTCTTGGAAGTAGATCTAGGGATACCTAAAAGAAAAACAGTCTGGAGATTAAATACATCATTACTACAGGATAAAGAGGTAATTAAAACACTCAAACAATTCATTAGGGGATCTATAGAAGACAACAATACCCCGGGTACGACACCTCAAATTCTTTGGGATACACTCAAGGCACTAATTAGAGGGAAACTAATTCAAATAGCTACTCATAAGAAAAGGCTGGCGACTCAGAAGCAGCTAGAACTAACTACCCAAATTAAAGACTGGGAAAAGGATCAGAAAAATAAATGGGATTCAGAGAGAGAAAAGAAACTAATTGAAGCTAGGAATAAACTACAAAAAATACAAAAAATAGAAATAGAGAAGGCTCTGTTCTACCTAAACAAAGATATTATGAAGGAGGACCTAGAGGAACCAGACTACTAGCATATAGACTTAGACAAAACATGGCCAAGGCGACAATTACCAAGATAACTTCTCCGACAATAATCAGAAAGTCACTCAAACCGCCCAAATAGCAAAGGCCTTTGTGACCTACTATTCTAATCCTATACTCTGCCAAGAGCAGACCTCTATGCAGGAAAAAAGAAATACCTGGACTCTCCCTCTCACACCTCTATCACGGCCTGAAGCACAGGCCCTTATTAGACCCATTACCCAGCAAGAGATCAAGACGGCTATAAAAAAACTTAAAAACAACAAAGTGCCCAGGGCCAGACAGATTTAGCACAGAATTTTATAAATTCTTTGAGACAGAGATCTCACCCATCCTCTCAGAGGTCTTTACGGAGGTGTGGACAGGGAGTGACCCTATACCTCCCTCCTGGAGATATGCCACTATCTCAGTCATTCACAAAGAGGGGAAAGACCCAACACTTTGTGAATCGTACCTTCCCATCTCACTACTGAACATAGATTACAAAATCTTTACAGCAATAATAGCCACCAGACTAAACCCGATGTTACCTAGACTAATACATCTAGACCAAACGGGTTTCATTTCTGGTCGACAGGCCCCTGATAGTGTCAGATCAGCGATAAACTTAATAGATACCGTTCAAAGGTCAGGTGCTCCGACATGCCTGATGAGCCTAGATGCTGAGAAAGCCTTTGATAAAGTATCCTGGAGCTTCTCGTTTGCAACACTAGAACATAGAGGCTTCCTGCAACCATTTATCAACGTGATTCAACAATTATACTCTAACCCGCAGGCATACGTTCGCGTGAATGGTGGCATATCAGTGAGGTTTGATTTAGGTAGGGGCACACGTCAGGGATGTCCCTTATCCCCACTGCTCTTTGCTCTGTATATCGAGCCGCTTGCAGAGGCGATCCGCAGGGAGGAGGGAGTCAAGGGGGTGATGGTGGGAGATATACACAAAAAATATCGCTTTATGCGGATGATGTACTCCTGTCCCTTTCACAACCACAACGCTCTATAAAACAAGTCTGGACAATCTTGTCTGAATATGGCAAACACTAAGGATATTCGCTAACAAAATAAAACAGAAGTGCTCACATTTTCTACAAACCAAACCCAGAAATGTGTAATCTCTTTCCAGTGAACTGGAAGGCTACTAAAATGAAATATCTGGGCACTTATATCACAAAGCAATACACTCAGTTATTTGCAGCGAACTATACCCCCTGGTGGATACCCTGCAAAAGGATTTTGTGAGATGGTCCCTGCTGAAATTTCAAATGTATGCTAAGGTTAATGCAGTACGAATGAATGTGCTTCCCAGGCTTCTGTACCTGTTTCAATGTATTCCACTAAACATACTTAGATCAGTATTCCAAACATGGAACAAGATGATCTCTAAATTCATCTGGAACTCCAAAAAACTCAGAATAAACCTAAAAATTATCCAAATGTACCGAGAGAAGGGTGGACAATTTCTTCCTGACCGCCCAATTAAAAAATGCCATAATGTGGTCCAACCCCAATACCACAATAGGCTGGTAGCTCATGGAAAAAGAAGAAGAGAGAGTGACTGGAGTACAACCCCTAGAACCTAGATTACTGCTCTCCAATATGAGCAAATGTCCCCAACCCAAATTAACCTCAGTCAGAGAAACAATAACATCGGTCCACAGAATATGGCAGAAATATAAACTTAGACACTCCATCTGGCCTCTAAAAAGACTAGCATGGGACCTGGAGTTTCAACCAGGATGCCTAGACAAAGGATTCCATAAATGGGAGGAGAAAGGCCTAAGATTCCTTGCACAATTTTGGCAGGGAGAAGTCTTCCTAGACTTCAACTCCCTCAAAAATAAATTTGGACTGCAAAATGCAGATCATTTTAGATACCTGCAAGCTAGAAATTATACACTCCGGTTAAAGAAAAAAGACTCTGAAGCAGACAGGGCCCAACAAATTCTCGAGGCTATCCGAGATAGCTGTAAGGCTAACAAACAAAGAGGGTTAATATCTTTTCTCTATAAAGCCCTATCGACACTGAAAGGAGATCCACTGAGTAAAATCAAAGCTAAATGGAGTGATGAAACGTCAAAAGAGATAGAAGAACTTAACTGGGAACAAATTTTTGCCTTAACTAAAAAAACATCTCAATCACCACACTGGCAAGAATTTTCGTGGCGAATAAAAGTCCGCTATTTCCTGACTCCCCACATGATAAATAAAAGAAATCCAAATTACATGCCACAATGTTGGAGGAAGTGTGGGTTGGCTGAAGCAAACCATACACACATTTTCTGGTCTTGCTCTGGCTTGTTGAATTTTTGGGGTGAAATAACAGAGACACTTAAAACTATATTTCAGATACAGACCCCGCTAGATGGACCCAGAATGATCCTGGGGCTCCCCCCTGAAGAAATAAAAGGTACGGACGCAATGTATCTCTGGTCCATATTGATAACAGCAGCACATAAAGCCATTACGAAGAGATGGAGATCCCGACACCCCCAACCACACAAGAATGGGTGAAGATAGTGGGTACAATAGCAGAACTGGAAGAACTCACTTTTAAAATCAATAATCGAACCCATATTTACCTGAGAAGATGGACTAGGTGGGAGAACTGGTGCTCGGCAAACGAACCTACATATGCTGGGCTGCTGGCGGGTGGGGAAGCGGAAGAGGAGAGGCCCACCACTATAGAAAGGATCTGAAAGGGCAGACATTTAAAACTTAAAAAAACAAAAACACAAAACCACAATAGACACAAAAACAGAAGGAAGATCAGTGTTCCGGCCTGGGTCGAGGAGTGATGGTGACTAACTCCCTAAAGCCTCTAAAGAATAAATGAATTCATTGTGTTGAAGGAGACGCCAATGCAATATCTATGCTGTTACTTAGAGAAGACTAAATGAAATGGATGGAAGTTCCTGTTCCTCTGGGTTAAAGAAAAAAAAAAAATAAAGAGAGAAAAGAGGGAAAAAAAAGGGAACAAATAAAAATGTATGTGTAACCTGAGAAATATGAATATTAACAGAATGTATATAATGATGTACCTGTTTATTGACAATAAACTTGAATTTAAAAAAAAAAAAACTGTGGTGGAATTCAAGCATGCATGGGACAGTCATAAGGTAATTCTAGGGGGTGGGGGTAGGGAGAAGTAGGCTGCTGGTTAACTAGGATCTGCAGCTTATCCATTTGGTAGGGAAACGGGCAGACTGGGTGGGCCAAGCGGTCCTTATCTGCCATCAAATTCTATGTTTCTATGTTTCATCTTGCCTGTTCTACATCCTGGTCCAGATGGTGTCAGCACAAATCAGGGTAGCTCCCTGCAACAACAGCTACAAATCATTGTGTGTCATCGGATTTTTAGTTTTGGGTTATTGCTAATGGACAGAGCCATCCGGCTCGGGTTACAAATATTTGGGTTGTGTACATGCCATCTGTCTTTCTTTCTAGAGGGCCCCAACAACAGCTGCAATGCCAGGCACACCGTGCAATGCTTCAGGCTAGCCTATAAAAGATCTGGGTACCCAGGGTGGCAAGACTAATCATCAGGGACTTACAGTGCATGCTGAATAAGCTTAAAGTAAATCAGAGTGTCTATCATTTGACTAGATTCATGCCCCTCCCTTGTTCACTTCCCCTAAATAAACCTGATCATTTGTTTCCTGTTTAAACTGGCTAGTGTGCATATTCTTGGTTGGGTCACATTGAAAGGTTTTGTATTGCGTATTACCAATCTTATTTTCCAGGGGGTCTCCAGGGCAACTGCAGCAGACCCAGCCCTGGTGGTAAGTGCAAGGGGTGTGAGCATATTCTTATTGTTATCCAGTGTATGCAAAGTGTTCTATGGTATTCCTGTTTAAGCCACTAGGAGGGTTTGTGGGTGGTTATAGCATCCCGGAGGGCTATACCAAAGCAGTCAAGCTACCTCAATACCATTCCTCCGGGTGGAGGCACCAGCTCACAGAACTCAGGCCCCTCAACCTGTGCATATTCCCACAGGCAGGGGTAGTAGCCAATAGGATAATGTCACCTAGGGATTACATAGAGAAAATGTGTTAATATCACTGGCTCTCATTCACCACTAACTCAATCTACCTTCATAGTAGGTCTTGTTCCTGAAAATTTACCCCTAAAACGGACACCACAAATTATGGGTAATGGCTGTAGCAAGATATTAAACGTCTGCTATTGTAAAACTGGAGCACAGAGAGTGCCCTCTGTGGAGGACTAGTTCAATACTCAAGTATTGATAGCAACAACGAAAAAAAGGAGACATCTTAAAAAAATATGGTCTCCAATTATTGAGAAATGTTAAATACAATGTTTCAGATTCAGTCAGTGTTTTCAGACATACTGTGTTCAAACTGAGAACTAACTTCTTTAACTCTTAACTGAATACTGTTACTCTTCAGTGGTTTAATACTATTACTATTTATTATATGAACTACTTTAACATATCTCGTGATTAGTTTAATTGCGGGATGTATACATTGTGGCATGCTTTTTTTCATGTGTACTTTTCTTTGAAATAAAAATAAACTTAAGAAAAATGAGCTATATTATTGGAGAACGTATATGATGATTTTTTTTTTTTTTTTTTTAATAACAAAATCTGCTGCTTTAATTACTGTTTTTCCATCTCAAAGTCTGGACTGCTATCTACCAGGATACCTACTGCCCAGTCTGTTCACCTACTCCAGACTGAAGAGAACCCCTCTGCTTACCTGACCCGTGGGTAGAGACTTTCCTATGGTAGGGTTTTGTGTGTGTGTGTGTGGGGAGGGAACCCTAACCGCATGGAACTGAAGTCAGTGGTGACAAAAGATTCTTCATGCTGGGTGGGTGGTGCAGGACCTACACAGGCCAGCTGCATACTGAGGAGTTCTCTCACCAGTATTGTCCCCCCAAGATGTATGGCAGTGTCCACAATGGGGATGTATGCTGCAAGGCCGTCTGTTTTCCCCCCTCCCACTGCTGGCTCTAGCATACCTGCATCACTCTGGCATCCCTAGGGGGGCGCTCATGCAGATGACATCTCTCTGGGAGGTGTGCATCCTTAAGGATGCTCAGTTCTCCTCCCCCTGGCCAGCCCTTGATGGCCCAGGCGTGTTCTTGAACCCAGGTCCTCGGCTTAGTAAGCAGTACCTCTACTGTTGCACTGACAGGCCTGCTTTCAATCCCACAAGTGTCATTCACAACTTTTAACCCTGTGATTTCAAGATTTGGGGGCATGGGGACACAGGAACTAACTTCAAGCCAATATTTAACGTAAAGGCCTTAAGTTCTCCCATGTTCAAAGTGACACTGTGATTTAGGTTGCCCCATTTTTCAGTGGATTCTGCAAACAAATGGTGGTAACCCAAGAGCCAAAGGCCACACTTTACCACACCATCCTGTTTGAATTTATATATTGTACCTTTCAAGGCTCCACTGACATCTTTGCTGAAGGTGATTGTCCATGGTCACCTAGGGGTTGCTTATCACTTCTAACAACATGGAAAACATTTTGCGTATGCTTTAGTTCCGTTCACGCTAAACTCTCTGCATTTCAGGGCTCCTAAAATGCATGCTCTGCTGCAGGCTGCTCCATGTAGACACCCTAGGAGCTGAATCATTTAGAGGATGTGGGACTACTCACGTCATGGGCATTTTCAGGGTCTGTATACACACTCCCCACTGCCTGCAGATCCAGCGGCTGCAGCACTCACAAGGGCCACGCTGAAATGGATTATACTGACTTGTGAGTGTCAATGCACTTTTGATTAAACAACTTGAATAAGGCCATTCATGGGGAAGGGGATCACATACATAAATCAATTGATCAAGATCAATATTCAGTTTTTGGTGACCACCCAGCATGGGGGGGGGAGGTCTGCACTATTACAGTGTCTCCTCCTTTTGTCCCCTGGTCTTGGTGGCACACCCCCAGTCCTGTCATTGACCCATCTCATGGACTCTCTGGTTATCCGCCACTTGCAGAGTGCTACGGTTTGGCAGGTGGCTTGTCACATAGGATCGTGCAGTGCCTGCAGAGGGCATGAGGTGGGCTGGAGCATTTTCCTTGTGCCATTTTCTTCCCAGGGAGCCTTGCACACAATGGCATGTATGCACGCAGATGCACGGTGGGGCATGTGCATGCTGCATCTGCAGATGCCTTCCCCATGTCTGCTGCTCCTGTTGTCGTGGCCAACTGCCCCCCCCCCCCACCAGGTGGCAGTCAAGAAGCGGGACACAGGATCCCCTCTCCCCAGAGGAATACAGACCTTAGAATGCTTAGTCTTCCTCTCCTGGCTGACCCCCCCCCTGAGAAACTCTGATCCATTTCCGTACCCGGATTGCCAATGTGGCAGATGGTAAGGTGACCAGAGCCTCTGCTTACCATGACACTGGATTGGCTCGCTGCCGTCAGGAATGTAACTTGCTTTTCAACAGTTTAATAAACTAAAGCTGCACACAAGAAAGAGTTTCATCCTGGATCGCTCTGTTGATGGCGAGTGCCAGACTTTTCTGTCCCCCCCCCACCCCACTATAGCTTTTTTCCCCTTGGGGCTGGAGCTGCTCAGCCCACTCCCAACAGACACATGCCTCCCCAAGAACCTAACTCACAATACCCCATGGATTATGCCCCCCCACCCCCGGTGGAGAGGCCAGGGGAGGAAGGGTCATTCTCCGCCCCCCACCGCAGAGACCTCATTCAGACGAGCCAGTCCTGGGTGACAGTGCTGGTCAGAGAATGGGCTGAGCATCACACTCCAGCCCCATTTTCTGGTTTTTTTGGTCCCCTGACAGGCAGAGTGCAAAAGCGCTGTGTGCATGTGAGTAGAGGTGCACGTGCACCATGCACCTGATGCCAGCCAACCCCCTTCTGAGTCACACTCTGCTGTCCTGCCACCGCGCCTACACACAGTGGCAGCACTGGGAGCAATGTGGCATACCCTTCCTCCCTGGGAGCAGACAGAAGTCGTCAGAAGCTCAATCCTCTTGGATGACCCCCCACTGTCTGGGAGTGAAGAGAAGTCATCAGAAGCTCACTCCTCTTGGCTGGCCCTCACTGTCCCATGCTCAATCCTGAACCTGGGTCACTGGTATGGTGGGCCATATCCCCTGGTGTCAACCCTTCACGTCACTAAGCCGGCTGACTTTTCTGTTTTTATATTTTTATTACTACACTAATATAAGCACAATTACACATTTTTTGGCTTACTAATTTTGCTCTTCTCACTCAGTGAGTCAGGCTTTTCTTCGAATTGTCTACAAGCCCCGAGTTCTGTGTCACCTTAGCAGTTGCCACTGGCCCCAGCTACCTATGACCTATCCCCTCCATGTCCTTGAATCAGCTCTATGGGTGGGGAAGACTTGCTGGGAGATAAGCCATCCAGAACTTTCCTGACAAGAGAGAGGGCAGAGCACTGGGGACCTGCAGGGCTGGGCACTGCAGTGCAGAAAGAACTCCTGGCAGCAGCATCTGCCTCAGTGCCACCAATGTTTTCCTCCCTGGATTTTCATTGTCTGCCATTCACACCCCACTGTGGCACAATCTGAAATGGAAGACCTTAGACCTGCTAGCCAATGAGAAGAGGGCTGGGATCCGGCCCACCTTCCCTGCTTGGAATTTGCTGGCACAAGACTGGGCATGGCGTCGTTGTCAACATCCTGTGTCCTGCCTGCTATAGGTTTCCCCTTCTCTACATGGGGGTAATGTAACTGAGCCTGGGAACTACAGGCCAGTCAGCTTAACATCCATAACAGGAAAGATACCCGAGACAATCATAAGAAAAAGAACAATTGAATGCTTACAGGAAAAAAAACAAAGAGTCAGCAGCCCAGTGTGGATTCTGTAAGGGGAAATTGTGTCAGACCAATCTTAGTGCATTTTTTGATAATGTCACCAAGGGGCATAATGAGAGTAAATCTGTAGGTGTTGTGTACCTGAACTTCAGCAGAGCCTGCCACATAGCCATACAAGAGGCTGGTTCATAAAACGGAGAACTTAGGTATAATTGTCTATGTAATGCAACAGATTAGAAACTGTGTGTGGAGCAAGAAACACAGGGTTACAATAAATGGTGATCTCTCCACATGGAAATACAAGCGACTAGTGGAGTCCCACTAAGGTCTGTTCTGGGGCCAATACTGTTTACTATATTCGTGCATGATCTGGAGTTCACTGATGACACCAAAATAGGAAAGGGAGTTACATCCCAGAACGAGGTTAAAGAAATGCAGGAAGACCCTGGACATGCTCAGGAAACGGGCAGAAAAATGGGAGATGAAATTCGGCTTTTCATCCTTGACAACACTGGCAGTCAGTCAGTCAAGCAGGGCTCCGCTTTGTTTACAACTCTGCACAGGTAGTCTTAATGAGGCTGCTGTTACACTTGAACCAGAATACGGTTAATTCTTTCAAGCTGTAGTGTCTCGTGTCCAGATTTTTGTTTCATGGTATACTCGGCTCTTCTCTGCCACCTCGTCATGCATGATGTTGTGGGCTTAGAGGACACAAACTCAGACCTGTAAGCTATTACTAGTTGGTCATTGGCTGTCCATAAAACATTCCCATAATCAGTTTGGCCCTTTTCCCCTCTGCAACAGTCTGATAAAAGCTTAATTTTTTTTTGTTACAGCAAATGACAAATTCCCCCACACTTGGCTAATAATAGGGTTACAGGTTTGTTACTTACTTTCTTTATACCGGAATGCCAGACCAAGCAAACAGACCAGGAAAACTAGGGAGAGAACTGCCAACAAAACCAGGAGGCGCTTCTCAAGATGAGTTCGTTCAGTCCAGCAACTTTGCCTTTGCCTGGACCCTCGGAAGTTCACCTGAAAAACAGAGAAGTGCTTCAACGTCAGTTCACCCATTTCCTTGTTCCTTAATACCCTTCTCATTTTTGTCATCATTCCATCTTTCTCTGCTCTTTAATCTGCACCAAATAATCCTCTGTACTTAGGGCCTGATCCACAAGAGAGGCACATATCTTTGCACGTAATCCACATGCCTCAGATATGGCTGCACAGGGCTGAAAACACAGTCCCCAGCCTACCGAATCTGCATGCGGAGGGCCCTGGGTGTTTGGGAAGAGAGAGAGAACATGTCCGGAAAGTAAGCATTCAGTTGTGTATCTCAGTGGGTGCCTGAGTGCACTTCCTACTCTGTACAGGGCAGGGAATTGTGGGATATGGAGGAATGCTATATCCCCATACAAAGAATGATGTTTAGAAAAAAGAAATGACAGTGGAAGTCATGGCCCCTTGCCCTTCACTCCGTTTCAGAAGTCAGGGAGCAACAGGTGGTGGGGCGATTTGGGGCCCAGAAATGTCTGTCAGCTGCACAAGGAGGGTGTGCAGATGCTACGGATGGGGCTCTTCTGGTGTAGGGCTGTTACACTCTATACAACTGCAGCATGGAAAATACGCTGAGAGTTATGCTGAGGATGTCCACGCCTCCCCTGTGTAGGCCTGACCCATCCTCCCCATGGACATGTGGATTAAGTGGGACAAATGCAGAAGGCCATCACAACCTATGCTGTGTACACCCCAGGGTGCTTAAATATGCAGAAGGGGCACTCTGCAGCTGTTTTCTAGTCCTCTGTACCCACATAAGGGGTGTTATCCTCTTTGTGAATTGGGCCCTTAGCTCTTACAGCAACACACACTGCTAGGTGCAGTGCCTGTTGCGAGCTTGCCAAGAACACTACCATTCCCCTACTACTTTACAGTAGCTATGGCTCCAGATGTGTTGCCCAGCTGAGCAGTACTGACACATCCCTCCCTCCTTTCCAGCCTGTTTTCCACTCAGTCTGTGGTCTCAAGATCTCACCTCTTCCTCACTCCCCACCAGGTAACAGATTTGTGAGATGATCCTTCCAGTATTGGTTGTGGCATTGTAATTTCAAATCTAAGTCCAACTGTAGCCATATATTTCATAAATGTAGGGTGGGTTAGCCATTTTTAGAGCACCATAAAACAAATGAATACTTGTTTACCAAAACTCCAATTTCCTTTCGCCATTTTTTTTTCCTTTTTAAGGTTACCCTCCCTATTATATACCTCTCATTGGGAATCTGGGGTGACACCTATTTTGAGGTGTATACATCCTTCAGCCGAAAGGCAAAACATCAGGTAACAAATAAGGTTGGCATGCTCGTAAGCAACAAAGGCTATAACACCATAATTTCTTGAAACAAATAATTTATTTTGTGTAAATAGTCCCAACGTTTCACCTAATAAATTAGGCTTCTTCAGGGGAACTGTAAAGAATTATAAAATATACATAATTACTTTTCTTATAAGATTTCACTACTAAACTATTCACTTTCATTTTAACAGTTGCATTTAATATAGTTATACATTGTACAATGCATGTATATTTGTTAATTAACACTTACTACACCAGATTTATTGCAAAATATTTTCCTTACTTTTTAACACTGCCGATTAGGGCCAAGACGATTGCCATATCTCCTTGGGGTAAATCTGGTGGTCCTCATAATAGGAGAAGTAGTGATAAGTTGTGAATGAATTATTTACATTTTTTGTTTATCTAACACTAATTCAGAATGCCAAATAAGTGTTAATTAACAAATATACATGCATTATACAATATATAACTATATTAAATGCAACTGTTCAAATGAAAGTGAATAGTTAACCCCTCCCATCCGATATTCCGTCCTGGGGTTCTTGTTCCCCATATGTATCACTTTACAAGTCTTGGCAACCCCTGTACTGATGTCTGGGAAAAGGGGAAACAATTCAGGGAACTGAAACAAAGGAGTAATGTGATGTGCTGATGCCAAATCTGTATTCTGCAAGTATGCCAAAATCTGGCACCTGGCATTCTGGACACAGGCAAAGAAGATCCAAAGGAACTTGGGTTTTCCTTTGGCACTTTAGCACTTTGACAACATGACTTAGCATTTCCTACAGGGAGCACACACTGAGCATGACCAGGTCGTTTGCAAGTCACATCACCTGCCAAGGCAATCAGCAATGCTGGGGGGGGGAGAGAACCCTCCTGCTGCGACATTTCAATGCCATTTCCAGCTTCCTCTCACTGGGGAAGGACCTGGCTACTGAAGGAGCTCCTTTTAGGGAAAGGGAAGGGGGAAACTGTTTAATCATGAAAGGTACACTAAGCCGAAGCTTGTTTCCATGTGCTACCTGGAAGCACAAGGAAGTTAAGTGACTTGCTCAGTGGTCACACAGTATGCAAGTGGGAGCTGTGGGATTCAAACCCAGACCTCCAGGTTTGCAGCTCAGTGCCCTAAATCACAGCCCTGTACTGGTGTCTTTACTGCCTTTAAGTGAAAAAGAGTGGCTGTTGATTAGAAATCATTTAAAATCATTAGACAATCATGAATTATTATTCCAGTTTGCTAATTCTTACAACAATTAACGGCAGTTTCAGGCATATAGGCTAGTGAAATCATGCTGGAGAGGAGAGTGCGCACAGTTACTGGGTTTACATGAGTTGGTGATCGACAACCTTGTCTTCGATTCCAAATAAAATCGATTACATCTCCGTTCTCGTTTACAAGGAGGGCAGCAATCTATGCTCTGGAAAGAAAACAGGTTAACATGCAGGGTAATATTCAATTAAGATGTAACTGATCACTGATCATTATGTAATCGATTTTACCCCGCATGTAAACAGGGTACTTGACAACTTAGCACGTGCGTGGGATTGGTTCCAGCTCCAATTGCGTCTACATAATTTTCAAAAACGATATCCAGGTAATTGGTGCACTTGCTTGGTGCACTTGGATCGATCCAGAGATTAATCCCAATGTCACTAAAAGTATCGTTTACATGCAGGGTTAGAATCGATTACAAAGGAACTCATTACTCCGCAATAGATTTTAACCCTGCACATAAACGGGCCAAGTGAGTGAGCCTGCACTGGCAGTAGCAGGCCCTGCAGGAGGGACACAGTAAAGTGAAGTTAGCAGACTTGGGAAACATGCAAGGGAGAGTCCAAAGAATTTGACTGCTGGTGGTGTGGGCTGGGGCACTAAAATCCATCTATATTTTTATGTTTTTTTGTGTGGTACACTTTTTAATTATTTCAGGTTACTGTTCATACTGTTTGCAATTTAAATTAGATAATTGTAAATAGTTTTAACTTTATTATTGTGATTTTTTTTTTTGGAAATGTTGTATGGTTTATTGATAACTTTTGGAACCAGTAGTAAAATAAAAAAAAAAAAACAATAACATTCCTTTTACCAAAAAGTGAACTAAGCTGCTGCAGTGAGACATTAGTTTTTAATTGTGTGTGTTAAGGAGGGTGTGAGCATGTGCAGCAGGCATGGGTGTGTCAATGTCTGCCATCGTACTGTAGGTGTCAGTTTATTTGTTTACTGGGAGGGTCCACTGATCCCAGGGACCATTTTCAGGCACAACCTGGGCCAATCAGATGGCACATCCATTATAAAACACAGTTACATTACAATCATAGTGGCAGTCTTCCGGAAGACGCTCTGGAGGCTGTGGTGTTGTCCCATCTGCAGGCACCTCTCTGGGCTGATGGAGGAGGATGCTCATTTCCAGGCTGAGCTGTCCGGGATTTGAGAGGCCTCCTCTCCCACCCAGGGACCACCAGGGCCACGACTGCTGCCTCAGAGGTTGCCAAGAAAGCGGAGCGATTGGACCACAGTGGGCTCAGGGAGGGTGAGGATGGTGGAACAGAGGCACATCCCTCCAGTTGTACCTCTCCACAATTCGTACACCATTCTGGCAGAGTGTGGTTCCTCTACAGAGGTACTCGCAGTGGAGACCAAGGAGAATACTGGGAACCCCCATTAAGGAGACCCACAGGAGGGAGGCATGGGACCCCACAGAGGAAGGAAACAACTCCTGGTGGGGGACTCCATTGTTAGGAGGGTAGAACTGGGGGGGGGGGAGGAGATAAGGTGCCTGCCTGGCGCCATGGCTTGTGGGGATAGGGAGCGAATCCTCAGGTTTGCATGAGCAGCTGCACGGGGGAGAGAGCTGGATGTCATTGTCCACCTAGGGACAAATGACCTGGCTGGTAAATGGATCAGAGCAGTGCAGGAGGAGTTTGTGGAGTTGGGAAGGGGCCTTAGACATGTAGCACGCACGGTAACCTTCTCGGAGGTTGCTGCCTGTCTATGGCATGGGTGAGGATATAGTGCTCCGCACCATGGGATTCATTCAGTGGCTGAAAAACTGGTGCATAGCTCAGGGTTTTGGCTTCACTGGGGACTGGGGGTCCACCTGGAGGGATGCTGGCCTATACTGGTGCGATGGTCTGCATCTGTCCAGAAGGGGAACCAGGATCCTAGGTGATACGTTTAAATGCTTCACTGGTAAGCATTTAAATAAGCCAAAGGGGGGGAGGCACTGAAAAGGAGCAGGGGAATCCTAACACCCCCCCCCAAAAAATCAGGGTAGTTAGGTAAACACCAAGACAGAGAAGTCGATAGGGAGAAAGGCAGGGGTAAATGGAGAAAAAGGCAGTAACGACAGGGATGGGGCAAAAAGGGGTAAGGCCATCAAAAAATGGAGGTTAATGAGTACCAATGCCCATAGTCTAGGTAACAAGCTCCCTGAACTGGTGGCCTTGATGGACAAGGGATGCCTGGATATCGTGGCAGTCACAGAAACATGGTACACAGAGAACCATGACTGGGATGTCAACATACCAGGGTAAACAATCTACAGGAGGGACAGGGAGGATAGAAGAGGAGGAGGAGTAGCTCTCTACATAAGGGAAGGTATCAAAGCAACGGAACTGAAGGGTAAACAGGGAGGAGAGGAGGCACTGTGGATCACCCTGGAGATCGGAAATGGCACCACAATCCACACAGGGGTTGTATACTGACCCCTGTCTCAGAGGAAGGAAATGGACAAGGAAATTATAGAAGGCATCCTTAGGATGGCAGAGAAAGGGTAGATATTGTTGATGGGGGACCTGAATATGCCAGATGTTAACTGGGGCACCTTTGCTGCAGCCACATCCAAGAGCAGGGTCATTCTCGATGCCCTACAGGGAGGCATGCCTCAAACAGCTAGTGTTGGAACCCACTCGGGAGGGAGCAATCTTAGACCTGGTACTCTCAAATGGGGATGGAGAGAGGATCTCAGATCTAGAAGCGGGTAGCCATCTGGGAACAAGTGACCACCAAACAGTGTGGTTCACAACAAACACAGCCACAGAGTCAAGCCATACAAAAGTGAGGGTACTGGACTTTAGGAGGGCTGACTTTGTCAAATGGAAGAGTGCCTCAGAAAGCACTAGCAAACAGGCAAGAAGGAGGGGTGGAGGAACAACGGGGAAACATCAAAACTGCCATCACAGAGGAAACAAGCCTTTGTGTGAAGCAAACAAACAAATTAAAATGAAAGAAAAAAACCACTATGGTTCTCAAAAAGAGGTGGCGGGGAAGGTTAGGGAGAAAAAACACTGGTTACTCACCTGTAACAGTAGTTCTAGGAGTGGTATATGTTGTTCATCCACACTTTTTGGCAGATCGCCTTTCCCTTTAAGAGGTGCCAGAACGTCTTCAAGCTGGCTCCTCCCACCCACCCAGGTGGTATGACCCTCAGCTCTGCCCCATGATGCCAGATCTTACCCGCTGGAAGCAGAGGTGTGTGTCGGAGCCGGGGAGGTCGGGTGGGTCAGTGTGGATGAACAACATATACCACTCCTAGAACTACTGTTACAGGTGAGTAATCTGTGTTTCTAGGGATGTGGGTATGTTGTTCTATCCACACTTTCTGGCAGAATCCTAGCAGTTCTCCAGGAGGAGGGAGGCAAGGTGCACACCCCCTACTTAGGGAACAGAGATTGGAGAACTGAGGCCCCAAAACCAATATCCCGGCGTGACTCGAGGTCAAAGTGGCAATGGGAAATGAAGGCGTTTTCTGACTTCCAGGTAGCAGCCCTGCAGATTTCCTGGATAGGAACGTCCCTAGAAGCAGCCAGCCAACGCAGCGGTATGGTGGGTGGAATGAGCCCTTAGCCCTATGGGAGGCTCCCTACCCACCAACCTATGGCAGAGATCAATGCAGGAAATGATCCACCTGCCAATCCATCTGCTTGGCTGCAGGTCTGCCAGGTGCAGCTTCAGCGTAGGTGACAAACAGCTAGTGAACCTCTTCCCGAACTTCTGCCGTACGCTCTCTGTAGTAGGTGAGCGCTTGTCTCAGGTCCAAAGTATGGAGCCTGTACTCGGCCTCCGAGGTGTAACTGGGGTAGTATACAGGCAGAGTCAACACCTAACTAAGGTGAAACTCCAACACCACCTTAAGAAGGAATTTCAGGAGGGAGCGCAGGACAATCTTGTCCCTGTGTAAGACCAGGTAAGGAGACTTCACTGAGAGCACCTGGAGCTCCCCGATCCTTCTGGCTGACATAATGGCCACAGGAAGGCGGTCTTCCATGACAGATGGGAGATATCGCACCTGTGCATCGGTTCGAATGGCTTGCCCATGAGCTTTGCCAAAACAAGCAGTAAATCCCATGGAGGTGGTGGTTCACGCACCAGAGGGGATATGTGATCTAGGCCCTTGAAAAAGTGCCAGACCACTTTCTCCTGCACCACCGACTGCTGACCAGCCCATGCCCGGTAAGCAGAGATGGCTGCCAGGTGCATCTTAAGGGTCGTCGACCGAAGTCCCTGCTGGGGAGAGGGACCACAGGTAGTCCAAAATGCAAGGCACTGGACAGGATGAAGGGGGTCCAACCCTTTGCCCTGACACCAAATGGAAAATCTTCTCCATTTGATGGCATAGCATTTTCTGGTCAAATCCTTATGGGATGCCTCAACAAACGTGAGGAACTTGTCAGAGAGACCCAAAGCCTGGAACTCTAGCCACTCAGGAACCAGGCTGTCAGGTGCAGGGATTAAAGGTCTGGATGGAGTACCTTCCCCTGACTGATGGAGAGCAGGTCCAGGTGTGCTGGAAGACGCCTCGGGAGCCTGTTGCTGAGGCTGAGGAGATCTGGATACCAGAACTGGTGAGGCCAGTCTGGGGCTACCAGAATCACCTGTGCATTGTCCCTCCTGACCTTGAGGAGCACCTTGTGGTTCAAGGGAAGTGGAGAGAAGGCATAGAAGAGGTCTGGGGTCCACGGCCTCGAAAAGGCATCCCCCTGCAGTGAGCCCTGCTGAGGGAGGTGGGCATGGAACAGCCTCAGCTTCAAGTTCTCCCTGGTGGCAAACAGGTCCACCTGAGGGGTGCCCCAGTGGGAGAACAGATCTTGTACTCCCTCCGGATGAAGTGAACACTTGTGAGATGCCTGGCCCATCTGGCGGAGAGCATCGGCCAGCTGATTCGAGGCTCCTGCCAGATGGATGGCTAGGACATCTGCCCCTAGGCTGAGCACGAGGGTCCAAGTACGGAGAACTTCCTTGCACGGGGCAAGGAGTGCGTCCTGCTCTGCTTGTTGAAACAGTACATGATTGTGGTATTGTCCATCTGGACCTGGACCACCTGACCCCAAATGAATGGAGCAAATGTGGTCAGGGCTAGCCGAACCACTCTGAGCTCTAGCAGGTTAATGTGACATCAGGACTCCTGAGAGGACCAGAGCCTGTGGGTTCTGTGCTCCCCCAGATGGGCACCTCAACCCATCAGAGAGGCATCGGTCGACAAGATGACTGTCGGCTTGGGGCAGACAAACGGGATGCCTTCCTGCAAATGAGCTGGGACAAGCCACCACTGGAGGCCATCCAACATCCTCAGAGTCATGATGACCAGATGGGCAAGGTGACCTGAGCACTGAGACCACTGGCTGACCAGTTCCCATTGAAAGGAACGCATATGCCAGCGAGCCCATTGGACCATGCTAGTGCAGGCTGCTATGTATACCAGAAGGCACAGGAAGTCCCGGGCAAGGTGTAATTGCCCAACCAGAAATGACTGGGAAAAGGAGGCGAGAACCTCCACCCTGTCCGATGGGAGCTGACATCGTCTGCCCGCAGGGGCACTGGCGAAACCCAGGAATGGACTTTTCTTCCATCGCCGAAGTGAGAGAAGGAACTGAAGGTGAAACTCTGATGAGTTTTAAGGTAAGTTTTGGAAGCAAATCCAAAGATCTGGGAGCCAGGGCCTACCACACGCGGAAGCGCTAAGGAGGGACCCTGTACCTTCCAGTGGAAAGGAAGATGTGGCGTCATGGGGTGGAGCGGAGGGTTATACCACCCAGATGGGTGGAAGAAGCCAGCTTGAAGTTGTTTCTGCACCTCTTAAAGGGGAAAGGCGATCTGTCAGAAAGTGTGGATAGAACAACATATCCACATCCCTAGAAGACAGCATTCAGGAAGTATAAGGAAACACAGAAGGAGCAGAACACAGAACTGTACCAGTTAAAGCAGAAGGAAGCAGGGAAGGCAGTCAGAATAGCAAAGGCCCAAACTGAGGAAAAGATAGCCAACTCTGTTAAGAAGGGAGATAGAACCTTTTATAGATACATTAGGCAGCGAAGAAAGGCCAAGGGAGGGATAGTGAGGCTTAATAAAGGGGAGGGTGAGTGGGCATAGAGGACAGCGAAAAGTAGGGATACTGAACAAATACTTCTGCTCAGTATTCACGAAAGATAAGGAGGAAGGTACCTAATCAAATCAATAGAAGCACTCTGGATATGGGGCGGGGGGTCGATACCAGTCCTTGCACAGAAGAAAGGGTTTTAAAAGAACTCCTAAAAATTGAAGGTGGACAAAGCAATGAGGCCTCACAGGATTCACCCCAGAATTCTTTTTTTTTTTTTATTACTTTTTCCTCCTGCCATACCTGGTCTGCTCCCGTGTTTTTTTTTTTTTATTTTATTGAAATCTAGGATTACAAATACCTTTGAGCAGGAACTGCTCATTTACAAAGGTTCCACGTCGAAGGAATGGGGGGTATACATACATATAAAGGTCAACATAATAATACACAGTTACACAATAAAAAGAAGTAAGAGACTGAGGCTTAGGAAATTCCAGTAATTCAAAATGTGCCAAATGTTAGGTAGCATGACATACCAGCCAAGGGCAATCTTAGAAATAAGCACTGCAGGTGAGAGGGAAGGGGGTATGCAGGCAGTAAGGCCATTGTCAGAGGGTAGATGGTCAGGGTAAGAGCTCTAAAGGGGAGGGAGGGATAAAAGTCAGGAAATGCCCACGGGGAGGAAAGGGAGAGGGGGCAAGGCGGGGAGAGGTAGCTGTCAAGACTGAAGCGGAGAGCAGTGAGCGGTGGGCCCCTGATTAGACGAGGCAGTCACGACGACTAGTTAAAATGAGATGAAGTCGGAGTTGTCTCTTAAAAGGGCCAAGAGCAGCAGCAGTAAGAGTTTCTTGGCAACCCCCTTGGGACTCTAGCCGCCGTCCGCACTCCAATCAAGGACTGCCTTATGCCCCTGAGGCTACTCCCCACAGCAGGGGGGGGTGCCCCTACTCTCCCACCCTGTCCGGATCCAGATACAGGTGCCCCCAAAGCCGATGTTTGTTGGATGGCTATCAAGCCGCTCAACCCGGATGCCACTCCTCTTTTTTCTGGTGTTTTCTCCCTGGAGCTGGGGGCGTGGAAGGATGCCGGTGGAGGGGAGCGCACATGCATCCACACGCGCTCCCTCCAGGCAACGGCCCCAATTCCACCCCCTGCTAGAGTGTGGCGCCCTGTCCCCCAGCCTCCACCAGGGGGCGAACGGGCGCAGACTCTTGTGGACCCCCCCTCCCCGGAAAAGGAGAGCAGTCCTTCAGATGCTCAATCTTTCTCCTCCCCTGCAAAACCCTAGCGACCCGTGCTTGTTCCCGAACATGGGTCACCAGCACAGCATGAAGTAAGGCATCCACAGGGCCAGCTCACCCCAGAATTCTTAAAGGACAAAGGGGAGAACTAGTGACACCACTGACTACCCTTTTCAACAAATCATGGGAGGATAGTGTGGTACCTAAGGACTGGAGGAGGGCAGATGTGATTCCCCTTCCCAAAAGTGGGAACAATGCAAAGGCAGGAAACTACAGACCTGTTAGCTTGACCTCAGTGGTAGGGAAAATGATGGAATCACTTCTGAAAGAAAGAACTGCTGAGTACTTAGAGGCCACCAGGGCACAGTACCCAAGGCAGCATGGATTCACAGCAGTAAGGTCATGTCAGACGAAGCGCATAGATTTCTTTGACTGGGTGACCAAAGTAATAGACCAGGGAGGGGCTGTGGATATGGCAAGGCATTTGACACAGTCCCACACAAAAGATTAATGAACAAATTAGCCAGCCTGGGAGTGAGTCCCAGGGTGGTAGCCTGGGTAAAAAATTGGCTGGACAACAGGACACAGAGGGTAATAGTAAATGGAGTCCACTCTGAAGAAATGGGAGTTACTAGTGGGGTACCGCAGGGTTCAGTACCGGGTCCAGTCCTTTTTAATGTCTTTATAAGTGACATTGCAGAGGGACTGGAAGGAAAAGTATGCCTCTTTGCAGACGACACAAAGATCTGCAACAGGGTTAATACACAAGAGGGGGTGGAAAGGATGAGAAAGGACTTGGCAAGGTTGGAGAAATGGTCAAATGTATAGTAGCTTAGATTCAATGCAAAGAAGTGCAAAGTAATGCACCTGGGAAACAAAACCCTATGGAAAGAGTACACAATGGGGGTGGGGGTATTAACAGCAACAAAAATGGAAAGGGACCTGGGGGTGGTCATATCAGATGACCTAAAGGTAATCAAGCAATGTGAGAACACAGTAAGGATGGCTGGGGGATACTGGGATGTATAGGGAGAGGCATCACCAGTAGAAAATGGGAAGTTGTTATCCCTCTGTACAAATAGTTGGTGAGACCCCATCTGGAGTACTGCATGCAGTTCTGGAGATCCCATCTCTGCAAGGACATAGACAGGATGGAGGCAGTCCAGAGGAGGGCGACTAAAATGGTGCAAGGTCTGCAACAGAAGCCATATGAAGACAGACTGAAGGAGCTTAATATGTATATCCTTTTTCAAGTACCTCAAGGGAATCAAGAAAGTCCAAGAGAGTAGCATCTTTCAGAAAAAGAGATGCGCAAGAACAAGGGGACACAATTTGAAGATGGGGGGGGTACGGCTAAGGGGCAATAAGAGGAAGTAATTTTTCACACAAAGGGTGGTAGATGGATGGAACAGCCTTCCTGAGGAAGTAGTGGGGTCAAAAACAGTGGAGGAAATTCAAGAATGCACGGGACAGACATAAGGCAATTCTGGGTAGGAAGGCATAAGGCAATTCTGGGTAGGAAGATAAAGGCTGTTGGTTAACTAGGATCTGCAGCTTATCCAATAGGTAGGAAACTGGGCAGACTAGGTGGGCCAAGCGGTCCTTACCTGCCATCAAAGTCTATGTTTCTATGAGAAGGAGTAACATCAAGTATACAATACAAAAATGGCAATATAGGCAAGGCAAGGCAAAATTTATTTAAAAGACGTCCAATCCCAGAGGCTCTGGGCGCCGTACAAAATATTAAAACAGGCATCTTAATATAATAAATATGCATATAAACAAATACAAATCATTACACACTAAACTTAAACCATAAGTCTTTATCTAAGCATTAAATTAAATTAAATGCCTTAGAGAAGAAAAAGGCCTTTAACTGGGCCTTAAAGACATCCACCGATGGAGCCTCTCTAACCATAGTTGGTAAGGAGTTCCACAGAACAGGGGCCGCAGCACTAAACGCTCTATCACCGGCTGATTTCAGCCTAGTTCTGGGAATGGTTAGGAGGCATTCACTGGAGGAACGAAGGGGGCGTGAGGAGAAAGCAGGTGACAGAAGGTCTAACAGGTAACCAGGGCCCTTAGGTAAGAAGACCCACCTTAAAGAGGACTCTCCACCTGACTGGCAGCCAGTGCAATTCATGCAGAACCAGTGTAATATGACAAAACTTTTGCTGCCTGATCAACAGTCGGGCAGCTGCGTTTTGCACCAGCTGCAATCTGCGGAGAGATCCTCCCGTGACCCCGAGATAGAGCTCGTTACAGTAATCAAGCCTAGATGTGACTAAGGCATGTATCAAAGTAGGGAGGTCCAGAGGCGGAACAAGGGACTTAATTCTGGCAATGTTTCTGAGATGGTAAAAACAGGTACGAACCACAGAGGATATTTGAGCCACCATGGTTAAATCCCTGTCCAGAATCACGCCAAGATTTCGCACCCAAGAGGAGGCCTTCAATGGCACAGACCCTAGGACAAGCCCAGTTTCTGTGTCAGAGGCCATCCTATCACGAACTCTGTTCAACTCCACTACTAATACCTCCGTCTTATCGGGGTTCAGCCGCAACCAGCTGGAGGCCATCCAGTCGTTAATCTCGGTCAGACAGATATTAAGCACATCCACTGCACTGGATGTTCCTGGGGCAAAGGAAAAATACAGCTGAGTATCATCGGCATAGCAATGAAAACTCAAGCCATATTTCCTAATGATCCCACCCAGAGGCAGCATATACACTGCAAACAGCATTGGAGCCAATACTGACCCCTGAGGAACTCCACAAAGAAGCAGACTGGGTGTAGATGAGAAATTTCCCATCATAACCCGCTGCCTCCTGTTAGTAAGAAAGGACTCAAACCATTTGATGACATTACCGGTGAGTCCACATAAGTCCCCAAGGCGAGCAAGCAGCACACAATGGTCGACAGTGTCAAATGCTGATGAGAGATCGAGGAGAACAAGAATTGTCTTGTCTCCCCAGTCTCTAGCCCTGAGAAGGTCATTCTGCACCCGAACAAGTGCAGTTTCAGTGCTGTGTCTGGCACGAAAAGCCGACTGGAAGAGTTCGTACAACTCGTGAGATATGAGGTGCTCTTCCAGCTGAAGCGCTACCACTTTCTCAATAACCTTTCCTAAAAATGGAAGGTTAGAGATTGACCTGCAATTTGCCTTGATCTCCGGTCCAAAGATGGTCTTTAAGAGGGGTCTCACCAGAGCCCTTCCGGGGCATCCGGAAAGACACCCGATAGGGGAACACCGTGACAATCATGGCAAACACCGGCCAACAGAGTCAGCGATCTCATTAAGAAACGCGTTGACACCGGGTCCAGTTCACAAAAGGTGTCCCTCACATTGGTTGCTACCTCAAAAACCTCACTATCCTCCACTGGTCTAAACTCTCCCCAACCAGACGGAGTGCACTCAGGACACATCAGACGAGCACTGCCAGCTGTATCATTCCTGGCTGAAAGAGTCACCCGCCGGATCACAGACACCCTATCCGAAAAGAACCGAGCAAAATCCTCACAATCAGCATTAGAAAAAACCCTCCCAGGCCGTAGACAGACAGGATGTAAAAGTCTGTCAATGGTCCGGAAGAGTGAGGCCGGTCGGTTCCTTCCGCAGCAATCTCCCCAGACAGAAACACTGACTTCTTATGGTTGATTGCCTCCTGGTACCCAAATATAATGGGCACATGAGGGTCAGTTTATCCGCATCCAAACAGGAACTCCTCCAGCAGCGCCCATTTCCGACCCAGTTTCTTCATCTCCCTGAGCTCACCATCAAACCATGGCGACCTCAGGTAAGAAGTCCTGGGTCGCATACCCAGACAGGTGCGAGGGAGTTTATGCATCGGATAACACCGTTATAGGCGCCAACTCGGTTCACAACACCTCCCGCCGCATGCATCACCCACTCTAGACAAATTTGCTGCCGCCAGAAACCCCTCAGGAGTCAAGCCCGAAAGGGCGACAGCGAATCATCTCAAAAGGGAAGGGCTGCGGCGGAGCCCCAAGCGTGAACTGGACCGCAATGATCAGACCAGAGAACTGGATTGATCTTAAGATCATTAATATCAAGTCCCAGTGAGAACACCAGGTCCAACATGTGGCCATCCCGATGAGTTGGTAAAGTGACTGCCTGCGTTAGACCAAGGGAGGACATGATCTGGGAAAGTTCATAACCATGTCCATGATTCACATCGTCGAACCAAACATTGAAATCCCCCAGAAAAACACATCTGGGGGATTCCAATGATGCAACGGCGACGAAATCCGCAACCTCCTGCGGACATACATAAGACAAGTGGGCAAAGACTCCATGGACTTTGGCCATACATGATGCCGACATCCAGCATTAAGAGCATAGACACGTTATCAAACTAGTCATATGCTCTAGGTGAAGTACATCATTATTTGGTATGACATTTACATAATGGCCTTCCTAACATGGTTTCCCTGAGGTTCCGTTTGAATGTGTGGGGTGAGACCAGTGCCTGCAATTCGTTAGGAAGTCTGCCATCGTGTTATGTAGAAACCATGGGGAAAAGAACTGGAGGAGAAAGGGACACAGAGGAGGAGCACAGCAGATAAATATTCCACCATGCCCATTCCACCACGTACCAATCTGTAGATGGTGGTGGTGGTGGTGGAGAAGGAGCTGGGTGTGGTAGGACAGGGACCGTGAGTGAAGTCATGGGGCTGTGAGGACTGGGGCTGCATGCATGACAGTACAGAAACCATGGTTCATTAGCCCCTAGAAATCCACTAGTTCCACTCATAGTGCAGTACAAGCAGCTTAACTTGTCAGTTATCCCAAGAACCTAGCTATAAAACCATCTTAAGCAATCCAGAAGCACATCTTTTTCCCTCTCCTCATTCTTCCAAGTGCTTCCAGTTCCCCTACACGGGATAGACGTGACCTGTACAGAAATTTGCATTTGCTGCCCAATTCCTCAAATCCCCACCCCCACCACCACTGTCATTAATGGCTTCTGAAAATGGCATGAGGGAAGGGAGTCAAGTGGTTAGCCGAAAAAACGAGTTTGATTTCATAACTGATGTTTTCTTATCAAAAAATAATGATATATAAAATTATCATGTAATAAATTAAAGTATACTGTATCATTTTATAGTTTAGATTACATTTTCTTCTGATATATATTATATCCATTGCAAAATAACAATGCTAATGCACACAATAGTGTTGAAGAAAGCAAAGCACACAAAGTAGGGAAATGAAAAATGTCGAGTTTTGGATCTCAGAAGTCTTGCAAATCAGTGGTGGGGTGTTCCTTAGGGATGTCAATCCTAATGCCATCCCCTTTCTTCCGCAGCCCGTAGCCTTCTGTTTGAAGTACAAGGTACAGCTCCAAGTTATACCTTGTTGTTGTGTGAGGAGTTGGGGCAAATTGGTGGCCTTCTCAGAGGTACTCCCAGTGCCCTGTGCGAGTATGAACAAATATGAAAACTGCCAGCAGAAACAGGCCTTGCGGTCCGTCAAGTCTGCTCGAGTGTGCAGCTAGCACGCCATTATACTGCAGCTGCCCCTCCCTTCCCCACCCTCTCCTTCGAGGTCATGCCCCTGCTTGCTGACCTTCCCCTCTCCTTTGCCTTCTTTGTGAACATCCCCTTAACCCTGTCCCACCCACCTCTTAAAACCTTCCACTGAAGTTATGGCCACCACCTCACCTAGTAGTAGTAAAAAATTGTTATTCATCCGAGCAAAACAACGAATAGGTACAGCTTGACTGAGGCAAGCTCATTTCTAGCGAGACCCTTAGTACATCTTAAATATAGTTGCAAAATCAAAGTATACAAACATTAACATCAATACAACATATAATATAACAAACACAATAAATATACATTCATACATACATTCAACCATACAAATACCCAAGAATGTGCAAAAACAATTTAACAAAAATAGACATATATATATAGATGCCTAAATATGTGCATAAACATAATCGGATAGAATCCTCAATAATTTTTCCCTGGGCTTCTTGAAAAAAAAAAAACACAATTTAATCTCTCCCAACTTTATGTTTCCTAGCTGATCTAAGAGACGACGGAATAATGTTCCAGGTATGGGGCCCTTTGTAAAAAAAAAAAAAAAAAAAGTGAGATCTTCCCAATTCTGCTTTAGCTCTTGGAAGGATATACTCAATACCTTCTGTAGAGTGCAATCCCGCCCTT
Organism: Neoceratodus forsteri; assembly: GCA_016271365.2. Classification (NCBI taxonomy): domain Eukaryota; kingdom Metazoa; phylum Chordata; order Ceratodontiformes; family Ceratodontidae; genus Neoceratodus; species Neoceratodus forsteri. Next base: position 131,121,146 of record CM057452.1, read on the forward strand.
ATTTCCCTAAATTGTAGCCCATCCAAAATATATTCAGGGACCTCACACCTGAAGCATTTTACCATGTAATTAAGAACAGGATAATCTCCTATCTTTAGGATGAACCCAATCCAAAGTTTTATATAAGTACCATCTATGGGTCCTTCTTGGGACATTTAAAATAAATCTGGACAGTTTATTAAATAGAATATCTACTCTGGACCACCTAGCAGGGTATTCCACCCTTTCACCACTCCTTCTGTAAAGTAATGCCTTCTCATTTTCCTCCTGAATCTACCTCCCTCCAGCTTCAGACTATGCTCTCTAGTGTCCCTCCCCTCCCTGCGCTTAAGAACGCTACCCGAGTCAACTTTATTTATGCCCCTCATGTATTTGAAGGTCTCTGTCATGTCCCTCCTTTTCCTTCCGATCCTCCAGGGAATACATGCCAAGCATGCTCAGTCTCTCCTTGTATGGCCTGTCCTCCAGCCTGTGGATCATTTGATTACTCTGCGTTGAACCCTTTCCAGCAATTTGATACCTTTCTTCTGGCAGGGGTGCCAGTACTGCACACAATACTCCAGGCAGGGCCTCACCAGCGATCTGTACAGTGGCAGGATGACCTCTCCTTGCCTGGAGGTGATTCCTCTTGCTATACACCCCAGCACCTTGTTCACTTTGGCTGTTGCTCTTACACACTGTGCTGAGTGGTTCACTTTCCCTGTTATCAGCACCCCGGATCCTTTTCTCCCTCTGTAGTGGACAACTGTACCCCACCCAACCAATAACTATTTCTTGGGCTTCTTGCTCCCAAGTGCATGACTTTGCACTTTTCAGCATTAAACCCCAGCTGCCACGTTTCCGACCACTGCTCAAGTACAACTAGATCCTCCTGCAGCCATTGCCACTCTTCTGCATCGTCCACCACTGCCCTGATCTTCATGTCATCTGCAAAAAGGCTGACCTTGTGTTTAATGCCATGTGAGATGTCTGCTATGAATATGTTGAACAACACTGGACCCAGGACCGAGCCCTGTGGCACTCCACTGGTTACATCACTTAGAGAACAGAGTTTCCCTCCCACCAACACTCTCTGCTGCCTGTACTGGAGCCTGTGTTTTACCCAGTCTACTAATTTCCCCCGCTCCCTTGTAACTCAATTTGCTAAGCAGCCGTCCATGTGGTATGGAGTCAAAGGCCTTGCTAAAGTCCAGGTACAGGATATCCACTGCTTGGCCCCTGTTAAGTGCCCTGGTCACCCAGTCAAAAAAGTCAACCAGGTTTGTCTGGCAGGATCTACCATAGACAAACCCATGCTGGCTACTGTCCTGCAGTCTGTTGACCTCCAGAAAGGTTACTAACCTTTCCTTCAGTATTGTCTCCATCAGCTTCCCCACAATGGAAGCAAGACTGACCGGTCTATAGTTGTCTGGTTAGTCCTTGGGTACACTTTCATGTAGGGACACCACATGCGCCATCTTCCAGTCATGTGGCACACATCCAGTCCCCAGAGAAGAGTTGAATAGTAGCTAGTATGGCAAGGAAGGGGAGGATCAGGGAGTTCAACACATGGCGGGGGGAATGGTTTCGATCCAAGGGGTACGGGAGCTGGGACATAACGACCTATTCACAGGGGGCAGGCTACACTTGAGCAGGGAGGGGAAGGCAGTATTAAAGAATGGGATAGAGGGATACATAGCAACAATAGTGGGTTTAAACTAGGAGGGGGGTAGTGAGTGGGCTGCTGGTAGGCAGGGATCCCAGAGAGGGAAGCCAAATGAGCTTACCCCTCAAGTTAATAGGGAGGAGGTTGGGGTAGGGGCATGGGGGTGAGGAGGAGGAGGGAAAGCCAGGGAAAGATAAGGGAGGAGACGGGGTGGAGGGTGGTCACGCTGAATGCAAGGAGGTCTAGGTAATAAGTTGGCAGAGTTGCAGGCTCTCTTGACAGTTGGGGGGGGTTGACACTGTGGCCATAACAGAAACGTGGGACACCCACTACCAGGACTGGGATATCATATGATGATTCATAGGGCGGCCCTAATCAGTCATCTAACTTCAGCCCTGCATGTACAGTTCACAAGTTATAACCACAAAGAGCTTTGCTTTGCATTCCCCTATTCCGTGTGAAAATTCCCTAATAAATATTTTATTAGTATTCACATTCTGCCTGATGAACACATTATTAGTGTGAGCAGTACATTGTTAATTGCACTTTTGTTGATTTGAAGGTTGCACTGTGATATTTCATGTGATGGGGGCACTGTGGAAAGGTGGGTAGGTATTACATCCCAGAAGGCTGTAACGCCCCAACACTCAGACCCACTTAAACATAATCTCTGGGTGAAGCACCATGCAAACTAAAAAAAATATCTGGATACGAACCCGGCCCCCAATCAAGAAAATAAGAACCCAGGCCTCTCAACCTTATCTGAGCCCAAAAGGCAGCGGTAGTAACGGCAACATCTGCAGTGATCCAGTCACTCCTGCTTATTGATTTATTTTTTTTCTTCAAACACTGGTCCAACGAGCACTGCCTGTAGGACCTAGCATTGTAGAAAATAAAGCACCAATTACAGACACAAATTATAAGGGGTCTTGTAACATCAAGGGGGAGGTTCCACTTGCATGGTGTGAATGTCTTCATCCAAGAGCTCCACCCGACACCATTAGGGTGAGGCGTGCAACATGGTGCAGCAGATGCTGCGCCCAATGGACCAGTCATGGAATACTTCTAGTGCTTAGCTTCCCACAGGTCTGGAAAACTCAAAATCCAAATGCTGAACCTGGTCTTTTATTTATTTATTTATTTAACAGATTTTAGGATTACAACCTTTGAGTCAGGGACTCATTTACAAAGGCTCTACGTCAGAAAAACAAACACTTAATACATATAGACATAGAATGGCAGCTAAAGGTTACATTTTTTTTAGTTATACAATACTGCAGAATCAAGATCAGCTATACATTGCATCGAACGTGTTACCGAGAGCTGTATTTTACAGTTTTCAGGAGAACAATAAGTTTGCTGATAGAGGGAGGGAGTAACAGGTTTGATAGTTACAGCAAAGTAGAGAATTAGACAGAAATCTTGTGAGTGCAGCCAAAGGAGGCATTGTTAATAGGTAATGTTTGGTAGCCCTATCGGTAGGAGCTCAGTGGCGGGGTGGTCCTGTAAGATGATAGATAGATGACCCAGCACTAGCTGGTACACTGGCAGCGCCGTGAAGCAAGAATGTGCTCTTTCAGGGCTGATTTGAAAGCTCCTAATTTGGAGATGGAGGAGACATCAGAGGGAAGTTAGTTGTACCATGCTGGGGCCCTGTGTGGAAATGACCTTTGGGCTAAGGAGGTTCTAACCCTCGGGATAGACCACACCTGTCGGTTGGCAGTGTGGGTGTTCACTGAGGTATGGGAGGATAGGAGAGAGGCAGAAACCCCCAAGGGGTAAGCCCCAGGTGTATTTTCTTTGTGAGGAGACATGTTTGATAAAATAGCCTTTCATCCAGGGTGAAGAGATTTGTCAGGGCATATAGGGTACAGGTATAGGTATGCCTGTCTATCCCAGAGAGAAGTCTGTATGCTTTGTTTATGGCAAGATGGATTTTGTTAAGGGCTGTGTGGTCAGCAGCCAAGCAGATAGTGAGCCCATAATCGACTAGGGAGAGGACTGAGGAGGTGACAGCCAGATTAAGGGCCTCTGAAGGAAGACAATCCTTTGGCCTCTTCACGCTAACATACTTCTCAAAAGGTCTCTACAGTCCTCCACAGTCACACCAGCTAGTAAGAGAACTTGTACACCCAGCTACTTGGTTTGCTGTTTTTCTTTTAGCTTGGCATAATCTCATTGGGTTTGGCTGCCCCTTCCGTGGTTCCACCCAAATCCTGAGGTCCTCTTCACAAATGGATCCCACTGACACAGGCGTGGGAGCATCTAAGAGTCTCCTCTGATACAGTGGTAGTGTCACTGACTGATTGGCTGTCCAAGAGTTTCGTATCTTGCCAGGAAAGGAGTGTTGGGACGTGACAGTATGGGTACCAGGCTCAGGTCTTTTCCCCAATCCAAAGTCTCCATACCCACCATGTGGGAGCTGCATTCTTCAGACACTGTCAAATGCAGTAGCAATGATGCTTGGCTGACTGGTTGTAGTGCAACTCAGAGGTCCAACCGATGCACATAGGTCCTCAAGTTTGCTTCAGCCTCCTTGCTTTACTGCCTCCTACATGTCCTTGTAAGTTTTCCATTCTTCCCTTGACTCCACCGCCTCCATGCTAGCAGATGAGGGGCTGGTTAGGAACAAGTCCTCAGGGACAGACTTCTCAGAGGCTGGCTTCGGAATGGATCTCTTGACGGCTACCATAGACAGTATATCTTGGTTAACTCTTAGTGGCACCTTGAGAATCGCGACTCGCTCCTCCAACTCCATTAGTTCTGGTTTGTCTGCTTCTTCACTTTCAGATGAGCAGGGGGCTGGTGAAGGGACTGTTGGTCCAGTGTCATTACTGCCTGGAGAGGGAACTTCCCTTTATTTCAAACAGGTTCCATTATTTCTTCCAACATCAACATTTGCACTGCCTGATCCACTTTAAGAAGCTGGCATGGGTGATTGACTGCAGGCATGGAGCAAAACCCCCTTATTGATAGCACCTCTGCATTCTTTGTAGGTTTAGATCGCATCTGTGTGTCTGCTCTGCTTCTCACAAATCTGTTTTTTGGAATAGAGAAGAAAGATGAATCATTAGACCTGAGGGCGTAAGTTAAATTAACAATCCTTAACTGTTCCGCCAAGACACAAGGGGTGGGAGTTCTGACAACTTTGTCAATAGAGCAACACAGGGCAAAGGTATGATACTTTCCTGGGGACAGCCATTCTAATTTACTACAGAGTTCACAGTGATGCATGACGAGCGGCAGTGAGGGCAAACCAACATATACAGGTTACTCACCTGTAACAGGAGTTCTAGGAGTGGTATACGTTGTTCATCCACACTGCCTGGCAGGTTCCTTGCCGCTTTAAATCTTGCTGGAAGGTCTTCAAGCTGGCTCCTCCCATCCACTCGGGTGGTAAAACCCTTGGCTCCACCCCAAGACGCCAGATCTAGCCCGCTGGAAGCCAGGTTGCACATCGAAGCCAGGGAGGTCTGGTGGGTCGTGTGGATGAACAACATATACCACTCCTAGAACTCCTGCTACAGGTGGGTAACCTGTATTTCTAGGGACATGGATATGTTGTTCAATCCACACTGTCTGGCAGACTCCTAGCAGTTCTCTGGGAGGAGGGAGGCAAGGTACGCACCCCCTACTTAGGGAATAAGGACTGGAGAACCGAGGTCCCAAAACCAGCATCCTGGCGTGACTCAAGGTCAATGTGGTAATGGGAAATAAAGGTGTGAGCTGACTTCCAGATAGCAGCCCTGCAGATTTCCAGGATAGGGACGTCCCTAGAAGCAGCCATCGAAGCAGCGGTATGGCGGGTAGAATGAACTCTTATCCCTTTGGGAGGCTCCATGCCCGCCAACCTATAGCAGAGATCTATGTAGGAGGTGACCCACCTTCCTATCGTCTGCTTGGCTGCAGGTCTGCCAGGTGCGGCTTCAGCGTAAGTGACAAACAGCTGGCGAACCTCTCCATGAACTTCAGCCGTTCGCTCCTTATAATAAGAGAGCACTCTTCTAGGGTCCAAAGTATGGAGCCTATATTCAGCCTCCGAGGTGTGACGGAGGTAGAACACCAGCAGAGTTAACACCTGGTTAAGGTGAAACTCAGACACCACCTTCGGAAAGAATTTCGGGTGAGAGCGCAGGACAACCTTGTCCCCATGGAAGACCAGATAAGGAGACTCGATGGAAAGCACCTGGAGCTCTCCCATTCTTCTGACTGACGTAATAGCCACCAAGAAGGTGGTCTTCCATGACAGGTAGGAGACATCGCACCTGTGCATCGGTTCGAATGGCTTGCCCATGAGCTTAGCCAATACCAGCAGTAGATCCCATGGAGGTGGAGGTTCTCGCACTGGAGGGGATATGTGATCAAGGCCTTGGAAAAAGCGCCCGACCACCTTCTCCTGTGCCACCGACTGCTTGCTGGCCCGTGCCCGGTAAGCAGAGATGGCTGCCAGGTGCACCTTTAGGTTAGTTGACCGAAGCCCTAGCTGAGAAAGAGACCACAGGTAGTTCAGGATACTAGCCAAGGAACAGGAAGAAGGGTCCAACCCGTTGTCCTGACACCAACATGGAGAATCTCTTCCATTTGAAGGTGTAGCATTTTCTGATCGACTCCTTACGGGACGCCTCAACGACGCTGAGGGCCTCGTTGGAAAGACCCAAAGCCTGGAATTCTAGTTGCTCAGGAACCAGGCTGTCAGGTGCAGGGATTGAAGGTCCAGATGGAGAATCTTCCCCTTGTTGACTGAGATCAGGTCCGGGCAGGCTGGAAGCCGCCTCGGGAGCCTGGAGCCGAGGCTGAGGAGATCTGGGTACCAGAACTGGCGGAGCCAGTCTGGGGCTACCAGAATCACCTGCACCTTGTCCCTCTTTGCCTTGAGAAGCACCTTGTGGATCAAGAGAAATGGAGGGAAGGCATAGAAGAGGCCCGGGGTCCACGGCCTCGAGAAGGCATCCCTTGTAGCGAGCCCTGCTGAGGGGGCCGGGCATTAAATAGCCTCAGCTTCGCATTCTCCCTGTAGGCGAACAGGTCCACCTGAGGGGTGCTCCAATGGGAGAACAGATCTTGTACTACCTCTGGCAGGAGAGACCACTCGTGAGATGCAGCGCCTATCCGGCTGAGGGCATCGGCCAGACTGTTGGAGGCTCCTGCCACATGGATGGCTAGGAGATCCGCATCCAGGCTGATCATAAGGGACCAAGTGTGGAGAACCTCCTTGCACAGAGGTAAGGAGTGCATCCCGCCCAGTTGGTTGAGGTAGTACATGGTCGTGGTGTTGTCCATCTGGACCTGAACCACTTGACCCCGTACAAACGGAGCGAAGGCGGTGAGGGCTAGATGCAATGCTCAGAGATCCAGCAGGTTGATGTGGCATCAAGACTCCTGAGGGGACCAAAGGCCGTGGGCCCTGAGCTCCCCCAGATGGGCACCCCAACCCAGAGAGGCGTCGGTCGTCAGAGTGACCGTCGGCTCGGAGCGGACAAATGGGATACCCTCCTGCAGATGAGCTGGAATGAGCCACCACTGTAGACCATCCCACATATCCTGGGTCACCGTCACTGACCGGTCCAGGGGACCGGAGCGCTGTGACCATTGGCAGGCCAGCCCCATTGCAGGGGACGCATATGCCAGCGGGCCCAATGGACCACACTGGTGCAGGCCGCCAATAGGCCCAGAAGGCGCAGGAAGTCCCAGGCAGGGTGCAATTGCCCAACCAGAAATGATTGGGCAAAGGACGAAAGGACCTCGGCCCTGTCCGCTGGGAGCCGGGCTCTGGCTCAAAGAGAGTCAAGCTCTGCCCCGACTAACTGAATCACCTGCGATGGCACGAGTTCTGACTTGGCCTTGTTGATGAGGAGGTCAATCTGAGAGTAGACCTGGAGGGCCAGATCCTTGGACCGCTCCACCTCCAACCTGGAGGGGGCAGGTAAGGGTACAACCGGACCCCTCGGCACCGCAGGAATGCTGTCACCACTGCTATGCATTTGGTGAAGACCCTGGGAGCTGGAGAGAGGCCGAAGGGCATGGCCTGGAACTCGTAAAGAGATCCCTCTGCTCAGAAGCGGAGGAATCGCTGATGAGACGGACGGATTGGGACGTGAAAGAACGCGTCCGGAAGGTCCAGAGAACAAAACCACATGCCTAGTTCTAAGGATGGAATGATCCGAGCCAGAGTGACCATCCTGAAGGTGCACTGCCTTAGGAACTTGTTCAGGTCATGCAGGTTGAGAATGGGGCACCAACCCCCTGTCCATTTTGGGACCAGGAAGTACCTGGACACAAACCCTGGGTCTGGAGGGGGGGTCTGCCACCTCGCTGATCACCTCCTTCTGGAGGAGCAGAGCAATGTCTGCTCAATGAGCAGAGAGGCTGCAGAACCCATTGCCCCCCGTGGGGCGACGGCTCGATAGTTAGGGAACTGCTCGAATTCCACGGCAGACCCCTGCTTACCACTTCTAGCACCCAGCGGTCTGTGGTGATAGCGGACCAGGTGGAAAAGAAGTGGTGGAGCTGTCCCCATAGGGGGGGAACTCAGGGAGGAGTGACGAGGTTGCGGGCGACATCCCTCAACCCGTCACTGGGCAGGCTTGGAGGAAGGGCCCGCTGAGGAACCTCCTGGACCCTTGCCTCCAGGCTTCCTACTGAAGGAAGGGGCAGACTTGGCCTTAGGGTGCCAAGTGCGTGCCTGCTGGCCCTGGTGGGCCGGACATGCCGCAGGGGCAGAAGGGCTTACGCTGCTGCTGGCAGCCTTTGTCCTTGTGGGCAGACGTGACCGAGTCCAAGGTGGCATTGGACTTCTCGATCCTCTGGAGATGGTCTTCCACCCCCGGCCCGAGCAAGTCGGTGCTCAGGCAGGGAACATTTGCTAGCTTGTGCTGGGTGTCCGCAGTGAAGGTGGAGATCTGCAGCCAAGCTCTGCAGTGCATGGCCACTGCAGCTGCTACTGATCGGGCACAAGAAACACCAATGTCCAACTAAGTTTGGAGCTGTTGTTTTGCCACCGCCCTTCCCTGATCGCGCATCTGCTTGACCGTTGTCTGAAGGTCGGCCGTGAGATAAGGAATCACCTCATCCAGGGAACCCATAAGGGCGTGGGAGAAATGTGCCATCAGAATGGCTGAGCTAGCCTGACGAAGGCCTAGGGAGGAAGTAGCATAAACCTTCTGCCCCATGTAATCCAGCTTCTTGGATTCCTTATCGGGCACTTTGTCCACGTCCCGAGCGTTCCCAGAGCACTGGAAAACGCTATCGGTCACTAACCCCTCCGCAGATGAGTGCTCAGAGAAACCGGATAGGGAGCCAGTGGGGACTGCGTGCTGAGCCATCCTGGCCGGCGTGGGACAGATCTGGCGCGCCTGACTCCAGGGCTGGGCCAACAATGGCTTCTGCCACAGGAAAGGCTCCATAAGGGAACTCGTGGTCCAGCATTCTTTAGGAGGATACTTGGCCCATTTTGAAATGGGCTCGAGCTGCATCCTGGTGGACTCCGAGATGAGCTGAAGCAAACCTAAAAACGAGGATGGTCTCTCGTCCACCGACTGACCCCCCCGCAGACTCCGGGTCAAGCGGCCTGGAGAACAGGGAGGAGTCGTTGTCAGACTACGAGGAGTCTGCAAACAGCTGCCAGGCGCCTGAGCCACCCTCCACCTGCCGAGGTCGATCGGGAGTGAGGGTGACCGACAACCAGTGGGGCAATCCCTGACCTGACCGAGAATCCTTGGTCGGGGCCCCAGTCTTCGGTTGTGGAGACAGAGGTTCCACCACAATGGGCGGAGCAGCCGCCTTCGGCCAAACAACCGGTGCCGGAGTCGGCTACCCGACCACTACGAGGGGTTGTTTCGGCCGCTCCGGTGACAGCCACTTAATGGCTGGAGAAGGTGACGGAGTCAGCTTATTCTCGGACAATAAGAGCTGCTGCCACATTAACTCCTTGTAGCGCCGACGCAACTTGCCCCAGAGCCTATCTTCTGAAGAGGATGACGAGGATGAGCGGCGACGCCGCCTTCCATGGTGCCAAGACTGAGACTGCCAACGTCGGCGGGACCGACTGGACCTGGAAGAGGACCGAGGCAGAGACCTTCGGGGTTCTGAGGGTGGGCAGAGGGACGGGAAACCCGCCTCCTCGGTATAGGACCTAACGGACTCCGCACAGGCGGCACAGGCAAGTCTCGGTTTCCACCGGGGAACCTGAAGTAGGGTTGTCGGCTTCTCCAGTCGACAAACCGTCTGAAGGGTCGAGAAAAATCTCGACTGCGTCGATGGATGTCTCGGCTTGCTGACCTGACGGGGGCACCATGAAGCCTGTGGCCGCAGCCGCAACCTTGACGGAAGTCGAGAGTCGACGGTCCGGTGAAAGGGATTTCTCCTGCTCCCACGAATGTCGACGGTGGAACTTACCCTTAGAGTCTTCCTCCTTGGACTGATTGGAATGTCCCGATGGCCCTTCTCCCTCGGTGGAGAGGGACAGGCAAAGCTCCTTAAATGAAGCCGTGTAGGAGGAGCCCAAGGAGAGCAGGACAAATGCTGTGGCCGAGCAGGAAGAAGAAGCGGCCTGGGCCGCCTCTTCCTCGAGGGCGATCATCTGCTCCAAATGTTCCTCAGACGTCGCTGCCGTGGACACCACCCAATGGGCCTCCTTAGACTTGACTGGCGGATATCGTTTTTCAAGTTGCCCGAGAAGAAGTCTGGCAGCACGGTCCTCCAAGACCAAAGCTGAAAAGGACTTGCACAATTCGCAAGCCTGCGAGTCATGACCAAGCCCCAGGCAGTAGACGCACGTGGAGTGCGGATCGGTACGGGACATCATCTGCCCACACGGGCACCGACGGAAGCCGGGAGTCGATTTGTCCATCGCAGCCGCGAGGGAAGACAAAGACCGAAGTCTTGTAAATTTTAAAATAAGTTTCAGAAATTCCAAAAAGTGTGGATCCAGGCCTAAAACGCAGAGCACTAAGGAGGGAACCTGAGCTTCCAAGCGGTAAGGAAGATCTGGCGTCATGGGGAGGAGCAGAGGGTTTTACCACCCGGGAGGGTGGGAGGAGCCAGCTTGAAGACCTTCCAGCAAGATTTAAAACAGCAAGGAACCTGCCAGACAGTGTGGATTGAACAACATATCCACATGCCTAGAAAAACTGTTATAGTCTACATACTACTTAGATAAAGTGGACTTAGCAGCATGAGTAAAAGTAAGGAGCCCATAACCAAGGGTGAGAAGGAGCACTCCTCTAGGATTTGGCTTACTTGGTGGTGACTACCCCACTAGAGTGTGAAACTGACTGATGCACTGTCAGCCAGTCCCTTCCCTGCAAGGTAACAAGGGGTCTTCCATGCAGCAGACAATGATCAGCCTTTGCTCAGCTTCCCACTCACTGCGGTTCAGGCACCACACTGGGTACTGAGCCGGCAAGACCTTATGCTGCAGGCCTCTATACCATGCAGCTCACTTGCAGCTGCATGGGCTTTTCACACTGACATTACAGCCCAGTGGGACCCTTTTTTGGCCAAGCTGTGTACCGACTGGATCTAGGCATCTGTTCAGATTATGCACAAGGCTTGAGCCACCAAACAGTTCTTCACATACAAATCTCCTCACATGGCATTACAATTCGACCTGCACCACACATTTCATATCCACTTCTAGTTCTTCACTGCGGTACCTTCCCATCCAATCACACAGACATCATATTCTGCACTCAAAATATAAATTCAAGTCCAAATCAGTTCAAATTCCAGATGAGCCCCACTTTGCAACCCCACCCTTCAGCCTGCCTTGTCGAGTGCCTGATGGGGGTGGGCATGGCCCAGAGTAACTTCCGTGTCTAAGGGTAAATTAATGGCATGGCCCATCAGGAGTCCCCCTTGCAAGAACAACGCTGCAGCAAAATGGGGCCTCTCCACACTTTTCAGTTCAGAAACAGCTCATGATGACACTCACAGAAGATACTGGCACCAGACTGGTATTTCCAGTGTGCACCTCTTTACTTGGGGAAAATAAAATTTCATGCATCATCTACTCTCACAGGCCACTACAGAGGGTCAGCACCCCTGAATCACTCATCATGCTGCAGCCTTGGTTCCAGATATACATTCAGTGCACTGCTGTACACCATTACAGACATTCTTATTTCATGTTAAAGAGGTTGATATCTGCGAACATGTTCTTACTGCGATTTCTGCCATGGATTACCCTGAGCTAAAATAGAACTGTGCCAGGAAACAACCCGGGCTAGAATAAATGGTAGGCATATTTGTACTGTCCTGAACCAGTGGGATTTAGCTCGCTCCAGGACAGGATTAAATTGACTACATGCATGCTACCTGGTTATGGTGGGGCCACAGAATCAGGTGACTGTCTTTATTACCTCTGTACCCCCCTTTGCACCTTTAGAATTTATCTCCTTCCCCTTGCGCCCCCCCCATAGGGTTCAATGGTTCTCTTGTTTCTTTGCTTCTTACAGGCATCTTCAGAGCCTCCTCCAGGCTCAAAATCCATCGATGTGCATCTCTTGAGTGGGTGCCCACCCAGGAACTCACTGCTGCCTCCTTCAGCTGCCTTCAACCGTCCATGGCCACTCTCCCGACCCAGTCACATGGCCTAACTGGTAGGTGTTCCAAGCAGGAGAGGACCTACGGAAACAGGGCCCCTACAATCCCGGTATCCATGATGCCATCCTGGCCCCACGCCCCCGACTGCTGACAATGAGGGACCTGTATATCACCCCAATCTCCCCACAAATATGAGAAAGTTTGAGTTTCCAAAATTTAAGAATAAATATTGTAATATGCGCGTTCCCATAATTATGAATAAAATATGGGATTCCCTAAAATCAGTTACATACAAGCAATATAAGAATATCAAGTCCTTTTCAACTAGTTTGAAAACTGAATTGAAGACTAGGTGTGAGTGCTATGGATACATCCTTTGTCTATTAGAATATGACTTTAGTTGCAGCTGCCTGAAGGGTATATATATATATATATATATACACACACACACACAGTATATATATATAGTTTTAAATTTGTTACAGTACTCTGTGCATTAACTAGTGATATATGATTCTGAATGATAGTATTTATACAATATGTTGTAACAAGTTTCCATGTTGTCTTCATTAAATTTTGCTACTATCTGTAAGCTTTTAGTTTTTGAAACTTTGCAATAACAGGACCATCTTGTAAATAGGACATAAAAGTCCTAATGATGTGTTTTTTCCATCTACTATCCTGTATAAAAAATAAAGGTTTTACTACTACACTGGTTCAGGTACAGATACGGGCAGCTTCTTCAATCCCAACTGAACACCAACAATGTTCCAGCTGGCCCTCTGACCACACCACACTGCTTCCTGCCAAACATATTTATCCCTAATGCTAAGCTCCACCACCCCCATTATACCAGGGCAAAGGCAGAGATGCACTGGCACCCAAAGCCACGATGGACAGACTAATAACAGCCACTCCTTTTGTGGGGAAGGGTCGTTACACATCAGTGTTATGTCACCTCCCCACCCCCTTATGCTACAACACTGAAGAATCCTTTATGTTCTCTCATCATCCCCCCACACACACACAAAATGGACTGGCCTGTCAAAACCTGAAATTCATTGCGCTGCTGATTCTAATGCCCAGCAAACCCCACAATACCAGGAAGTGAGCCAGCATTTACTGAGCCAGTGTTTCATGCACATAATCACTGTCCAGCACATAAAGAGTTAACAGTTACATTTCCGTGAATAAAATGTAAGTGAAAATGCACAGGGCCTTAAGTCCGGTGAACTCAATATTCCCTCGATGCAGGTATGAGGTCATCAACCATTCTTTCTGCCTTCGGTTTGAAGGATTTCCCCTAGACTGCACAACAGGCCACACAGTACTACTACAGGCAGTACACAGAGGGACAGCTGGCTCCTCTGAGTTACCTTCGCTTTTTCTCACTTGTGGTCTCTGCCCCTCTCTCTCTCTCCCCCTCCCCCACCCCTTGTTCTCAGACACCAAACTTCTGCGTAATTCTTCAGAGACTAAAGTTGCGATTTTTGGCAGCAAAAGGGAGCTGGATGACATCAAAGAGAGGTTCCAACCATCAACAGAAAAAACACAGTTGGCACCAGCAGAACTCAGTTACACAAGCTTAGAAACAAATCTCAAATTTCAACCTATTCTATTCATTATTACCAAGGACAGCTACATGAAAACACAACTTTGCCCTGTATAGTTGAGGTTTATTTGTTCATTTATTTGAAAAGTTTCACCAGTAAAGACATACTGAGCTGGGTAACAGCTCGTTTCCAGATGCGTCTGGGGGCAGGGAGGGGGTACATGAGCAATCAGGGCAAATAATCGCATATCAAAACAAACAAAGCAAGACATAGGAAAGACAGCTAAACAAACGTGTACACAGGCATAAGGATAAGAACAGGCTATTAAAAGTAAGTAACAAAAAGTAATAATCAAAAGTAGATTGACAGGGAAGAAACAGGATCAACGGTGGGGTGCTAAGTGTGAGGTGCTGTAAAGCAGCGTGGTGTTAGGGGGAGGAGACAATGGGGGGGCAGGATCAGGAGATAGGACTGGGAGCTCGGTGAAAGGAGAGAGGAAGGAAGCAGCAGGGGATGGGAAGGAGGGGGGGTGTTAGTGGGGAGTTGGAATCAGGAGCAGCTGCAGGAGTGGGAAGTTAACTTGGGGAGAAGTGAGGCAAGAGAACGTAGGGAAGATACAGAGCGAATAGAGAGGGGAAGAGAGTTCCAGTGTTTGGGGAAGCTGTAGAAGAAGGCAGCCTGACCAGCTGTGGAAGTCCTAGTAGGGAGGGGGAGGAAAAGTAGCAGGGCAGGCAAGGGAAAAGTACAGTATATCTTCAAGATGATCTCTTGTAACAGGCCATCACCAATAGGACTTAGCCATCAAGCGCCAGAACCACACGGAAACCTTTCTAACTAGCATGTACCAGAGGGGTCTGCCCACATCCGACATCAGCAACTGATGTCAGCCTATCCTATATAAGGCAGGTGGCCCCCATATTCTCCTCAGTTCTCCCGCCAGATACCATAAGCATGATACCGGAAGTGGGAGAACCAAGGGGGGACGGCGAGGCATCCCTGTAGCACAGAAAAAGACAGAGAAAAATGGCAAAAGGTTCACCTTGATGGGAGGGGGAGGAAGACACAAATAATACCAAAAAAGGGGAACGAGGGAGGGAGGGAAAGAAGGCCATGCTACAAGAGATCCTCTCAAAGATCTACTGTTACGTTAAGTTCTTACATAACTGAACTAACTTACTTCGAGGGTATCTCTTGTAGCAAGCCAGCACCGGTGAGACTGAGTCCCAAGCAGCACTGGCCCTACAGACAGACAGTCCAGGCAGCTGGCTACTAAATAACCACCCTGGACAGAAGGCCTTGGACGACCACTAGGCCAAAGCTGGCCTGATGCAGAGAGGCAATGTCCAGACTGTAATGCTTGGTAAAGATGTAGGCAGTACTCCAGGTGGCAGCAGCGCAGATGTCAGCAGCTGACACACTCTGGAAACAAGCCAGTGATGTGGCCATACCTCTCATGAAATGGCCTTTAACTCCTCCTGGAAGTTCTTTACCGTACTTCTGGTAACAATAAACAATGCATAAGCAATAATACCCGACAGGGTGGCGGTACTGGAAAATACCACACTGCCCAGGGGCATAATGAAGCCCAACGCCACAGGAGGAGGGCCTTACAGCCCCTGCAAGGTCTGGTATTTCCCAGTATCACCCACCCTGGAGGATATTATTGCACTTAGAAAAGGAGATTAAAAAAAAAAAAAAAAAACGGTTTGCTAAAAAATTGTCCATAAAAAAACATTAGATTAAGTTTTGTAAGTAAATAGTTTCTCTGTCTCTACTAGGATGAAGAACTTTTTATTTAATTTATTTATTTGAACAAGTCGGATTTACAACCTTTGAGTCAGGGACTCATTTACAAAGGCACCTCATCGCAGGGAGGGCAAGATAATAGAACATTGTGCAGATACAACATTGGACAACATTATAGGTGCAGACATTGAACACAGAATACACTTAGTTACATGTTGGTATAAAATACAGATTTACAATTAAAGATGTACAATTTCTCTGGAGTTGCAGTGGAATACATCCTTGTATAAACCTAAGGGGGTAGGTAAAAAGGGGTAGGGGAAGAGATGGATCGGCAGTCCAGGGGACCTTGTCGAGATTGGGGGGGCAGGTAGGGAAAGGTCCTTCAGTAGGATTGGGGGGGCAGGGTTAGTTGCACCTACAGCAGCGGACATTAAAGAGATGGTTCCAGAGAGCGGTTTTGAAGGGATCAAGTTTGGCAGTGTTGGTGATGCAGGTATGGAGGGAGTTGAACCACGCGGGGGCTCGATAAAAGGACCACCTCTGGGCAAGGGAGGTCTTGGTACTGGGCACTTTGAAGGTGGCTTTAACAGAGCTGCAGGTGGAGATGGATGAGGATGACCGTGGTAGGGAGGAAGAGTCCGAGCAGGGACTTCTTAACAAGAAGGCAGGTCTGATACTGCAGACGTTCCTCGAAGTTGAGCAGGTTGGCGGAGGAATGGAGATCCAAACTGCAAAAGGTCGTGCTCGTAAAGAGGGGTTCGCGACCAAAGGAGACACCCTTAAAAAATCATAGATTCCAAAGGTGGCGCTCACAAAGAGAGAACATAAATGCATTAATGAACTGTTGTTCACATTTATTTAACACACGGTGGAAGCCTCTAGCGCCTCGACAAAATGCCTTCAAGGGGCGCTTAGAGGCATTTCTGCACCCGTAAAGCTTCACCGTGTTCGTAACATGTGGTGTGTCGTTTATGTTCTATTCTTTGAGTCTTACCCAAGTCTATAGTGAAGAATAGAGCAGGCAGGTGTGGGTGCGGCTGGAGGCTCCGATCAGGAGCCTACAGGCCTTATTGATGGAGAGCTGGATTTTAGAGAGGTGGTGTTATCAGCTGCAGCATAGATGGGCAAGCCGTAGTCCACTAGGGACAACACGGAGGAGGTGATGGCCAGCCGAAGGGCAGCAAGGGGCAAGCAATCCCTATGGTGGTAAAGTAGGCCAATCCGAGAGTTTATGGCAGAGGAAAGAGCATTGATGTGGGTGTGGAAGGTGAGGGCAGTATTGAAAGTGATGCCTAGGTATTTGTATGTGGGCACTTGCTCTAATGGGAGCGGAGAGTTAGGGGTAATGAGGAGGGAGGCATGTCTAGCTTTATTTTGGTGGTGAGAGAAGAGCATTGATTTGGTTTTCTTAAGGTTTATGACTAGTCTGTGATCAAGAAACCACCTTTCTGTTTGGTTGTAGTCGAGTTGAAGGGATGATTGGAGAGTGGAGGGATCCGGGTGTGAGGCAAAGAGAACTGCATCGTCTGCATAGAGGAGCATCTTGCTATTGCAGGAGCTGGGGAGAGTGTTGAGGTAGAGACTGAAGAGAATGGGACCCAGGATTGAGCCCTATGGGACCCCGGAGCTAACGGGTCAAATGTTGGAGAGGGAGCCGTTGATTTTTACATGCTGGGATCTAGCAGAGAGGTAGCTGGAAAGCCAGGCAAGGGGACCAACAGAGAAACCGAGTTGGTGGAGAGAGTTGAGTAGGAGGGGGTGACAGTGTCAAAGGCCTTGGAGAGGTCACTGAATACTGCACCGGCCAGGTTGCCAGAGTCAAGAGCAGAGTGCAGGTATTGGAAAAACTCCAGGAGAGCAGTGGTTGTACTGTGTCCTGGGGGGAGGCCGTGCTGCTCCGGGCACATAATGTCATACTTAACCAAGTACTCAGATAGCTGGATAGACACCACTTTTTCAAGGACTTTGGAGAGTGGGGGGAGCATGTAGACTGGCCGATAATTGCTGGGGGAGGATCGATCACCGCTCTTGTGTATTGGAGTGATTTAAGCAGTTTTCCATGCACTGGGGAACTGTCCAAGGCATAGGGACCAGTTGAATAGGTCCATCAGGGGGACTAGGACAACGTTCAGGACCAGCTGGAGGATCCTGGAGTCGAGGGGGTCACTGCTGGGGTTATTACTACCAAGGGCTTTTAGCAGGTGTGGCCAAGCTTCATGGTGGGATAGGGTGCACAGGTAGAAAGGGGGTGATGCAGGGCAGGGGGGAGTGAGGAAGGGATTGGATCAAAAAAGCTGCTGGGGAGAACAGAGCTTAGATCAGAGAAAGTGGTGTTGAGGCAGTCAGCTATAGGTAGTGGATCAGAGGAGGTAGCGCCATTGATGGTGAGCTGAGATAGTGGAGGGGAGCGGGTCTTCCCATTTAGTTTTTTCATGCTATCCCAGAAGGTCCAGGCTGAGCCCCAGGTGGAAGGGAGGGTGGCCTGGTAGTGCTCCGCCTTGGCCCATCTGATGCCCCAGGTGCACTTATTGCGCTCTGAGTTGTAGGCTTGTCTGTCAGATGGATTGCCTGAACCTACAGCGATTCGCCAGAGATTATCCCTATTCTTAAGTTTCTGGATGAGGGAAGGGGTGATCCAAGGGGTGTTGCATTTCTTTGTATGGATCCTGGTGGGGATGCGAAGAGGTCACAGGCCTTGCAGAAGGTACTTGTGAAGGAGTCAAGAGCTGAGTCGATATCTGTGGCATGTTGGATAGGGGACCAATCTAGCTGGGCTAGGTGCTGTTTCAACTTTTTTAGGCCACCAGGGCGTAGTTGCCGGCGCAGTGTAGCCTGGGACATTGGTTTTGGAGAGGAGGATGACCAGGTACAGATGACTGGGGAGTGATCACTAAGTGAGATGGGGAGAACAGTGATGTCCCGGATTTTAAAGGGGCAGTTTGATAAGATAATGTCTAGGAGGGTGTTGGTTCCACTGGATAGGTTGAACCTGGTGGGCTGTGAGACTAGTTGGGACATATCCAGGGCAGCAAAGGAGTCCCTTGTTTGGGAGGTGGCAGAAGCAAGCCAGTTAACATTAAGATCACCAAAGATGACTTGCTTGACTTTGTGCGGAAGGGATGTGAGGTATCCAATGAGGGACTGAACTGCTGCGTTCTGGTGTCTTGGGGGAACGTAGGAGACAGTGAGAAAAAGAGGGCCTCTGGCGGGGTCAGGGATTACTTTTAGTGTGAGGGCTTGGGCACCATAGTCAAGTTTTGGAGCAGGGAGTGCGTGACCTATTAGGGTGTCCCGCATGAATATAGCGCACCCACCACCGCATTTGCCTACACAGTCTTCCCTGAATAAGGTGTATCCAGGGACGGAGATAGCGGAGTCAGGGGTGGACTTAGAGAGCCAAGTTTCTACCAGAGCAAGAATATCAGGTTGATGCTGGGTGACCCAGCATGGGAGAGCAGCAGTTTTCTTTAGGAGGCTACATATGTTAAAGGACGTAAGGCGGAGACCGGCAGTGGTACAGGATTTGGGCGGGCTGGCAGATAAAGG
The DNA here is from genome assembly GCA_016271365.2 of Neoceratodus forsteri. Taxonomy (NCBI): domain Eukaryota; kingdom Metazoa; phylum Chordata; order Ceratodontiformes; family Ceratodontidae; genus Neoceratodus; species Neoceratodus forsteri. The sequence goes on from CM057452.1 coordinate 131,140,181, forward strand.
TCCAGGATTGTTGTGTATGTTCCCAGACAGTAAGAGTAGCAATGTGATTATTCTGATTAGGGGACGGTGGCGGCTGGGACCCATGGTTCGGCGCCCAGGCAAGGACCTGGTGATAAGGATGCAGGGGACAGGTAGAGCACGAAGGGTGGGTATGGCAGTTAACAGGTGGGTCCAGGGTGGGCCCAGGAGGGCAAGAGGAGTGGGGATTTAGGCAAGGGGTGGGTGCTGGGGAGTTAGGGGTGTGTTCAAGGTGGGGGGAGCTGGGTCATACTGGGGTAACTTGGGGGTGAGGTGCCTGATGTAGTGAGTGGGAGCTCAGGTCGGGGGAAGGTTTGAACCAGGAGGGTAAGGGTGAGAAGACCTAGCAAGGGAGTGCGAGTGCCCATAGTTCCATGCTTATAATGAAAGATAAGGGCGATAGCTGAACTTCAGTGAGGGTGACTGCCACTGCAGAGTAGTGATAGTGTTGCTGACATTGGTGCAAGAGGTCCCAGGTTCGAGTACACCAGGGAGAGGGTGTCTAAGAGCCTTGTGGAGGAGATGTCAGAGGTTACCCAAGGGCTGGATAGGGCTGGGTTTGGAGAGGAAAAAAAAAGAAGAGAAATAGCAATTTAGTTTGATCTCCTTAGGAATGTCCTAATGGAGACTCCATAGTTTAAAAAAAAAAAAGGTTGCTGGAATGCTGTTTGTGCCCCCAAAGGAGACTGCTACTGTTTGTTCGCTCAGACCCCCTCCACCCTTCTCATGAAATACTTTTCCCCCTTTCTTCCCATTTTATTTTTGTGTCATTTTTATTTTGGAGAGTAGCTGTCGCTGACATACCTATTGGGACCAGGAGCTATTAACATCAGCATCACTGAAGAAAATGCGGTTTGGGAGAGTGGGCACGCGAGGCCCAACGCAAGGTAGACTTCAGTTCACACTGCTGGTGATATGGGGAGAAGTATTTAGGTATGCTCATGATCTGACAACTTGATTCCTACTTTTAATTAAGAGTGTGTGCTTGCCCTGGTAGCACTATTGTGTAGGACAGGGTGGAGGTATTTTTTCCGTTTTCCATACTGCAAATGAATGTCCATCTGCAGTATAGAAAACAAATAAAATGTCATTCCTGTCATGCACACTAGCGGAGCTGGCGCTGTGTTATTTTTGAAATTACGGAGTTTTTCTCAGTTTTAACAGGGTTGTCCAGAGGAAGATGGAGTGCTGGTTCAGGTCCCAGTTGCTAGGGGATCAGGCAGAGAGCGTTAGCGAACAAAATCAATGGCACCTGGTAAGACTGAAAATTCAAGGTGCCCAATGATATCCCCGGTAATGGGGCACCCTGAATTGGCACTTATTTTTAGTGGGCTCTATCAGAAAATACCCACCCACTTAGGTTGGTGTCCTAGCCAATCAGCGTTCTAGAATTCTCTTACCAATTTTCTAAAATTGCTAACCACTTAGACAAACACTGGGTACCCTCTTTTCCAAGGGTGAATAAAACAAACAACTGACTGGACTTCAGAGAGTCCTTAGTCCAGTGTGTACAGTATCTCACGATTCTAAGCACATTCTTGGTATGGAGCAATGTCTCCCCTTGACCGGAATGCTCCAGAAAATAAACAGGCAGGTGGATGGAGGGCTCGATTCAAAATGAACTCTGACACCACCTTAGGAAGAAACTTGGGGTTTGTGCACAGTCACTCTGCCTTTGTGAAAAACTAAATAAGGCTCCTTACACGAGGGCCTGAAGCTCTGAAATCCTTCAAGCAGAAGTAATGGCTACTACAGGGATACCACAGCATCCCCCCCAGGGAAAGGGACCTACGGGTAGTTATATCAGACAACCTTAAGGTAGGCAAGCACTATGAGAAGGCTTTAAGGAGGGCTGGGAGGCAATTTGGATGAATAGGGAGAGGCATCCACAGTAGAAAACAGGAAGTTGTTATCTCTCTGTACAGACAGTTGGTGAGACCCCATCTGGAATACTGTGTGCAGTTCTGCAGACCCTATTTCCACAAGGACATAGACAGGATGGAGGCAGTCCAGAGGATGGCAACTAAAATGGTGCAGGGTCTGCACCAGAAGCCATATGAAGAGAGAGTAAGAGCTTAATATGTATACCCTTGAGAAAAGGAGGGAGAGGGGGGAACATGATAGAAACATTCAAGTACCTCAAGGGAATCAACAAAGTCCAAGAGGGTAGTATCTTTAAAAAAAAAAAGATGTGCGGGTGTGTGTGTGCGCGCGCACGGTGGAGCCCAAGCAGAGCAGATGCTGTACAATCGCTAAAAAGGCACTGATTAAGTTTATTTTTTGATCAAACTTATGACTTTAAAGCTTGCAGAGCAGCAGTACTCCTCCTGTAGCATATTATTGGGAATCCTCGCAGAGATCGGGGAGCTACGGGCCATACTAGAGGGGAGCAAGAGACCACCAGCCCGCCACCAAGCTGTACAGATGCTGCCATTCCAGACCCAGAACAGGGAGAAGGCACTGAAACAATGCAATCCCTTGGACTAAAAATGCAGCGACTCATTTCTACTGTGTCAGAGTTGCATCAAAAAATGGACACTTCACCAACGGAGTTACTATAATGGAAACCACCACTGACTGCCTGAAAGTGGAGATGGTGGACATCAAGAAACAGGTCACTGCTTCAACTAGCTTGTCTGTGATGGCGGTTAAGGAGGCACAACATTTCAGAACCAGACTCGAAACCAAGGAAAATCAAATTAGAGCAGCTTACTGTATGTGAGGGTCTTAGGCCTACCTGAAGGAGCTGAGGGCGATCACCCCAAGATGTTTGGAAAATAATGGCTGGTGGAAACACTTCTTTCAGAGGGAGACCCAGAGACTTTCCAAATTCAAAAAGTCTACCACATTACGCCACGAGGGAGGCAGGAGACTGACGACCCACCACGCACCCTCCTAGTGGTCAAAGCAGGCATCGTAGAGAGAGAGAGAGAGAGATCACATCCTGGCCCTGTCAAGGCGGAATGCTCCACTCTCATACGAGGACTGAACAGTGCACCTTTTCCTGGATATCAGTTATGTGACAAGGTAGAGGAGGAAGAAATTCAACACAGTCCATCAGGTGTTAAAGGACTTGGCTATACCTCACTCCTTTATCTTCCCTGCGAGACTCAGAATAGTCTATCAAAATAAAGCATGGGCCTTTTCCGATCCGATCAAAGCTGGGAAATGGACTGATAAAGAGCTACACAGACCAGAAACGAACCTGATGAAGACAATCCTGCACTGCTCTCTTCGGAGTGAGAACCCTTGTTTAAAAAAACATTTATTTTTGCTTAACAGTTTATATGCCCTCTATGTGCCGATATTTTTACATAGCTATAACTAAGGGTAGCAGTGTTGAGTTTTACCCACGTTTGGGGACTGTTTATATAAGACTACAGTTTACTCGATCCGATGCTTATTTTTCCCTTCCTTCTTCCTTCCTGTAAGGAGATTTAATATCCAGGCATGGGATGGGAAGGGATAAGGCCTAAATAATATTAAACACTTGATCGGTTTGATCTGTTCATTCTACAATATTGCTTTTCAGCTGTTCTGTATGTCTTTCATAAGTGCCTAAAGCATTCTACACTTGGGGATTTAAATTTTGATTGCAATTCTTGTTTTATTTTATAAAAAAGAGAAGATGCTATTTATTAAGTTTAGGGTAATGTACCCTACAATTTAGGGAACGTGCATACGTTCCCCACAGGCAGGGGTAGTTCATAAAGAGACATTTATTTGGACTTTAATATTTAAGAGACCTAGCCATGCTGCTCTTGGTACCACTGTGTATATTGTTAGACTTTCAAATATACTTTAGAAAGTTATATAGGAATACCCTCCAGATGATGTATCATAACTATAAGAGATGCGTAAGATTTCACCTGTGACTAAGAGGCATGTGGAGATGCACAACATTGGTCTGTCTCTTACATGGAATATGTAATAGATTGTGATCAATATAATACTAATAGATATAAAGTAAAAAAAAAATATACAAGAATAAGGTGGCACAATTTGAAGATACAGGGGGGATGGCTCAAGGGCAACGTGGGGAGGTATTTGTTTCACGGAGAGGGTGGTGGACGCATGGAATGGAGGGTGTGGGGTCAAAAACAGTGGGGGAATTCAAGAATGCATGGGACAGATATAAGGTAATTATAGTGGGGTGTAGGGAGAAGTAGGCTGTTGGTTAACTAAGATCTGCAGCTTACCCAATCGGTAAGGAAATGGGCAGACTAGGTGGACCAAGTGGTCCCTATCTGCCGTCAGTCTATGTTTCTGTATGCCTTCCCTCACTTTCCGCTTCTTGAACGAGTTCTGATCAAACTCCAGATGGAGGGAGCTACAATGATTCTCATCGCCCCATTTTGGCCTTGTCAGATGTGGTTCCCCTTGCTGCAACAACTGGCAGTGGAACATCCACTGTCCCTGTGCACAGGCTTCCTCTCCCAGGACCAGGGCACCCTGGTGCATCTCAATCTCAAGTCTCTCCATCTCCATGCATGGTTCCTGTGGACGAAACCATAGCCTGATCTGAGATCTCACCCAGGGTGGCTGATGTTTTGCTGGTGGCCAGAAAACCCTCCACCAGGGCCACCTACTCCATGAAATGGAAGCACTTTGCCCCTTGGACTGCCTCACACCAGTTGGATCCCTTCACCTGTCCAGTGAATCAGGTTTTGGAGTACCTTCTGTCCCTCCTAGACTCAGGTTTAAGGTACTCCTCTATTAGGGTACACCTGTGATGGCCACATCCCTGGTAGTCTAGTGGCCCCCCCCCCATCCCCGTCTGCCATCTGTGCATATCCTGTGCCTGTGGATGGGCTAGCACAGTGGTTTGCCCACCTGTTCCAGCTGCCTCGAGACTCTGTCAGGAGGGAGGGCACTGAGGTGCTTCAGACACCTTGTGCGATCATGAGCCACATTAATGACCACAGAGTCAGCTTTGGGGTGCTGATCAAAAAAGGCCACGCCTTCTCAAAGACAGCATGGGGAAGGCCCTTGTTAGTTGACCGGTGCCCACATTTCATTACCAAGTGGCCATTATAATATTAAAATCTGATCAGAAAGCTGCCACCCCCTGACTATAATGGGGCACGCCCCTACTCTCTCCCTAGCATCTCGTTATCACATAAGTAAGCTCGGGGGAGGAGCATGGGTGTCACTTACACCTGGGAAGTCCTTGGGACCTGGTTTACTTCATTTTATGAGCGTAATCATTTTTTAAAAACTGGATTATTTGGAACCCTCTTCACACTGCCAGAATGCTCTGCAGGTAAGGCACCTATACTGTATGTCAGGTGCAGGGGCTGAGACATAGAAACATAGAATTTGATGGCAGATAAGGACCACTTGGCCCACCCAGTCTGCCCATTTCCCTACCTAATGTATAAGCTGCATATCCTAGTTAACCAGTAGCCTACTTCCTCCTACCCCCACCCCCTAGAGTTGCCTTATGACTGTCCCATGCATTCTTGAATTCGAGCACTGTTTTTGACTCCACAACCTCCTCAGGAAGGCCGTTCCATGCATTCACAGCCCTCTCCTTACTTCCTCACGTTACCTCTGAGCTGTCCCCCCTCTATCTTCAAATTGTGCCCCCTTGCCCTTGTTCTTACACACTTCTTTTTCTGAAAGATGCTACCCTCTTGGACTTTGTTGATTCCCTTGAGGTATCCCCCCAGCCCTCCTTACTGCCCTCTCACATTGCTTGCCCACCTTTAGGTCATCAGATGTGACTACCCCAGGTCCCATTCCATTTCTGTTGTTGTTAATATCTCACCTTCCTTTGTGTACTCTTCCCCTGGGTTTTTGTTTCCCAGGTGCATTACGTTGCACTTCTTAGCACTGAATCTAAGCTGGTATACATTTGACCATTCCTCCAACCTTGCCAAGTCCCTTCTCATCCTTCCCATCCCACCTTGTGCATCAACCCTGTTGCAGATCTTTGTGTCATCTGCAAAGAGACATACTTTTCTTTCCAGTCCCTCTGCAATGTCGCTTATAAAGACATTGAAGAGGACTGGTCCTAGTACTGAACCCTGCGATACCCCACTAGTAACCCCTCTTTCTTCAGAGTGGATTCCGTTTACTATTAACCTCTGTGTCCTGTTCTCCAGCCAATTCTTTACCCAGGCTACTATCTTGGGACCCACTCCAAGGCTGGCTAACTTGTATATTAATCTTTTGTGTGGGACTGTGTTAAATGCCTTGCTAAAGTCTAAGTAGGCCATGTCCACAGCCCCTCCCTGATCTACTACTTTGGTCACCCAGTCAAAGAAATCTATTAGGTTCGTCTGACATGACCTTCCCACTGTGCATCCATGTTGCCTTGGGTCTTGTGCCTCTCTGGCCTCTAGGTACTCAACAATTCTTTCCTTCAGAAGTGATTCCATCATTTTCCCTATCACTGAGGTTAAACTAACAGGTCTGCAGTTTCCTGCTTCTGCCCTGCTTCCACTTTTGTGAAGTGGAATGACACCTACCCTTCCTCCAGTCCTCAGGTACCACTCCATCCTCCCATGATTTGCTAAAGAGGGTAGTCAATGGTGTCACTAGTTCTTCCCTTAGTTCTTTTAGAATTCTGGGATGAATCCCATCAGGCCCCATTGCTTTGTCAACCTTCAGTTTTAAGAGTTCTTTCAGAACCCTTTCTTCTGTGAATGGGCTGGTATCAACCCCCATATCCACAGTGTTTCTATTGTTTGGTTTAGGTACCTCCCCTCTTCATTTGTGAATACTGAGCAAATATATTTTATCTCTGCCTTTTCACAGTCACCCTCTGACCACCCCCCCCTTTATTAAGCCTCAGTATCCCTCCTTTGGTCTTCCTTCGCTCCTTGATGTACCTATAAAAGGTTTTATCCCCCTTCTTAACTGAGTTGGCCACTTTTCCTTGGTTTGGGCCTTTGCTGTTCTGACTGCCTTCCCGCTTCCTTTTGCTTTATCTGATATAGTTCTCTGTCCTGCTCCTTCTGTGATTCCTTGTACTTCCTAAATGCTTTCTTTTTCTCTTGAACTTTCCCTGCCACCTCTTTTGAGAACCATAGTGGTTTCTTACATCGTTTTGTTTATTTGCTTCACACAAAGGCTTGTTACTTCTGTGATGGCAGTTTTGATTATTCCTCATTGTCCTTCCACCCCTCCATCCTGCCCATTTGCTAGTGCATTCCTTAGGCACTCACCCATTTTGGCAAAGTCAGCCCTCCTAAAGTCCAGTACCTTTGTATGACTTGACTGTATTGCTGTGTTTATCGTGAACCATACTGTTCAATGGTCGCTAGTTCCCAGATGGCTACCCACTTCTAAATTTGGGATCCTCTCTCCATCTCCATTTGAGAGTACCAGGTCTAAGACTGCTCCCTCTCGAGTGGGTTCCAATACTAGTTGTCTAAGGCATGCCCCCTGTAGGGCATCTAGAATGACCCCACTCTTGGAAGTGGCTGCTGAAAATGCACTCCAGTTAACATCTGGCATAGTCAGACCCCCCCATCAGCATCATCTCCCCTTTTTCTGCCATTCTAAGGATGCCTTCTATCATTTCCTTGTCTATTTACAAACCCAGTGCGGATGTGGTGCTATTGCCAGTCTCCAAATTGACCCACAGTGCTTTCTCTCCTCCCTGTTTACCCTTTTGTTCTGTTGCTTTGATTCCTTCCCTTATGTAGAGAGATACTCCTCCTCCTCTTTTACCTTCCCTGTCCCTCCTGTAGATAGTGTATCCTGGTATGTTTACATCCCAGTCATGGTTCTGTGTTTACCACGTTTCTGTGGCTGTCACGATATCCAGATGTTCCTCTTCCATCAAAGCCACTAGTTCAGAAAGCTTGTTACCCAGACTACGAGCATTGGCACTCATTACTCTCCATTTTTTTGATGGCTTTACCTCTTGTAGCACCATCCCTGTCTTCATTAACTTTGCTTTCTCCATTTACCCCAGTCCTGCTCCCTACTGACCTTTCTACCTTGGTCTTTACCTCATTTAGTACCCTGTTTTGTAGGGGAAGGCTGGGAATACCTGCTGCTTATCAGTGCCTCCCCACCTTGCCTAGTTTAAAAGCTTGCCAATGAAGCATTTAAACTGATCGCCCAGAAGACTTGTTTCCTTCCTGGACAGATGCAGACCATCCTGCCAGTATAGGCTGGTATCCCTCCATGTGGAACCCCAGTACCCAATGAAACCAAACCCCTGTGCTCCGCACCATTTTTTCAACCATTCACTGAATCGCATGGTGCGGAGTACCCTCACCTCACCCATGCCACAGACAGGTAGCACCTCTGAGAAGGATACTGTGTGTGCTACTTGCCTTAGGCCCCTCCCCAACTCCACAAACTCCTCTTGCACTGCTCTAATCTCATGTTGAGCCAAGTCGTTCATCCCTAGGTGGACAATGACGTCCAGCTCAGTCTCCTGTGCAACTATTTTCGTGATCCTGAGGATGCGCTTCCTGTCCCTCCAAGCCATGGCGCCAGGCAGGCACCTTACTTCACTTTTCCCTGCTCCCCCCAGTTCTATCCTCCTAACAACTGAGTCCCCCACCAGGAGCTGCTTCTTTTCCCTGTGGTGTCCTCTGCCTCCTTCCTGTGGGCCTCCCTTGCGACAGTTGTCTGCAAACTCCTTAGTCTCCTCTGCAGGTGCATCCATAGGGGAACTATGCTCCAACAGAACGGTGTATGGATTGTGGAGTGCTAGAACTGACTGGGTGTGGCTCTGTTTCACCACCCTCACCCTCCTTGAGCCCACTGCTGTCCAATCTCTGTGCTTTCTTGGCAATCTCTGTAGCAGTGGTGGTGGCCCTTGTGCTTCCTGGGTGGGAGAAGTTCCCCTACTACTGTCCAGTATGGCCTGAAGATTAGCAACCTCCTCCCTCAGAGCAGAGAGCTGCCTGCAAATAGGGCAGCTTCTCAGTCTCCAGAAAGACTCCCGGAAGACTGCTGCCCCACAGCCAGTGCATTGCACTACTCCCCACATGTCTGTCTACCTTCTTGTTTATCCCATGTAATTGTTATTGTTTTGTTATCTATATACATATATAATGCGTACGCTTATATTGTCAGTGCAGTGTGCTAGAAAGGATATCACAGTGGTATGCACCTTGCCCTCTTGAGGAAATGATGTCAGAACCCCTGGTTTAAAGGAAATGGTACCAGGGTGGGGTGAGGGGAAGGGGGGGATTTGGGCCCAAACTGTGCCCTCTCGAAACAATCAGCTTAGAGCTCTGACTCACCACTACGATGAGTGTTGACCTTCCTGCCAGCAAGACAACCTGTACAACAATTTAACAGAGAAAATACCCTGCTAAACAAACAGAGAAAAATCAAGCAGCTGGGTCAAACACAGGTAAACCTCCCCAGCCCCAATACAGCCTGGTGATTTGTGCTCTTACAGCAATCAGCCCCAAAACAAGTCAGCTGTGTACTAGGAAAGAAACAGTAAACGGTATTTCAATCTCCCTGGGTTTAAACTGCCTATCTCCAAAGCAGTACTGCAAGCCCCTTCTCTGAAAAGAACAATAACAATTGTGAAATGTAAGGTACACCTCCCTCTGCTGTGAGCAAGACTGTCTTTCCTGCTGATTCTAAGTTCAGTATTTCACCTTTCCAGCTTTCAGTTAGAGGGTAGGGCTCTTTAAATATTAGAAACATAGAAACATAAGACTTTGACAGCAGATAAGGACCGCTTGGCCTACCTAGTCTGCCCATTTTCCTACCTAGAGGATAAGCTGCAGATCCTATTTAACCAACAGCCTATTTCTTCCTACCCCCTACAAAAATTGCCTTTTGTCTGTCCCATGCATTCCTAAATTCTCCCACAGTTTTAGACCTCACAACCTCCTCAGGAAGGCTGTTCCATGCGTCCACCACCCTCTCTGTGAAAAAATACTTCCTCACATTGCTCCTGAGACGTCCCCCCTCTATCTTCAAATTGTGTCCACTTGTTCTTGCACATCTCTTTTTCTGAAAGATGCTACCCTCTTGGACTTTGTTGATTCCACTGAGGTATTTAACAGTTTCTATCATGTCCCCCTTCTCCCTCCTTTCCTCATGGGTATACATATTAAGCTCCTTTAGTCTCTCCTCGTATGGCTTCTCTTGCAGACCCTGCACCATTTTAGTTGCCCTCCTCTTACTGCCTCCATCCTGTCTATGTCCTTGCAGAGATGGGGTCTCCAGAACTGGACGCAGTACTCAGATGGGGTCTCACCAACTGTCTGTACAGGGGGATAATAACTTCCTGTTTTCTGCTGGTGATACCTCTCCCTATACATCCCAGTATCCCCCCAGCCCTCCCTACCAACTTCTCACATTGCTTGCTAACCTTAAGGTCATCTGATATGATTACCCCCAGGTCCCATTCCATTTTTGTTGTTGTTACTACCTCGCCCCATTGTGTAATCTTCCCCTGGGTTTTTATTTCCCAGGTGCATTAATTTGCACTTCTTTGCATTGAATCCAAGCTGCCATACTTCTGACCATTTCTCCAACCTTGCCAAGTCCCTTCTCATCTTTTCCACACCTCCTTGTGTATCAACCTGTTGCAGTTCTTTGTGTCATCTGCAAAGAGGCATACTTTTCCTTCCAGTCCCTCTGCAATGTCACTTATAAAGACATTAAAAGGACTGGACCCAGTACTGAACCCTGCGTTACCCCACTAGTAGTCCCTCTTTCTTCAGAGTGGACTCCATTTACAATTACCTTCTGTGTCCTGTTGTTCAGCCAATGTTTTACCGAGGCTACCACCCTGGGACCCACTCCAAGGCTGGTTAATTTGACTACTAATCTTTTGTGTGGGACTGTGTCAAATGCCTTGCTAAAGTCTAGGTAGGCCATGTCCACAGCCCCTCCCTGGTCTACTACTTTGGTCACCCAGTCAAAGAAATCAATTAGATTCGCCTGACATGACCTTCCCGCTGTGAACCCATGCTGCCTTGGGTCCTGTGCCGCACTGGCCTCTAGGCACTCAACAATTTTTTCCTTCAGAAGTGATTACATCACTTTCCCTACCACAGAGGTCAAACTGACAGGTCTGTAGTTTCCTGCCCTTGTCTTAGTCACACTTTTGTGAAGGGGAATCACATCCGCCTCCTTCCAGTCCTCAGGTACCATACCATCCTCCCATGATTTGTTAAAAAGGGTAGTCAGAGGTGTCACTAGTTCTCTGCTTAATTCTTTTAGAATTCCAGGGTGAATTCCATCTGGCCCCATTGTTTTGTCCACCTTCAGTTTTAGGAGTTCTTTCAGAACCCTTTCTTCTGTGAAAGGACTAGGATCGACCCCCCCTCTCCAGAGTGCTTCTGTTAATTGGATTAGGCACCTCCCCCACTTCCTCTTTTGTGAATACTGAACAGAAGTATTCATTCAGTATCCCTGCTTTTTCACTGTCACTCTCTGCCCACCCACCATCCATTCTATTCAGTCTCACTATCCCTCCCTTTGTCTTTCTATGCTCCCTGATATACCTATAAAAGGTTTTATCCCCCTTCTTAACTGAGTTAGCTATCTTTTCCTCAGTTTGTGCCTTTGCTATTCTGACTTAACTGGTACAGTTCTCTGTCCTGCTCCTTCTGTGTTTCCTTATACTTCCTAAATGCTATCTTTTTCTCCCTAACCTTCACCGCCACCTCTTTTGAGAACCATAGTGGCTTTTTCTTTCATTTTGATTTATTTGCTTCACACAAAGGCTTGTTGCCTCTGTGATGGCAGTTTTGATATTTCCCCATTGTTGCTCCACCCCTCCTTCTAGCCTGTTTGCTAGTGCTTTTCTAAGGCACTCTCCCATCTTGCCAAAGTCAGCCCTCCTGAAGTCCAGAACCCTCACTTGTGTATGGTTTGGCTCTGTAGCTGAGTTTATCATGAATCACACTGTTTGGTGGTCACTTGTTCCCAAATGGATACCCACTTCTAGATCTGAGATCCTCTCACTGTCCCCACTTGAGAGTATGAGGTCTAAGATTGCTCCCTCACGAGCAGGTTCCAAAACTAGCTATTTGAGGCATGCCACCTGAAGGGCATCAAGAATGGCCCTGCTTTTGGATGTGGCTGCCGTAAAGGTGCTCCAGTTGACACCTGGCATGTTAAGGTCCCCCATCAACAGTATCTCCCCTTTCTCTGCCATCCTAAGTATGCCTTCTATCATATCCCTGTCCATTCCTTCCCCCTGACATGGGGGTCTATATACAACCCTGTGCAGATTGTGGTGCCATTTCCAGTCTCTAAGGTGACCCACAGTGCCTCCTCTCCTCCCGGTTTACTCTTTTGTTCAGTTGCTTTTATCCCTTCCTTACATAGAGACACTCCTCTGCCCTCCCTGTCTCTCCTGTAGGTTGTGTACCCTGGTATGTTAACACCCCAGTCATGGTTCTCTGTGTACCATGTTTCTGTGACTGCTACAATATCCAGGCATCCCTCTTCCATCAAGGCCACCAGTTCAGGGAGCTTGTTGCCCAGACTACGGGTGTTGGTACTCATTACCCTCCATTTCTTGATGGCCTTGCCCCTTTTTGCCCCATCCCTGTCCTTATTATATTACATTTTAAATTTGATCCAGAAGACCTGGCTCTTCTGAATTGGGAAGACAAATCAGAGGTATGTAATTGAAAGGTTCAACAACGGAAAACTTGGCAGATATCTACATATAACAGAATAAGGATGTTTAAATCCTTTTTGGTACCAATTTTTATTTTCATTGGTTATACGTAGACCTATGAGGAAAGGCTCAGTGAACTAAACATGTACTCACTGGAAGTAAGAAGGGAGACGGGGGGACAGGATAGAGACATTCAAATATGTCAAAGGAATTAACAATGTAGGAGAAAGCAGCCTTCTGCAGAAAAGGACGAGCACCAGGACAAGGGGACATGAAATGTGGCTGGAAGTGGGGGGAGGCTCAGAGGCAACGTGAGGAAGTACTTTTTCCATGGAAAGGGTGGTTGAACCCTGGAACAGGCTGTCAGAGGAAGTGGTGGGTGCAGACACTGTAGAGTCATTCAAGCATACATGGGATAGACACAGAGGACTAGTGAGATTAGGACCGGGGGGGGTTTACGGACACACTAGGTCTAGTAGGACCTACGCTAAAGAAGTAGGAGCCAATCTGAAAAACAGGGCAGACTCAATGGACCAGGAGGTCCTTTTCTGCCAACAACTACTATGTAACTATGTATATACCTTGGACTGCTGGGAAAAATTGATTATTTAGTTCACTTACTCTGATGTTGTTGAGGGGGTTAGGTTAAATAAATGTGACTTACCTGGAGAGCAAAAAAGGAGGGGTTGGGGATGTTGAATACTATAGCTCCCCCCCCCAATCACTTGTTTGTTTGCAGATTTCTGCCAGCGTCTAACTGAATCACTTTTGCTCATAGTTGGACAGACACACACACACACGCTCGGTGCATGTATGGGACATGAGAAACATCGCTAAGCAGGCAATGGTCAGATCATGTTTCATCCCATCCTATGTGCTGTATCTTTTCCAGACGGTCCAAAAATGGAAAGTACCGACTGCCATTATTAAAGTGCAACCTCAGAAGGTAGTACACAATCATACCTGGTCACAGGTTTTCCAGTTGTGTTTTACTACTGTCCACAGTTGTAGATAACTGGGACTTTGGAAATTATTTCTCATACAAGAACTCCAGCAGAAATATGGGATACAGTCTGGCTCTGCTGCTACTGCAGATTGGTGGTGAGGAACAATTTAAAACATAACAGTTTGGATAATCATTATTGTCCAAGACAAGAGTGTGTTCACATTAATGAGATGTTACATCATCTGTTACTGGACTGTCAATATATACAGACGTTGGGCTTAAATATCTGTACTGTGAGAGAATACAAATTTTGTCATAGATGCATTTCTCTTCTTGGTCATTGCAGTCATGCTTTCAACCCTGTCCCTGCCTCCTCTTGCCTGGCACCTGTCACATCGGACCAACCCGCCCTAGAATCCCACATGGATTTGCCCCCCCGCCCCCAGCGAGGCACGAAGCAGAGGACCATCCTCCCCCCACCCAGTGACACACATCCAGATTTGGGCAGGTGGCCGGTCGAAGGCACAGGGTGCAGGAAGGTGTGCAGGGCTTAATATAGTCCACACCAATCATTTTCCATTTTCTCCCTTAGCCCTGCTATGGCATACGTAAACATGTGGAGGCACATATGTCTATAGTGTCACAGCCCCTCCCTCCATGTCTCTTATACTGCCATCATTTCCCCCAGGCCCAGTCCACCTGGGGGCTACCAAGGGCCAAGAAGGCAAGCCACCCCATCCCACCCCAGGAGATGAAAACTGTCCTCCAGATGCTCAATCCTACTCTCTCCCCCGGCCAACCCACGGTGACCGGCGCTTGCTCCTGAACCCAGGTTGCCAGCATGGGAAAAGGTAAGAGCTACGGTGTCTCAGCCCTCTTCACCACTAGGCTAGATGGGAATAAGAATTTTGGGTACCATCATATGAGGCGGTGGATTTTGGTTGTGTACCCTCTAAACTAATCAAGTTTAATAGCAGGATTAGGTTGTTTTTTTTTTTTTGCCTGCCCAAAATATTCTATTTGGCAGGCAACATGCCAGTTCATAACCAAAATAATGGTTCTTGAATGCAAGGAGCCTGGGGAACAAGGCAACCAAGTTGCAGCCTCTGATGGCAGAGGGATAGGTGGATGTAGCTGCCATCACTGAAACGTAGGCCACCCAATACCAGGACTGGGACCTGGTAATCCCGGGGTACAGGCTGTATCAGAGAGAAAAAGGTCCTTCTGGGGGCACTCCAGGACAGCTTCCTGGTGCAGATGGTAAGAGAGCCAACCAGGGAAGGTAACATTTTGAACCTCATGCTAACAAATGGGGAGCTTGTCAGGGAACATGGGGTGGAGAGCGACCAAAGCACTGTGTGGTTCTCACTTAGTATGGGTAAGGAGGCTGCCAGTACCAGGACAAAAGTGCTGGATTTCAGGCGGGCAGACTTTGGCAGGATGAGGGACACAGTAGCAGAATACCTAGCCAGCATCAGCCCACTCATGGATGCTAACCAGAAATGGGAAATTATCAAGCTCAGCCTTGCAGAGATCACTAGCTGATGTACAAAGACCCAAAGAGAAAAGGCCAGATCCAGAAAGCTGAGCTGGTTAAGTGAGGAAGTGTTAGAAAGGGTGAGGGATAAGAGAACTGCCTTCAGAAGATTTATGAGATCCAAAACGGGGGGGCAGGGAGGAGTACACGAAAAATCAAGGGAAGTGAGCAGAGCAGTCATGGTAGCCAAGACATCAAGGGAGATAAGGCTGGCACAAGGTATCAGAGAAGGAGAAAAGGGTTTCTTCAAGTACAATAGGGAGAGGAGAGGAGAGGCTTCAAAGATCAAATTGCTAGAATCAAGAAAGATGACGGATGGGTGCAAAAGGGGGCAGACCAGGCAGAAGCACTCAATGGCTACTTCTTTTCTGAGTTTACCAGGGAGAAGATTGGGCCAATGCCTCAAAGGATGGGGGTGGGGGGGCACAGGATTAACAGATGGGGAAATCCCAACGAACAGGGTGATGGAAGGCCTAAAAGCCCTGCGGGCAGATGAGGTGCCTGGCCCAGACGGCATATATCCCAGGGTTCGGAAGGAGTTGGCAGCGGTCCTGGCAAAGCCACTAGCAGACATTCAATATCTCACTGGGAACTGGGTGTGTCCTTCAGGACTGGAGGACGGTGCACGTGCTGCCCCTCCACAAGAGTGGTCCCAAGGATGAACCATGCAACTACAGACCAGTCAGCCTTATATCCATTGTAGGGAAGCTAATGGAGACTATCCTTAAGGAAAGGCTAGTAACCTTTCTGGAGGTGAATGGTCTCCAGGACAACAGACAGCATGGGTTTATCTCGGGAAGATCTTGTCAGACTAACCTGGTGTACTTTTATGACTGGGTGACTAGGGCACTTAACAGGGGCCAAGCAGTGGATGTCTTGTATCTAGACTTTAGCAAGGCCTTTGATTCAGTATCACATGGGAGGCTGATTAGCAAGCTGAGATATCAGGAAGCAGGGGAGAAAATGGTGGAGAGGATCAGGAACTGGCTGAATGACAGTAAGCAGTGGGTAGTCATAAGGGGGAACTCTCAACTCCAAGAGCCTTAACCAGTGGGGTACAACAGGGCTTGGTACTGGGTTCAGTGTTTGGCATTTTCATTGCCGACATCTCGCATGGGATTCAGAATGAGATCAGCCTTTTGGCAGATGACACAAAGTTATGTACAGTGGTGGATGACACACAGGGGTGGCGGGGTTACAGGATGATCTGGCTAGACTGCAGCACTGGTCAGAAACATGGCAGCTGGGGTTCAATGCAAAGAAGTGCAAAGTCATGCACTTGGGAGCAAGAAACCCAAGGAATCATTACCAACTTGGGGGGATACAGTTATGCCCTACAGAGGAGGAAAAAGATCTTGGGATCATGATAACGGGCCAAATGAACCATTCAGCGTAGTGCAGAAAAGCGGCAGTTAAGGCTAATAAGATGCTGAGGTGTATTGCCAGAGGAATCACGTCCAGGGGCTGGGAGGTCATCACTGTACAGGTCATTGGTGAGGCTGCACCTGGAGTACTGCATGTAGTTTTGGTGCCCCTACTTAAAGAAAGAGGTTTTATTGCTGGAGGGAGTCCAGTGCAGAGCAACCAGGATGATCCTTGGTATAGAGGGCAAACCCTACGAGGAGAGGCTGAGGGAGCTCAACATGTATTCCCTGGAGGAGCAGAGGGGCATGATAGAAACCTTCAAATATATGAAAGACATAAATAAAGTTGGTACAGTGGGAATTTTAAGATTAAGGAGAGGGAGGGGACACTAGGGGACACAATCTAAAGTTTGAGGGTTTTAGATTCAGAAGGGAAATGAGAAATGACTATTTCATGGAGAGAGTGGTGACAGGGTGGAATGCACTGCCTGAAGAGGTGGTATCCTTGAAGACAGTGGGCAGTTTTAAGAGGGGATGGGACAACGTAAGGGGAAGGTTGCCAACGAGGCACTGGGGTGAGGGGTAACAGCTAGTACAGGCATGACATTGGATATGCAGGTAGGAGATGGGGAGCAGCTGTAGTGTAACAGACTGCTAGCTGCACACTCGAGCAGACTAGATAGATCATCAGGCCTGTATCTATTTATTTATTTAAGCGTTTAGCCAGGAAGGCATACTGAGCAGGCTACTGCTCGATTCCAGATGCATCCTGGGGGAACTCAGGGGTATACAATACACAGTTTAGACAGCATAATACAAAGTATGAATGCACATGATCAACTGTTACATAAAACTAGGTCCTGAGACAATGTCATAAAAGGTTCGAGAGAGCAATATCTGCTGGCATTTTTTATATGTTCGTATAACTCAGCAACTGGTAATGTGTAATGTTACTCTATTCACATTGGTGGCCAGGTCCATTAAACTGTATCAGGTGGAAAAGAGGATTTTAAAAAGGTCACAATCAGTGGACCTCTGGAAACATGCTTACATGGGCTACAAGCCCCCTTATTACTGGTTATCTAAATATGTAGTGGACAGGTTGGCGGTAGGGATACAAGCACTGCTGTTGTTTTGCTTTGGGGGGAGTAAAGCAGGTCACTGACCTTGTTTTATGTAGAAGGGAAGGGTTTTGCTTTAATACAAGGGGGGAAACAATGAACAATAAATGTGTTTTTCTAGTTATCCAGGTAGTCACACACTCGGTCTCTACAGAGAACCATGTTTGAACCTGTACTGGTGACTTGACTGTACTGTGGTATGATCTTCATTTAATACACATCCCTCTACCATTATGATAATGCCATGGGATCCTTAAAGGGACATGGTCAACCCTTTTCGCATCACATTGTTTCTAGCCGAAAACCCATATTTTTGTGTAGGGATGGGCAATGCCAGAGTGGATTTGAATTTGATTTTGGATTTGACAGATCCAAGATGAGTTTGGATTTGGTTTTGTAAAGGATCTGGATTTGCCTGATCTGGACCTATATTGATAAGTGATGGAAAATATAAGTTTTCAATAGAAAAACATGACAGTACAGCGTATACTGGGTGAGCGTACTTCACTGAAAGAGTGGTTGATGTAGCCAGCCAGGTGGTGCTGAGGATCGAGGTGCTGGACTCCCTACCTCATGCTGTGCAACGACTTGGGTTTGGGAACAACCTTGGGTCGTCAGCGTGCTGGCATGGAGAAGGGAAGGGTGGGTGAAGCGGGACTGAGTGAGCAGCCAGGCTGCTCTTCTCTCGGGGGTGACGGGAGGATACGTCTCAGAGTTCCATCCCCACTGGGTGGACATCCAGGTAATGGAGGTGGGCGGGGCAGGAGTGTGGAGGGAGGAAGAGGCTGAGCTGGCTTCCAGTGTGCATGCGCACCTCCATGCACATATGCAGCTGTGTGCCAGGGCCGGGGGGGGGGGGTTACAGGAGAACCCCCAGAAAAAAATCTAAATAAAAAATTAAAAAAAGAGTGGTCGATGCCTGAAACAGTCTTCCAGCAGAGGTGGTGAGGGCAAAAACAAAGGTGGGATTCAATAATGCATGGGATAGGCAGAAGTGAGTCTTGTTTGTAAGTGGGAGAGGGAGTCTGACAGAAAGTAGGGATAAAACCTTTTATAAGTACATTAGGGATCATAGAAAGGTTAAGGGAGGAATAGTGAAGATTAATAAAGGAGAGGGGAGGTGGGCAGAGGGAGACAGTGAAAAGGCAGAGATACTGAATGAATACTTTTGCTCAGTATTCACAAAAGAAGATGAGGAAGAGTTACCTAAACCAGACAATAGAAGCACTCTGGGTAGGGGGGTTGACACCAGTCCATTTACAGAAGAAAGAGTCCTGAAAGAACTCCTAAAACAAAGCAATGGGGCCTGATGGGATTCACCCAAGAATCCTAAAAGAACTAAGGGAGGCCCTAGTGACACCACTGACCACACTTTTTAATAAATCATGGGAGGATGGGGTGGTACCTGAGGACTGGAGGAGGGCAGATGTGATTCCCTTCACAAAAGTGGGAGCAAGGCAGAAGCAGGAAACTACAGACCTGTAAGTTTGACCTCAGTGGTAGGGAAAATGATGGAATCACTTCTGAAAGAAAGAATTGTTGAGTACCTAGAGGCCAAGGGGCACAGGACCCAAAGCAGCATGGATTTACAGCAGGAAGGTCATGTCAGACTAATCTAATTGATTTCTTTGACTGGGTGACCAAAGTAATAGACCAGGGAGGGGCTGTGGATATGGCCTACCTAGACTTTAGCAAGGCATTTGACACAGTCCCATATAAAAGACTAGTAATCAAGCTTAGCCAGCCTGGGAGTGGGTTCCAGGGTGGTAGCCTGGGCTGCAAACTGGCTGCCACAGGCGCAGAAGGCAATAGTGAATGGAACACATTCAAGAAAGGGGGTTACTAGTGGAGTACCTCAGGGCTCAGTACTGGGTCCAGTCCTCTTTAACATCTTTATAGGTGACATTGCAGAGGGTCTGAGGAAAGGTATGCCTCTTTGCAGATGACACAAAGATCTGTAACAGAGTTGATACACAAGGGTGTTAGAAAAGATGAGAAGGGACTTGGCAAGGTTGGAGGAATGGTCAGACATATGGCAACTTAGATTCAATGCAAAGAAGTGCAAAGTAATGCACCTGGGAAACAAAAACCCAGGAGAAGAGTACACAATAGCAGGGGAGGTACTAACAACAACAAAATAGAAAGGGACTTGGCGGTAGTCATATCAAATGACGTAAAGGTGGGCAAGCAATGAGAGAAGTCAGTAAGGAGAGCCAGGGGGATACTGGGATGCATAGGAAGAGGCATCACAAGTAGAAAAAGGGAAGTGGTTATCCCTCTGTACAGACAGTTGGTGAGACCCCATCTGGAATACTGTGTGCAGTTTTGGAGACCCCATCTGCACAAGGACATAGACAGGATGGAAGCAGTCCAGAGGAGGGCAACTAAAATGGTGCAGGGTCTGCATCAGAAACCATATGAAGAGAGACTGAGAGAGCTTAATATGTATACCCTTCATGAAAGGAGGGATGGGGGGACATGATAGAAACTTTCAAGTACCTCAAGGGAATCAACAAAGTCCAGGAGGGTAGCATCTTTCAGAAAGAGAGATGTGTAAGAACAAGGGGGCACAATTTAAAGATAGAGGGGGACGGCCTCAGGGGTAATGTGAGGAAATTTCTTTTCACAGAGAGAGTGGTGGATGTATGGAGGCGGTTGTTGGGTCTAAAACAGTGGGGGAATTCAAACATTCATGGGACAGACATAAGGTAATTGTAGTGGGGGGTTGCAGGAAGTAGGCTGTTGGTTATCTAGAATCTGCAGCTTATCCAACAGGAAGGGAAATGGGCAGACTGGGTGGGCCAAGTGGTCCTTATATGCCGTCAAAGTCTATGTTTCTATGTTAAGTAGGGTCTGCAATGACAGTGTAGACACAGGAAAACGGGCAAACTGGGTGGGCCAAGTGTTCCCTATCTACCGTCAAATTCTGCACTTCTAATATCACACCTTACGGTTTAAAAATGATTTGTTCTGACAGACTTGCATAGCAAAAAAATCAAACAGTAGTGTGTGGAGTGAAACATGACTCACAGCTGCCTTCCTAGCTACCCTTATTTAGCCAGCTTAAATTTAGTGCCAATCAAAAATAAATGTAGCAAAATAAGTAAATTAAATGCTAGTCACATTTGGAACCAGCTAATATGTTCATTAAATCAGTGCTAGCTTGGGTTTAATTTTTTTTTTCTAAAAGTGGCCAGCTAGCCCAGCAGGCTTTCAACATGCTAGCCAAGGATCTTCTGCTTTGCAGGATGGCCAAGACAATTTTTTTTTTTTTGTTTTATAACAGCAGGACACACAGTCTCCTGTTTCACTTTATTTTTTATGTAGTGTACTATGTGATGACACGTGAATCGGTCCTCTTTTTTTGCCTTCTCTTTTTTAGCCCAGGCTCTAGCAACTAGGGTTACCACCTGTCCTGATTTTCGCAGGACAGTCCTGATTTGGGAAGCTGTGTCCTGCAAAGAAACATAAAAAATATGAAATGTCCTGATTTTACAGTAGAAAACATTTTCTAACTTTCCACTAAATGTTGCAGAAATCTACAATACCTTAACTAAAATACCTTAAAATAATAAGAAACAATAGAAGCAACTACAATACTTAGCCTTAATTCTGATTATATAGCGAAAACAAGTCTGTCGCATTGGTCGAGGTTACGTACTGTCCTGCTAAAAATCCTGTTTCAGTAATAAATGTCCCACTTTGGGCTTCTTAAAAGGTGGTAACCCTACTAGCAACAGTGGCACAGGCTGAGACCAAACCCCTCTATTCCCACACAGTCTCTCATCTCCCTTGCGTTTTACTTCTCCTACACTCTGTCTCTTGAGTTCCTGTACGGGGACCCCTGTAATTTAACCCCTCCTGTGGAGACTATCCAGTGTCATCTGAAAAATAAATTGGAGCCTTGCCAACTCCAGGAATCGCTGGACGTCTCGAGCCTGATGGTAGTCTGTGCTCACAGTCCAGAGGCTGGTGTTGAGGGTTATACAGCCTTGATTGAGGCTCTGGACCCGACTGCACCTTTCCACATTCGCCATTTGACCTCCTGGCATCGCTCACCATGGTACTATGCTGAGCTGTGCCAGTTGAAGACTAAGGGGGGTAGGTTAAAGCGTGCCTGGAGGTGGTCTCACTCGGAGGAGGACAAGGCAGTGTTAAGGCTCCATTACTTGGAGTATCAGCAGCCAATCTATCTCAAGAAGAGAGAGTTTTTGTCCCGGTTGTTTGCTGCAGCAAGAAACCGCCCAGCTGCTCTGTTCCGCACTATCAACAGTTGGCTAAATCCCTCCTGTTTGCAGTCTGGGACAGCATTTTCCACAGAAAAATTCAAGCAGTTTGGGTGTTTCTTTGCTGACAAGGTGTCCTCTATCAGGGAGAGTACTGCCACCTCTGGTCCAGCTTTTGCTAGAGGTGAGCAGCCTGCCGGTAAAGATCTTTTGCCGAGAGAGTTTTGGTTGGTTTTGGCAGTTGAAGTCCTCCGTGTGCTTACCAGCATGTGTTCCACCACCTATGCCCTGGACCCAGGCCCAACGTGGCTTGTCATCAGCTGCTTGGACTCCCTGGATCCAGTGTTCGTGGAGATCATAAATGGGTCCTTAAGTGAAGCTGCCTTTCCTATGGCCTTGAAAGAAGCTGTGGTGATACTCCTCCTTAAAAAGTCTACCTTAGACCCCGACATTCTCTCGAACTATAGGCCTATCACTAATCTCCCCTTTCTGGGGAAGGTTACTGAGAAGGTGGTGGCTGACCAGCCGGTTGAGCGTTTGGTGAGTCTGCCCATCTATGCCCCTCTCCAACTGGGTTTTCGTCCCTGGCATAGAACTAAGACAGCTTTGGTCAGGGTGGCACATGATCTCTTCATGGTGAGGGACCAAGGGCATGCTACTATCTTGGTGCTCTTGGATCCGTCTTCTGTGTTTGACACAGCGGATCACGGGGTGTTACTAATTCATCGATACTAGTGCAGTTTTGCTCATATTTAACTGGAAGATCACAGCAAGTAGTTCTTGGGAATTTTTTCTCTGGACTTTTCGTGCTGCCTTGTGGTGTTCAGCAGGATTCCATTTTGGCTCCCCTGTTCTTCATGTACATGCTGCAGCTGGGAGAGATCATTTGGCAGTACAATCTGGGGGTTTCACTGCTATGCAGATGATACCCAGTTGTACCTGTCTTGTGCCCTGGGTGACCTCTCCACCTCGCGTACGCTTAGCTCGTGTTTGGCCAAGATCAATGATTGGATGTCTGCTAACTGGCCATGTCTCAACCCCGGCAAGAAGGAGGTCATGATGTTTGAGCCGGGTCAGGAAGGTATTTCCACTGACAGGAGGCTGCTCGCTCCAGTAGTTGATGGGCGGCCCCTGCCATTGGTTGATACAGTTAGGGACCTTGGTGTTTTTCTTGACAACCAACTTACCCTCGAACAACACGTGTCGGTCGTTAGATATGTATTTTTCCATCTCTGGAATATCGCCAGGATCTGGCCATTTTTGTCATCCGCTGATCTGGCCATGGTTAATTCATGCCTTTGTCACCAGCAGACTAGATTACTGTAACACTCATTACCAAGGGCTGTCTGGACAATTGATGCGTCAACTTCAGCTAGTGCAGAGTGCCACAGCCAGGATGTTGACAGGTGCGTCTATGAGGGACCAGGTCACTCCTGTTCTAGCACGCTCTGTACTGGCTACCTGTGAGTTCACACATCACCTTCAAGATATGCTTGTTAACTAACAAGGCCCTACATGGTTTGGGACCAGACTACCTTAAAGAGCTCCTGCTTCCGTATTGGCCTATCCGCCTTCTATGCTCCGCCAAGGCTGGTCTGCTTGTTGTACCCTCCTCTCGCCTAAAGAGATCTGGTGATAGAGCATATGGTGCAGCTGCTCCATCTTTGTGGAACTCTCTTCCACCTTACATTCATGCAGCCAGCTCAGTTGAGGCCTTTAAAGCTTCCTTAAAGACATTTTTGTTTGAGAAAGCTTTTAGATTTATTTGAATACATTTGATTTTAAACTTTGGGGATGTTTTATTGTGAAGTGCTCTGGGACCCTGGATAGGGCGATATATAAATTTTTGCACGTTCATATGAGGGGCTGGGACAGAGCAAGGGGGGAGGGACAAGAGAAGGGGAGGATAGGAGTAAGGAGTGCTAGCGGCACATTTGAGCAGACTTGATAGACCACTAGGCCTTCATCTGCTGGCAAATTTCATATGTTCGTATAAACACAATTTGCCTTGCCTCTTTCCCTTGTCTTTTACTGGTTTGGTTACTTAAATTATTTTTCAGTCCTCCTTGTTTCTGTAGCACAAGCTGTGGCAGACCAAACCTCCCACCCCACACTGTTTCTGCCTCATCTTTTTCCTTTATTTTTTCTTTATGATTTATAATTTTTTTCTCAGTCCTCCACTTATTCCTGGAGCACAGGCAGTGAAGCCCAAAGTAAAGCCCCCACCTCCACACTGTCTCCCCATGTCTTTTTTTTTTTTTTTTTTGCTTTATTTATTTTTTTGTTAAACATTTTTTTTTTAGTTCTCCACTTGTGACACAGGTTGTAAGACCTCACATCCCCAAATGCCCACAGTATCTTTCTTTCCCTCCCTTCACACACTCTCTTGCTTCCCCTCCTGCTACTTGTTTTTCTTTTACTTTTCTTCTTAGTTTATTTTTCAGTCCTCATTGTTGCTGCTGTTGTCCAAGTAAACTCCCTTATTTAGTAGCCAACATTTTTCCCTCTCACTGCCGTACACTCCACTTAGGAAGCTCCCACCCTTCGTTCTCTCCTGGAATGGCACCAAGCAGTTACACAGTCTCATTATACACCACAGTGCTGGGCAAGTGCAAACTGGGGTACACTGAAGACTGCTCAGGTGCCCTCTCACCTCTCTGTCAGCCTCCCAAGCCATCACATGAAAAGCATTTATACAAAGCTGCTCGGTTTCACTAAGAAACATAGAATTTGACGGCAGATAAGGACCACTTGGCCCACCTAGTCTGCCCATTTTCCTACCTAATGGATAAGCTGCAGATCCTAGTTAACCAGAAGGCTACTTCCTCCTACCCCTCACTAGAATAGCCTTATGCCTGTCCCATGCATTCTTGAATTCTCCCACTGTTCCTGACTCCATAACTTCCTCAGAAAGGCTGTTCCGTGCATCCACAACCCTCTCTGTGAACAACTACTTTCTAACATTACCTCTGAGCCATCCCACCTCTATCTTCAAATTGTACCCCCTTGTTCTTGCACATCTCCTTCTAAAAGATGCTACCCTCTTGTACTTTGTTAATTCCCTTGAGATACTTGAAAGTTTCTATCATGTCCCCCCTCTCCCTTCTTTCCTCAAGGGTATACATATTAAGCTGCTTTAGTCTCTCCTCATATATCTTCTGGTGCAAACCCTGCACCATTTTGGTTGCCCTCCTCTGAATAGCCTTCACTCTGTCAATGTCTTTGCGGAGATGGGGTCTCCAGAATTGCACACAGTACTCCAGTCGGTCTGCACAGAGGGATAACAACTTCCTGTTTTCTACTGTTGATGCCTCTCCCTATACATCCCAGAATCCCCCCAGTCCTCCCTACTGCCTTTTCACATTGCCTGCCCACCTTTAGGTCATCTGATGCAATTACTTATAGGTCTCTTTAGATTTTTGTTGTTGTGATTAACTCAACCCCCATTGTGTACTCTTCCCCTGGGTTTTTGTTTCCCATATGCATTACCTTGCATTTCTTTGCATTGAATCTGAGCTGCCACATATTTGACCAGTTCTCCAACCTTGCCAAGTTCCTTTTCATTCTTTCCAAAGCATCAACCCTGTTGCAGATCTTTGTGTCATCTGCAAAGAGACATACCTTTCCTTCCAGGTGCTCTCCAATGTTTCTTATAAAGATATTAAAGAGTACCGGTCCCAGTACCAAATCCTGCGGTACCCCGCTAGTTACCCTCCTTTCTTCACTGTGAACTCCATTTACTATTATCCTTTGCGTCCTGTTGTCCAGCCAGTTTTTTTATACAGGCTACCACCTTGGGACCAACTCCAAGGCTGGCTAACCTGTATCTTAATCTTTTGTGTGAGATTGTGTCAAATGCCTTGCTAAAGTCTAGGTAGGCCATATCCACAGCCCCTCCCTGGTCTACTACTTTGGTCACCCAGTCAAATAAATCTATTAGGTTCGTCTGACATGACCTTTCTAATGTGAAACCATGCATCCTTGGGTCCTGTGCCCCACTGGCCTCTAGGTACTCAACAATTCTTTCCTTCAGAAGTGATTCCATCATTTTCCCTACCACTGAAGTCAAACTAACTGGTCTGTAGTTTCCTGCCTCAGCCCTGCTCCCACTTTTGTGAAGTGGAATCACATTTGCCCCCCATCAGTCCTCAGGTTCCACCCCATCCTCCCATGATTTGTTAAAGAGAGTAGTCACTGGTGTTACTAGTTCTACCCTTAGTTCTTTTAGAATTCTTGGGTGAATCCCATCAGGCCCCATTGCTTTGTCCACCTTAAGTTTCAAGAGTTCTTTCAAAACCCTTTTGCTCGGTGAATGAACTGGTATCGACCCCCCTATTCATCTTCTCTCGTTTGGTTTAGGTACCTCCCCCTCCTCTTCCGTTGTGAATACTGAGCAGAAATATTCATTAAGTATCCCTGCTTTTTCACTGCCGCCCTCTGCCCACATTCCCTCCCCTTTATTAAGTCTCTGTATCCTTCCCTCCTTTGGTCTTTCTTCGCTCTCTAATGTACCTATAAAAGGTTTTATCCCCCTTCTTAATAGAGTTGGCTATCTTTTCCTCAGTTTGTGTCTTTGCTTTTCTGACTGCCTTCCCTGCCTCCTGCTTTGACTGATACAGTTATCTGTCCTGCTCCTTATTTGTTTCCTTATATTTCCTGAATGCTATCCTTTTCTCTTTAACATACATAGAGGGAGGAGACAATAAGCATACAAAGCAAAAGGAGAGGGGATACAAAATAATCAAGATGGCTGTGGAGCAGCAGTGTTCCAGGACACATTCTGGAGGCTGCAACGCTGCCCTGTTTGCAGGCATCTCTCTGGTCTGAGGGAGGAGGTTGGCCGTCTCCAGGCTGACCTGGCTAGAATTCGTGAAACCTCTTCCCCCACCCAGAGACCACCAGGGCCACCACCGTTTCCTCAGAGGTTGCCAAGAAAGAGGAGTGGTTGGACCAAGGTGGGCTCAGGGAGGGAGAGGGTGGTGGAACAGACGGCATCCCTCCAGCTGTAGCTCCACAATTCATATGCTGTTCTGGCAAAGAGTGGTTCCTCTATGGAGGCACCTGCAGTGGAGACCAAGGAGGATGCTGGACCTCCACAAAGGAAACCCACAGGAGGGTGGCACGAGACCACAGGGAAGGAAACAACTCCTGGTGGGGACCCATCATTAGGGGTAGACGGGGGAGGAAGAGGATAGGGAGGTAGGGTGCCTGGCGCCACGGCTTGGAGGGACAGGAAGCGAATCCTCAGGATCGCGGGAGCAGCTGCATGAGGGAGGGAGTTGGATGTCACTGTCCACCTAGGGACAAATGACCTGGCTGTGAATGGGATCACAGCGATGCAAGAGGAGTTTGTGGAGTTGGGGAGGGGCCTTAGACAGGTAGTATGTACAGTAACCTTCTTGGAGGTGCTGCCTGTCTATGGCAAGGATGATGCTAGGGTATTCCGCACCACGGGATTCAATGAATGGTTGAAAAACTGGTGTTGAGCTCGGTTTTGGCTTCATTGGGGACTGGGAAGCCACCTGAAGGATGCAGGCTTATACTGGCGCGATGTTCTGCATCTGTCCGGGGGATCCAGGATCCTAGAGACATGTTTAAATGCTTCACTGTCAAGCATTTAAACTAGCCAAGGGGGGAGGCACTGAAAAGAAGCAGGGAAATCCTAGCCCCCCCCCACAAAGCGCAGTAGTTGGAGAGGTAAACACCAAGGCAGAGAAGTCAGTAGGGAGCAGGACAGGGATAAATGCAGAAAAGGTGCTAAAGACAGGGATGGGGCTAAAAGGGTTAAGGCCATAAAAATAAATGGAAGGTGATGAGTACCAATGCCCGCAGTCTGTGCAAAAAGCTCCCTGAACTAGTGGCCTTCATGGAAGAGGGATGCCTGGATATTGTGTCAGTCACTGAAACATGGTACACAGAGAACCATGAGTGGGAAGTCAACATACCAGGATACACAGTCTACAGGAGGGACAGGGTGGGCAAAAGAGGAGGAGGAATAGCTCTCTATATAAGGGAAGGGATTAAAGTAACAGAACTAAAGAGTAAACAGGAAGTTGATGAACCACTATGGGTCACCCTGGAGACAGAAAATGGCACCACAATCCACATTTGGGTTGTGTACAGACCCCCATCTCAGGGGGAGGAAATGGACAAGGAAATGATAGAAGGCATCCTTAAAATGGCAGAAAAAGGGGAGATATTGTTGATGGGGGACCTGAATATGCCAGATGTTAACTGGAGTACCTTTGCTGCAGGCATATCCAAGAGCAGGGCCATTCTTGATGCCCTACATGGGGCATGCCTCAGACAGCTAGTGTTGGAACCCACTCGGGAGGGAGCAATCATAGACCTGGTACTCTCAAATGGGGAAGGAGAAAGGATCTCAGATTTAGAAGTGGGTAGCCATCTGGGAACAAGTGACCACCAAACAGTGTGGTTCACAATAAACACAGCCACAGAGTCAAGCCATACAAAAACAAGAGTATTGGACTTTAGGAAGGCTGCCTTTGGGAAAATGAGACAGTGCCTCAGAAAAGAACTAGCAAATGGGCAAGAAGGAGGGGTGGAGGAACAATGGGGAATAATCAAAACAGCCTTCGCAGAGGCAACAAGCCTTTGTGTGAAGCAAATCAATAAAACAAAACGTAGGAAAAAAACACTATGATTCTCAAAAGAGGTGGCAGGGACGGTTAAGGAGAAAAGGATAGCATTCAGGAAATAAGGAAAACACAGAAGGAGCAGGACAGAGAACTTTATCAGTTAAAGAAGAAGGAGGCAGGGAAGGCAGTCAGAATAGCAAAGGCACAAACTGAGGAAAAGATAGCCAACTCTGTTAAGAAGGGGAATAAAACCTTTTATAGGTTTATTAGGGAGCGAAGAAAGACCAAGGGAGGGAGGGATACAAAGACTTAACAAACGGGAGGGAATGTGGGCAGAGGGTGACAGTGAAAAAGCAGGGATACTGAACGAATATTTCTGCTCAGTATTCACAACAGATGATGAGGGGGAGGTGCCTAAACCAAACAAGGGAGAAACTTTGAATGGGGGGGGTCGATACCAGTCCATTCACAGAAGAAAGGGTTTTGAAAGAACTCTTGAAACTGAGGGTGGACAAAGCAATGGGGCCTGATGGGATTCACCCAAGAATACTAAAAGAACTAAGGGTAGAACTAGTAACACCACTGACTACTCTCTGTAACGAATCATGGGAGGATGGAGTGGTACCTAAGGACTGGAAGAGAGCAATGTGATTCCACTTCACAAAAGTGGGAGCAGGGCAGAGGCAGGAAACTACAGACCAGTTAGTTTGACTTCAGTGGTAGGGAAAATGATGGAATCACTTCTGAAGGAAAGAACTGTTGAGTAGCTAGAGGCCAGTGGGGCACAAGACCCACGGCAGCATGGTTTCACAGCAGAAAGGTCATTTCAGACAAACCTAATAGATTTCTTTGACTGGGTGACCAAGGTAGTAGACCAGGGAGGGGCTGTGGATATGGTCTACCTAGATTTTAGCAAGGCATTCAACACAGTCTCTCACAAAAGATGAATATACAAGTTAGCCAGCCTTGGAGTGGGTCCCAAGGTGGTAGCCTGGATAAAAAACTGGCTGGACAACAGGACGCAAAGGGTAATAGTAAACGGAGTCCACAGTGAAGAAAGGAGGGTAACTAGCAGGGTACCACAGGGTTCGGTACTGGGACCGGTCTTCTTTAATATCTTTATAAGTGACATTGGAGAGCACCTGGAAGGAAAGGTATGCCTCCTTTGCAGATGACACAAAGATCTTCAACAGGGTTGATACACAAGGTGGGGTGGAAAGAATGAAAAGGAACTTGGCAAGGTTGGAGGAATGGTCAAATACATGGCAGCTCAGATTCAATGCAAAGAAGAGCAAGGTAATGCATCTGGGAAACACAAACCCAGAGGAAGAGTACACAATGTGGGGGTGAGTTAATAACAACAAAAATTGAAAGAGACCTAGGAGTAATTATATCAGATAACCTAAAGGTGGGCAAGCAATGTGAGAAGGCAGTAAGGAGGGCTGGGCGGGATACTGGGATGCACAGGGAGAGACATCAACAGTAGAAAACAGAAAGTTGTTATCCCTTTCTACAAACAGTTAGTGAGACCCCATCTGGAGTACAGCATGCAATTCTGGAGACCCCATCTCTGCAAAGACATAGATAGAGTGGAGACTGCTCAGAGGAGGGCAACCAAAATGATGCAAGGTCTGCACCAGAAGACATACGAGGAGAGACTAAAGCAGCTTAACATGTATACCCTCGAAGAAAGGAGGGAGAAGGGGGACATAATAGAAACTTTCAAGTATCTCAAGGGAATTAACAAGGTACAAGAGGGTAGTATCTTTCAGAAGAAGAGATGTGCAAGAACAAGGGGGCACAATTTGAAGATAGAGGGGGGATGGCTCAGAGGTAATGTTAGAAAGTATTTTTTCACAGAGAGAGTTGTGGATGCATGGAACAGCCTTCCTGAGGATGTTGTGGAGTCAGGAACAGTGGGAGAATTCAAGAATGCATGGGACAGGCATAAGGCAATTCTAGTGGGGGGCAGGAGGAAGTAAGCTGTTGATTAACTAGAATCTGCAGCTTATCCATCAGGTAGGGAAATGGGCAGACTGGGTGGGCCAAGTGGTCCTTATCTGCCATCAAATTCTATGTTTCTATGTTAACCATCCTGCCACCTCTTTTAAGAACCATAGTGTTTTTTTCCTTCATTTTGTTTTGTCGATTTGTTTCACACAGAAGGTTTGTTGCTTTCGAAGGCTGTTTTGACTATTCCCATTGTTCCTCCCCCCCTCTTTCTTACCCCTTTGTTAGTGCTTTTCTGAGGCACTCTCTCATTTTCCCAAAGGCAGCCTTCCTAAAGACCAATACTCTTCTTTTTGTACGGCTTGACTCTATGGCTGTGTTTACTGTGAACCACACTGTTTGGTGGTAACTTGTTCCCAGTTGGCTACCCACTTCTAAATCTGAGATCCTTTCCCTTTCCCTATTTGAGAGTACCAGGTCTAAAACTGCTCCCTCCCAAGTTGGTTCCAACACTAGCTGTCTGAGGCATGCCCCCTGTAGGGCATCAAGAATGACCCTGCTCTTGGATGTACCTGCAGCAAAGGTACTCCAGTTAACATCTGGCATATTCAGGTCCCCCATCAACAATATCTCCCCTTTTTCTGCCATTTTAAGGATGCCTTCCATCATTTCCTTGTCCATTTCCTCCCCCTGAGATGGGGTCTGTACACAACTCCCATGCGGATTGTGGTGCCATTTCCTGTCTCCAGGGTGACCCACAGTGACTCATCAACTTCCTGTTTACTCTAGTTCTTTTGCTTTAATCCCTTCCCTTATACAGAGAGCTACTCCTCCTCCTCCTTTACCCACCCTGTCCCTCCTGTAGACTGTGTATCCTGGTATGTTGACATCCCAGTCATGGTTCTCTGTGTACCATGTTTCAGTGACTGCCACAATATCCAGGCATCCCTCTTCCATCAAGGCCACTAGTTCAGGGAACTTGTTGCACAGACTGCAGGCACTGGTACTCATCACCTTCCATTTGTTTTTTATGGCCTTACCCCTTTTAGCCCCATCCCTGTCCTTACTGCCTTTTTCTGCATTTATCCCTGTCCTGCTCCCTACTGACTTCTCTACCTTGGTATTTACCTCTCTAACTACAGGTTTTGTGTTTTGTGGGGGGAGGCTGGGATTCCCCTACTTCTTTTCAGTGCCTCCCCCCTTGGCTAGTTTAAATGCTTGCCAATGAAGCATTTAAACCTGTCACCTAGGATCCTGGTCCCCCCCCCCCCCAGACAGATGCAGACCATTGGGCCAGTATAAGCCTGCATCCCTCCAGGTGGCTCCCCAGTCCCCAATGAAGCCAAAACCCTGAGCTCCACACCAGTTTTTCAACCATTCATTGAATCCCATGGTGCGGAATACCTTAGCATCATCCTTGCCATAGACAGGCAGCACCTCCAAGGTTACTGTACATGCTACTTGCCTAAGGCCCCTCCCCAACTCCACAAACTCCTCTTGCACCACTCTGAACCCATTCACAGTCAGGTCATTTGTCCTTGGGTGGACAATGACATCCAGCTCCCTCCCTCATGCAGCTGCTCCCGCAATCCTGTGGATTCGCTTCCTGTCCCTCCTAGCCAAGGCACCAGGCAGGCACCTTACTTCCCTATCCCCTTCTTCCCCCACTTCTACCCCCCTAATGACTGAGTCCCCCACCAGGTGTTGTTTCCTTCCCTGTGGCTTCGGCCACCTCCTGTGGGTCTCCCTTGTGGAGGTTCCCAGCATCCACCTTGGTCTTCACTGCAGGTGCCTCCACAGAGGAACCACTCTTTGCCAGAACAGCATATGAATTGTGAAGAGGTACAACTGGAGGGATGCACCTCTGTTCCACCACTCTCTCCCTCCCTGAGCCCACCTTGGTCCAACCGCTCCTCTTTCTTGGCAACCTCTGAAGTAACGGTGGTGGCCCTGGTGGTCCCTGGGTGGGGGAAGAGGCTTCACGAATCCTAGCCAGGACAGCCAGGAGACGGGCAACCTCCTCCTTCAGACCAGAGAGGTGCCTGCAACTAGTGCAGCATTGCAGCCTCCAGGGTGTCTCCCGGAACACTGCTGCCCCACAGCCATTGCACTGCACCACTCCCATCTTGACTTATTTTGTGTCCCCTCTCCTGTTGCTTTGTATGCTTACTGTTTCCTCCCTCTGTGTATTTTTACACTTACTTTCCTACTGCCTATGTGCCCTTACAACTCTCACCCTTCCTGTTCTGGGACAGGAACTTCCTGTAGTCTTCAGTAGTCTCCTTCTTCTGTGCTTGGATTCAGACCTCCAGCAGCGGGGGGAGGGGGGAGTTATTTTTTTAGGTTCCATCAAGGTTGATGAAACTAACGTGTCTCAGTGATCCTTCCCTTCCTACTGCCAAACAGGAAGTTCCTGTTGTCGGTCAAATCCAGTGGCTATAAAAGTAGAACTGGCTTAGGGTGGAGGGAAGGAGGGAAATTGGTTAAAAAATCTGTAGTACTAGACTGCTGTATCTTGCTCTGAAACCAAAGTTCTCTTCTGTCAAGAACAGCAGGAAGCTGTAATTGGAGACAGCTGCTTTTGTACTCCTAAACTGCTAAGCCACAACCCCAATTAGCCTCAGCCTCTGCTCTGACTCAGTAAATTAAGCTGATACAGCCCCCTTCCTCAGAGAAGCACACACTTGACTTTTTTTTTTTACTTACATGAGACCCCCTTTTTCTAATAAACTATCTGTTTGCTTAATCCAAACAGATACTAACTCGCTGAGATAAAAGTGATTTATCAGTAAAAAATGTGTAGTTCTAGACTGCTGTATCTTGCTCTGAAACCAAAGTTCTCTTCTGTCAAAAATAGCCTAGGATAGATCTGGCACATCCTTGATGTTATGACTACATGTCTTCTCTAAAATTCATTGATGTTGCTGACTGTTTCTTCCCAGAAACAGAACCAAAGAATCTGTCAACACAAAAGGACCACTTGGCCCACCCAGTCTACCCAGATATTCCCTGCTTAATCTGTCTCCACAGACCCTAACTGGTCTTCAGCAGCCCTCCCTCCTCCCTGCCTATTCACTAATATTCCTTTATGTCTATCCTATGTATGCTTGAAGCCCCCCACTGTTTTTGCATCCACCACTTCTGCTGGCAGTCTGTTCCAGTCATCTACCACCCTTTCAGTGAGGCAGTACTTCCTCACATCCCTCTTAAACCTTCTGCCCCTTCAGATTCACTGTATGCCCTCTGGTCCTGGTGCTCTTTTGTATTTGAAAGAGACTACCCTCCTGCACCATGTTCACCCACGTGAGGTACTTGCAGGTCTTTATCATGACCACTCTCCTCTCCTCTTTTTCAGGGTGTACATGTTGAGATCCCTCAGACTCTCCTGACAGGGCTTCTTGTGCAACCCTTGCACCATTTTAGCACACCGTCTATGTCATTTCTGAGGTGTGGCCTCTAAAACTAGACACAGTACTCCAGGTGGAGTCTCACCAGTAAGGGATACAGTGGGCAATACCACCTTCCTCCTCCTGCTGGAGATACCCTTCCCTGTACACCCCAAAATCCCACTAGTCTTCCCCCACTGTTTTGCACACTGCCCTACCACTTTGAGGTGATCGGTTATGATAAACCCAAGGTCCCTTTCCTGCTTAGTGGCTGTCAGTTACCTCCCCATCCTATATTCAGCTCCTGAGTTCCTATGCCCTAGGTGCATGATTTTGTACTTTTTGTCACTGAACCCCAACTGTATGCTCTTGATGACTCCTTGAGTTTGTCAAGGTCCCTGAGCATTCTCTTCACCCACTCCTGAGTGTCCACTCCATTACAGATTTTGGTATCTGCAAAAAAGTATACCAACCCTTCCAGCTCATCTGCAATGTCACTTATGAAGACAATGAAGGGGACTGGTTCCAGAATTGACCCCTGCAGCACCTTGCTGGTCATTCCCCCATCATTTGAGTCAGTGCCATTAACCACCACCCTCTGTTGCATATTCAACCAGTTTCTATCCCACTTCACCACCTTGGATCCTGCCCTAGGCAGCTCAGTTTCTTAATCTACCTCCTGTGCAGCACAGTGCTGAAGGCCTTGCTAAAGTCCAGACAGGCTATATCCGCTGTCCTACCCTGATCTACCTCCCTGGTCATAGAGTCAAAGAAATCAATCACCTTTGTCTGGCATGACTACCTCCGCCCCAAAAAAAAAAAAAACAACTCTATGCTGCCTGTGGTTTTAGAGCCATAAGATTCAACATACACTCTCAGCCTTCCCTTTAGCAGAGTTTCCATTAATTTCCCCACCAGTGAAGTGAGACTAATCAGCCTATAGTTGCTAGCCTCCACCCTGCTGCTATTCTTATGTCAATGAGGCAGTATAAAGTAGCAATTAAGAGCACTGAGCTGGGGACCTGGGTTTGAATCCTATCAGCCCCTACTTACATACTGTGTGACCCTGAGCATGTTACTTAACTTCCTTCTGCTCCCAGGTCACACCTGAAACCAAACTCTGGCTTTGTGTGCCTTCCCTGGTTAAACAATGTCACCTTTCCTTGCCCCTTCCCTTATGTAGAGTGACCACATCTGCTTTTCTCCAGTCCCCCGGAACCCCACCCGTTTCCAGTGAACTGCTGAATAAGGCCATTAGTGGTGCAGCTAGCACCTCCCCGAGTTCCTTTAGTATCCTTGGGTGTATCCCGTCCATTTCCATAGCCTTGTCTACATTTGCAGCTGCTAGTCTTTTCTGGATGCTTTCCTCTAAAAATCGACTTGTGTCCACCTCCCCCTTTGTTCCTGCTACTCCCTGGTGGTCTGTACCCCCTCTCTCCACAGTGATGACTGAGCAGAAGTACCCGTTAAGAATGGCAACTTTTTCTTGGTCCTCTTCTGAACAGTCTCCCCCTGCCACCCTGCTAATCTTCACTAATCCCCCCCCCGCTTTCCTCTTTTCACTTATGTATTTGAAGAAGGTCTTATCCCCCTTAGCTACCCCTTTATGAACATACAAACTGTGCCTATCCTTTGCTCTGCCTGTGCTTTTTCTTTTCTCACCACCTTCCCTGCTTCTCTCAGTTTTACTTGGTCCCTGTCCTCCTCTCTCTGCGTTCCGCTATACCCCCTGAAGGCAACCATTTTTTCCTTCACTATCCTGGCAACTTCCCTAGAAAACCACAATGGTCTCTTTTTCCTTTTGCTTGTATTCAGTTCCTTCATGCTGAGGCTTGGTGACATAATTATGCCCTCCCTTATTTCCCCCACTGTGCCTCTACCGCTCCCTGGCAATTCCCCCCATGAGGCCATTTCTAAGGCAGTCCCCAGTAAGTCCAGGACCCTCTAACTCATGTTTGTCTCTGCTCATGTCTTGATGTTATACCACACTGTACGGTGATCACTATTACTTAGGGGACTACCCACTGTGATGTTCACAATGCTGTCCCGGTTTATAGGCATGCCTTTTCCTTAGGGGGTTCTTTGCCATCATTCTGGTAATTGCTTCCTCGAGTACCTTATCCACCTCCTCAACTCTTTGCTGGAGGTCTGTACACCACCACAGCAAGGATAGTAGCCCCAGAGCCTGTCTCCAGAATGACCCACAACACCTCCAGCCCTTTCTTTTCCTCCAGGTGTTCCTGTACCTCAGTTTCCTTGATTCCCTCCCTCACACCCAATGCAGCCTCTCCTGAACAAAGAGTAGCCCAGCATGGTCATGTCAAAGTTGTGGTGGACAGTGCACCATGACTCCGTTATGGCCGCCAAATCCATGCTAGTATCTACCATGATGGTTCCCAGGTACGGAACTTTATTTCCCCAGATTCCTTGCTTTGCTGCACACGGCTCTCCATACCTTACTTCCTCCCTGCTTGCTTCCCCAATTCTCCCCTTTCCTGCCTGTGCTGTTCCTTGAAGCTTAACTTGACCCACCTCTTCCCTTTTCACCTTCTCAATTCCCTGTCTCCTTTACGCCTTTATTTTTGTTTACCTGAATAATGCCATTTTTCCTCCTCTTTGTCCCCACCCCTGTTTGTTCTGCACCCCTGCCCTATGGAGGTTTACTCCCCTCTGGTCCTCTGGCCATCCCTCCCTAATGCTTGATCATCCAGGGGGAAGCAATTATTGCCTCCCTTGGTTTTAAAGCCTCCCCTCCCCACCTCCACCCCCGGCTAGTTTAAATGCTCATCCAAGCAGCATTTAAACCTCTCACTAAAGACTGTGGTCATCTTCTTGGAAGGACACAGGTCATCTCCCAATAGAGAACAATATCCTCTCATGTTGGCCCCCAGTCCCCAATGTAGCTGAAACCATCCTTCATGCACCATGCCTTCAACCAACTGTCAAATGTCCTTGTGTAGAATATTTTATTTGGTTTTGTTAACCGGGTAGGTGCACTAGCCACAAAATTACTATTTTTAGGCATGACCCAGGACAGTACAACAATCAAAGACAAGTACAATAACATTGGTACAGGAGGTGTACATATACTGTTGGTCAGTACAGTCAAAGCAGTCAGTACTAAATATACATACAGCCAAGAAACATAATACTCCAACAGATTGCACATACTTTCCTTCTTCCAGTTATAACTAGTTACCAGGTAACTGGCCTGGTTTGGCTTAACACTGTTGAGGGTGTTTACACATCGACGCTTTGCATTGACTCCCCCCCAAAGTCCCTCTTTTTATTGATGTCATCTGGTCATGTGACTTCCTCACATGCCTATTTTCCCCATCTGCATCTTATATAGACTGACACTAGGGGGTCAGTATTGTCCCCCCTACTTTTCTACATTCCTCCAAGTTTTTCCATCCTTTCCTGCCTCTTCTCTCTTTTGTAGCACTTCTCCCCTCTCTCTCCACCTTTGCTGCCCTCTACTGGTACCTCCTACCCAGTACCTGACCCACGATTTGAACCTTGTACCAATATCTCTGTAGATTTTTGCCCTTCTGCTGTGCTATTTGTCCAGACTTACTACTGTTCTTTCACTACTCGTCTCCAATAATTTTCCTTTTTTCCCTCCCATTAGTCTGTGATAGGGTGGTACTCTGTCCAAGTTGTTATGGAAAGAGTCTGAATGCAGGGATAGATTTTATTCTCCCCTTTCTTGCCTCTTGTCTGTCTGATTGCGCAACCAAATTTTCCTGCGAGACCTAGGAATTGATCACCCTGACAGTCTCGCAATTCTTTGCCTTTCACCGTCTCTCAGCCCTCCCTTACTTTTTCCTCACTTGCATATCTGCTGATATAAAAAATATATGCAAATCATTATGTGGACGTGTAACTGATATTGGGATTCCTTTGTTTAGAAAATATATAGCGTTACTGTTGAAATGTATATAATAATAGTTTGAGATTATTGCAAAAAGCTGTTAGAAATTCAAGAGGTTACCTGAGTGCAAATTTGTAAACCTTTTGCAGAAGAGCTGTGGAAAAGGGGCCTCAGCTCAAACACACTGTGTTCCTGCCTGAACATTACAAGAAACAGAATGCTTGTTAAGAATGGGGGTTGGAAGGACTTATAAGAGCTGAGCTGCAATTGCTTGAAGGAGAATGGTCACGGAGATAGAAGAAAAACTCAAATGGTCTTTTTCTGGAGTTTTTTTGCCCTTTGTAAAGAGTTATACTGAACAATTTTATATTTTTTATGTTACTACTAGTAGAAATAAATATTCTTGTTGTGAATTTTACAACTGCTCCTGGATTTTCCTATACTTCCTGACCTGTGCCTCGTCGACATAGTCCTTGCTCCCCCCCATCTTTCTTTCTTCCCCCCTTTAAGAATGGGTCTAAATTTGGAACTCCTCATTGTTGTTTCTCTGTTCCTTTCTATTCTTCTATCCCTTCCACTCTCACCTTATCAGCTTCTTCCTGCCACCTTCACTGCCCCACTCTCTGTCCCCAATGGTCCCACTGCCTGTCCACTTCTACCATTTGGTGGTTGCTCATTCCCCCTTGTCTCACCTCCTCAACTCAGATCCTCTTTCCTTACACTTCTGTGCATTCTCGTTCACCTTCTCCCTGTCCAGGTTGCGTTATCTAAGCCCCACCTCCGAACCTGTCACCGCTCTCTGTGACTTAAGCTTCTTAAATCCACCTTGCTCTATCATGCCCTCCTCTTACTGCTCCTGTCAGGTAATATTCACCCAAACCCAGGCCCTTCTCCTTCCTCCTTGCCATCCAGCAGGACTGTACGTGGGCTAAACATTGCCTCCATCAATATCTGCAGCTTGGTAAAAAAACTGAGTGTACTACAGGGCTGGGTTGCTCTACAAAAACCTGATATACTGGCTGTCGCCGAGACCTGGCTGTCACCTAATATCCCTGACTCCGCAGTCTTCTTAAGTGGTTACACTATCTTTCAGGTAGACAGAGTAGGTAGGAGGGAAGGGGGTTGTGTCCTATATGTAAAGCACCCCCCTCCAGGGCTCTCTACTCTCCCCTTCCCCCTCCGAACAAGGTGAGCAGGCCTTGATGATCAAAGTAACTTTTGGTCTCTCCTCCAAATCTCTCCTTATCTGCCTGGTCTATATTCCACCCCGGGGACCAAAAGCTAGCAGTCCTAAATTACATCTCTCTTCTTCCCAATCACCTGGAAGTTATCACTCTGGAAGATTTCAGCGTTAACTGGCTGTCCTCCTCTGTTGCCCCCTATAAGGATGCCATAGCTGCGCTTGATCTCTCCCAGCTCGTTATCTCCCAAACTATTTTTTTTTTCCAATTCTATTTCTTCACTGTCCTCGGGGAACTCCCTCCGGCATCCTCTTACCTCCAGACTCTACCCCCGAGACACTTCTTACTCCTTGCAACAGCCAGACAGACCCCCCCAGTTCCGAACCCCCCCAGAGATGGGGACACCTTATCTCCTCAGGGCACTCTACGATTTAGAGTGCTGGGCAGGACAAGTGGCCTGGAGAGGAGAGTGTCTGGTGTTGGGAGTGTGGTCCGTGGCAGAGGTGCCATCACCTATCCCTGAGGATGGGGTTTTTCTCCTTGTGCGGTTTCTCCTCAGAGTGCAGACGTGCAATGACGTCCATGCGACCCAAGCTGCTGATGTCTGCTGCCACTCCGCCCCTTGTATGGCCCAGTGTTAGTGGTATCTCTGGTCTCCACCACAGGTCCCTTCTGCAGCGAGCGTGCCCCAGCTCCCACCCTGTAAGAGGAGAACAGTACATCGAACGCTCAATCCTCTCCCTCCCCTGCCGACACAGGCTCGTTCCCGAACCTGGGTCACCGGCATGGCACGAGAGGTGGCGTTCAGCACCTCAACCCTCAGCACCACCAGGCTGGCTCCCCAACTAGGCATGATCTTAAAACTGGGACAGCCACCTTAATTGACCTCATCTTCACAAATTGCCCTTACAAACTCTCCAATGTCTGTGTTCTACATGATGTACTTAGCGATCACTTGCCAGTACTTTGTCACTAGTCCCCTAGGGCAAAAATATCCCCCCCCCCCAGGTCATCAAACAATGCTGCCTAAAAAATGGGATGCTTGTCAAACTTAAAACTATCGGAACTGTGACTGGTCTCCACTTGACATTGCACCTAACATTGATAAGGTGCTCTCCTATTTTATTTGTACCTTCAGTTATGCCTGTGATCTATTTGCCCCTTTCACAAAGATTACTGTCAAAGCACGGGACTCAACGTGAATCTCTTAAGTTCTCCTAGATATTATGTTCCACCAGGATAACCTCTGGTATAAAGCCCTCGATTCTGGCCAACCCTTGGATAGGCAATTGTATAGGACTGCCAGGAATCATTGCACCAAGGAGATAAGACAGGCCAAGGCCGCCTACTACCAGGAGACACTCACATCCACATGGAGTTTGGGATGCAATTTCTGGAATAACCTTAAGGAACTCAGTTGGACCTCCCTATCCCCTCCTCTTTCCTTGCTTCATATTGATGGTCTCCCCACTCAGGACCATCTGGTCATTGCTGACTCTCTAAACACTGCTTTCTCGGATCTCAGCAGTGTTCTCCCCCCTGATTACTTTGACTCTCCTTCACCCTCCATTGCCCCCCCCATCTCCGGCATCCCTCCCTTCCACTTCAGAACTATTTCTACACATGAAGGTAAATTTTTTTCTGTCCAAGGTTCTAGGTAAAACTTGCCATAGTGGTGATTCATTAGATCTTAAGCTCCTTCATCTAACCATTGATGCAGTCCTCTCTCCCATCATGAAACTCTTCAACCTTTCCCTCTGTCTTGGTCAGTTCCCCCCTCCCATTGGAAATCTGCCATTATCACTCCCATCTTTAAAAGTGGTGACAGCACCCTTCCAGGAAATTACCATCCCATCTCTATCCTCCCTCCACTTTCCAAGGCTCTTGAAAAAATAGTTGCCAAACAGCTCTCTGACTAACTAAACACAACCTTCTCTGCCCAGAACAGCATGGCTTTCGGAAGGGCGACTCTACTACTTCTGCTCTCCTGGAATATACTACATTCATTCACCAAGCTCTAGACAGAGGACACCTAGTTGGGTCTGTGTACACAGACCTGACTAAGACGTTTGATACTGTAAACCACGTCCTCATTAGGTCCCTCCTCTCTCTCTGGGGCTATCACAGGATGCCTCCTCTTGGTTTTCTGACTACCTAAGGAGCAGGACCCAGCAAGTCCATATAAACAATACCCTCTCTTCCAGCCTCCCTGTTAGATACGGGGTTCCCCAAGGCTCCATCCTTGAACCATTATTGTTCAGTCTGTTCTTGAACTCTCTTCCCAATGCCTACTCCAGAAAACTTCTACTCTATGCAGATGATGCCGTTCTCTTCAGCAGCCACCCAGACCTCACCCCTGTCCAAAAAAACCCTCCAAAATTTATTTTCTGAGGCTGAAACCTGGTTCACTGCCCAAAAACTCATACTCAACTACAAGTAACCTAACGACATGGTCTTCTCTCACCACCAGAATAAACATAATGGTGCACCACTGCTAATCTGCATCCATAGCTCCTACCTTGACCAAGTTAACTCCTTTAAATATCTCGGAGTTGCACTTGATTTGGCCCTTACCTTCCATGAACATATCCACCTACTTTGCACTACTATAAACACTAGAACTGGGCTCCTGTACCACCATAGAAGCTGTCTGCCCCCTGACGCACTTCGCCTTGCTATCTCTTCTTCTGTCCTCTAATTTGTGGACTATGGGATTACTATCTATGGAGCTGCTGATCAAACTGCCCTCCAAAGGATTAAAATGTCACTGAACAAAGTCTGTCGAAGTGCACCCATACTTGTGACCTCTACAGTCTAACTGGCTAAATGTTGATGGTAGGTTAAAATATCAGACTTGCTTGCCAAAAACATCTCATCTGGCCTTTCCTCTTCTGGGCTTCTAAATCTCCTTCAAAACTTTCCTTTTGCAAAGATCTACTAGAAGTTCATCTAAAGCATCCATGATGGTTTCCTACTGTAGGACCTTCCTTGGAAAGCGAGTCTTCTATTATAGGTCTCCTCTTTGGTTAAACTCCCTACCGGCTGCCACCTCATCAGTACCCAAACTTGGCCCATTTAAAACTCTCCTTAGGGAACACATCCTCTCCTCCAGCTCTTGCGGTTGCTTTTAACTTTCCTTCATGCTTAATCTTGATTTCCTCTACTTTCTCTCTCCCACCTCCTTCCCTCTCTTTCCTCCCCTACCCCCCAACTGTACACCATACCTTCTGCCTTCTCCTGCTCCAGCCCTGTTCTGGTGCTATTTACATAATTGCTGTTGTGCTTATTTGTCTGAAAATAGAACTGTGTTTAACTGACCTTGGATAGTATTTATCCTATATAATTATTGTTTTGTTGCTTTTATACCAAAAATGGTAGTCATCCTCTGTACCTTCTAGATGTGGAGCCCTTGCAAAAGAGACTTGGACTCAAAGGTTTGTAATCCCGATTCCTTAATAAATACAAATAAACAGGTATTACGTAAGTGAAAGCCACCGTGCGGCCACCTGCATGAGACCCCTCCCCAACTTTCTGAAATTACCCTGAACTACCACTACCCTGTCCCTTGTAAGGTCATCTGTCCCCAGCTGAACAACGAAGCCTAGGTCCCATCCATCTCCTGCTGCCCTAGTGATCCTCTGAATACATTCTCCATCCCTCCAACCTGAAACACGTCTCAGGCACTTCACCTCCCACTCCCTTACTACCCCACCTCCCAAGTCTATCCCGCTAACAACTGAGACCCCCACCAGCAGCTGCTTCCTCCTTGGCTGGAGACCTCTTCCTCCCTCCTTGGGGGTCCCCCCTTTCTGAGGACCCCCACTTCCTCCCCTGCCACTACTGTGGGTTCCTCCTCTCGGCTGCCCTGTCCTACCAGTACTGTAAAGGAATTCTGTAGTGGTGTGGGCCGAGAAGTGTGCACCCTTCCTGCCTCCCCACCCTCCTGAAGCCCACCACAATTCAATTGCTGTGCCTCTGCCTAGGCATCCTCTGGGGGAAGCAGTGACAGACCTGGTGGCCACTGGGTAGGGCAGAAGGTCCTCTGCACCCTTGCCAGTTTGGCCTGGAGTCCAGCAATCTCTGCCCTCAACCCAGACAGGTAATTAAAAGTGGAGCAGTACTTCAGTCTCTACAAGGTGTCCTGAAAGACTGCAGCCCCACACCTATTTCACTACCACACCCATGATCTTTCCTTCCT
This sequence comes from Neoceratodus forsteri, assembly GCA_016271365.2. Taxonomy (NCBI): domain Eukaryota; kingdom Metazoa; phylum Chordata; order Ceratodontiformes; family Ceratodontidae; genus Neoceratodus; species Neoceratodus forsteri. The sequence continues at coordinate 131,183,155 of CM057452.1, forward strand.
TTACCTCAGTGTTTACTGAAACTTCTCTGTATTGCATTGCTCATTTCAACGCATGCTGTAGTCCTACCTCCCCCTTGCTCTGGTCTGAAACTGATTTTATTACCCTACTCTAGATACAGAGTCTCTTATTTTCCCTTTTCTAACCATCCTGCCTGTACTTTTCTTTATGGAACTGAAATGCACGTTAATAGTATAATTATACCCAACTTGTTTTGTTTCAAATCCTCGATTGAGTCTTTATTGCAGAATCTGTGAACCTTAGGAGCACTTCCAAATAGTGCAGTCACTCATGTTATAATAGTCTTCTGTCGTCCAACAGCATCAGGAATGGCTAGATTGCATTGGAGGTGTTCCCAGTTCCAGGAAAGATGCAGAGGGAGTTGATCAAGGAGTAAACAAACACTTTTGTGTGGTAATACCAGTAATGAGGGCAGTCTGCGTTTCACTTCTAAAAAGGTAAAAAAGGAATCCAAATAAAACTACTAGTTACATCAGCGATCTCTACAGAATGTGTCCAGTCATAACATGTGTTGTTTAAGCTAGAAACACTTTGAGGCCTTGGACAACTGACAGTGTCATAGGAACGGTCCTTTTTAATGTCTTTATACGTGACATTGCAGAGAGACTGGAAGGAAAGGTATGTCTCTTTGCAGATGGCACAAAGATCTGCAACAGGGTTGATACACAAGGTGGGGTGGAAAGGATGCAAAGGGACTTGGCAAGGTTGGAAGAATGGTCAAATGTATGGCAGCTTAGATTCAATGCAAAGAAGTGCAAAGTAATGCACCTGGGAAACAAAACCCAGGGAAGAGTACACAATGGGGTGAGATACTGACAACAACAAAATGGAAAGGGATCTGGGGTAGTCATATCAGATGACCTAAAGGTGGGGCCAGCAATGTGAGAAGGCAGTAAGGAGCGAGGGGGTGCTGGGATGCATAGGGAGAGGCATCATCAGTAGAAAACAGGAAGTTGTTGGCCCTCTGTACAGACAGTTGGTGAGACCACATCTGGAGTACTGTGTACAGTTCTGGAGACCCCATCTCCGCCAAAACAGGGTGGAGGCTGTCCAGAGGAGGGCAACCAAAATGGTGCAGGGTCTGCACCAGAAGACATATGAAGAAAGACTAAAGAAGCTTATGATGTATAGCCTCACCTTTTTTTCTTCTCTTTTGTTATATTTATCCAGTTCAAATGCTTGAACAAATGATCAATGTTCTGTACTGTTTGTTGCATGAATGTCTGTAAAATCAATAAAACTTCCCTGATTTAAAAAATAAAAAAAAAAAAAGATGTACAGCCTCGAGAAAAGGAGGGAGAGGTGGGACATGATAGAAACTTTTGAATACCTCAAGGGAATCAACAAAGTCCAAGAGGGTAGCATCTTTCAGAAAAAGAGATGTGCAAGAACAAGGGGGGACAATTTGAAGATAGAGGGGGAATGGCTCAGAGGTAAAGTGAGGAAGTATTTCTTCACACAGGGGGTTGTAGATGCATGGAACAGCCTTCCTGAGGAGGTTGTAGAGTCAAAAACAGTGGGGGAATTCAAGAATGCATGGGACAGACATAAGATAATTCTAGTGGTGGGTAGGAGGAAGTAGGCAGTTGGTTAACTAGGATCTGCAGCTTATCCTGTAGGTAGGGAAATGGGCAGACTAGGTGGGCCAAGTGGTTCTTATCTGCCATCAGATTCCATGTTTTTAAATTTCTATGTAACGTACAAATGTGTCAGCAGAAACAGACCACCCGGTCTATCCAAGTCTGCTCGAGTGTGCAGCGTGCACCCCCATTTTGCAGCTGCCCCACCCCGCTCCCCTTTGTCATCACACTGCAGCCCACTACCATCCGCCCTCATCCCACTGCTGTCCCTTTAACTTCTGTCTGAATAGCCATCAGAAATGGGCAGAAGGACCTCAGTTTAACGCAGGACCTCAGTTTAACAGAACTAGATCAGGGTGAAGCAGTGGATGTGGCCTACCCAGATTTCAGTAAGGCGTTCTACGTAGGAGACTAGCATGCAAGCTGGGTAGTTTAGGAGTAGGTCCAAAGGTAGTAAACTGGATAAAAAATTGGTTAGGGGATAGGCGACAGAGGGTGGTGGTAAATGGAGTTAACACCAAGGAAGGGAGAGTGACCAATAGGGTGCCTCAGGGATCAGTGCTGGGACTGGTCCAATATTTTTAAAAGTGACATTACAGAGGAGCTGGAAGGGAAGGTCTTCTTCTTTGTGGATGACATCAAAATCTGAAATAGGGTGGACAGTCTGGGCATTGGGGGGGTGGAAAGGTTGTGCAGAGACTGGAGAAAACTAGAGGAGTGGTCAAGGGTATGGCAGGTGAGTTTCAATGCGAAAAAGTGCAAAATAATGCACTTAGGGCACAGAAACCTGGGGCAGAGTACAAAATGGGTGAAGTATTACTGATGAACACCAAACAGGAAAGAGACCTGGGGGTAATCATATCCGGTAACCTAAACGTGGCCATGCAGCGAGACAAGGCAGTAGGAACGGCAAGTGGGATGCTAGGGTGTACAGGGAGGAGCATTACTAGCAGAAAGAGGGAGGTGGTGTTGCATCTGTACAGATCGCTGGTAATACCCCATCTAGAGTATTGTGTCCAGTTCTGGAGACCACATCTCCAAAAGGACATAGACAGAGTGGAAATGGTCCAGAGGAGGTGCAGGTTCTGCATCAAAAGCCCTGTGAGAAAAGACTAACTGACCTCAACATGTGCACCCTAGAAGAGAGGAGGGAGAGGGGGAGATATCATAGAGACCTTTAAATATCTCACAGGGTTAATAAGGTACAGGAGGGGAGTATTTTTCAGAACAGAAGGTGCTCAGTTACAAGGGGACATGCTATGAAGCTGGAGGGGGGTAGATTCAGGAGATAAGTGAGGAAGTACTTCTTCACAGGAGTGGTGGATTCCTCGAACAGCCTTCCAGTGGAGGTGGTGGGGCAAAACCAGTGGTGGGGTTCAAGAATGCATGGAATAAGCACAAAGGATTCTTAGTGGAAAGGAAGGGGAGAGGGAGAAAGAGCTGCAGATTGGGCACGGTCTGGATATCAAGCTTCCTGAATTAGTGGCCTTGATGGAGGAGGAACATCTGGATATCGTGGCAGTCACAGAAACATGGTACACACAGAACCATGACTGGGACGTAAACATACCAGGATACACTATCTACAGGAGGGACAGGGAGGGTAAAAGAGGAGGAGGAGTAGCTCTCTACTTAAGGGAAGGAATCAAAGCAACAGAACAAAAGGGTAAACAGGGAGGAGAAGAAGCAGCACTGTGGGTCAATTTGGAGACAGGCAATGGCACCACTATCCGCACAGGGGTTGTATACAGACCCCCCTCTCAGGGGGAGGAAATGGACAAGGAAATGATAGAAAGTATACTTAGAATGGCAGAAAAAGAGGATGCTAATGGGGGATCTGAATATGCCAGATGTTAACTGGAGTGCAATTGCAGCAGCCACTTCTAAGAGTGGGGTTATTCTAGATACCCTACTAGGGGCATGCCTCAGACAAACAGTATTGGAACCCACTCGAGAGGGAGCAATCTTAGACCTAGTTCTCTCAAATGGAGATGGAGAGAGGATCACAGATGTAGAAGTGGGTAGCCATCTGGGAACTAGCGACCATCAAACAGTATGGTTCACAATAAACACAGCAGAAGAGTCAAGCCATACAAAGGCAAAAGTACTGGACTTTAGGAGGGCTGACTTTGCCAAAATGGCTGAGTGCCAAAGGAATGCACTAGCATATGGGCAGGAAGAACAATGGGGAATAATCAAAACTGCCATCACAGAGGCAACAAGCCTTTGTGTGAAGCAAATAAAACAAAACGATGCAAGAAACCACTATGATTCTCAAAGGAGGTGGCAGTGAAGGTTCGAGAGAAAAAGAAAGCATTCAGGAAGTACAAGGAATCACAGAAGGAGCAGGACAGAGAATTGTACCAGTTAAAGCAAAAGGAAGCTGGGAAGGCAGTCAGAACAGCAAAGGTCCAAACCAAGGAAAAGATAGCCAACTCAGTTAAGAAGGGGGATAAAACCTTTTATAGGTACATCAGGGAGCGAAGGAAGGGATAGTGAGGCTTAATAAAGGTGAGGGGGTGGGCAGAGGGTGACTGTGAAAAGGCAGAGATACTAAACAAATATTTTTGCTCAGTATTTACAAATGAAGAGGGGGAGGTACCTAAACCAAACAATAGAAACACTCTGGATACAGAAGTTGATACCAGCTCATTTACAGAAGAAAGGGTTCTGAAAGAACTCTTAAAACTGAAGGTGGACAAAGCAATGGGGCCTGATGGGATTCATCCCAGAATTCTAAAAGAACTAACGGTAGAACTAGTGACACCACTGACTGCCCTTTTTAACAAATCATGGGAGGATGGGGTGGTAGCTGAGAATTGGAGGAGGGCATATGTGATTCCACTTCACAAAAGTGGGAGCAGGGCAGAAGCAGGAAACTACAGACCTGTTAGTTTAACCTCAGTGATAGGGAAAATGATGGAATCACTTCTGAAGGAAAGAACTGCAGAGTACCTAGAGGCCAGAATGGCACAGGACCCAAGGCAGCATGGATTCACAGCGGGGAAGGTCATGCCAGACAAATCTAAAAGATTTCTTTGACTGGGTGACCAAAGTAGTAGATCAGGGAGGGGCTGTGGACATGGCCTACCTAGACTTTAGCAAGGCATTTGACACAGTCCCACACAAAAGATTAATACACAAGTTAGCCAGCCTGGGAGTGGGTCCCAAGATGATAGCCTGGGTAAAGAATTGGCTGGAGAATAGGACACAGAGGATACTAGTAAATGGAGTCCACTCTGAAGAAAGGGGGGTTACTAGTGGGGTACCGCAGGCTTCAGTATTAGGACCCGGTCCTCTTCAATGTCTTTATAAGCGACATTGCAGAGGGACTGAAAGGAAAAGTATGTCTCTTTGCAGATGACACAAAGATCTGCAACAGAGTTGATGCACAAGGTGGGGTGGAAAGGATGAGAAGGGACTTGGCAAGGTTAGAGGAACTGTCAAACGTATGGCAGCTTAGATTCAAGGCTAAGACGTGCAAGGTAATGCACCTGGGAATCAAAAACCCAAGGGGAGGAGCACACAATGGGGACTGAGATACTAACAACAACAAAAATGGAAAGGGACCTGGGGGCAGTCGTATCAGATGACTTAAAGGTGGGCAAGCAATGTGAGAGGGCAGTAATGAGGGCTGGGAGGATACTGGGATGCATAGGGAGAGGCATCACCAGTAGAAAACAGGAAGTTGTTATCCCTCTGTACAGACAGCTGGTGAGACTCCATCTGGAGTACTGCGTGCAGTTCTGGAGACCCAATCTCCGCAAAGACATAGACAGGATGGAAGCTGTCCAGAAGAGGGCAACTAAAATGGTACAGGGTCTGCACTGGAAGACATACGAAGAGGGACTTAAGGAGCTTAATATGTATAGTCTCGAGGAAAGGAGGGAGAGAGGGGACATGATAGAAACTTTCAAATACTTCAAGGGAATCAACAAAGTTCAAAAGGGTAGCAGCTTTCAGGAAAAGAGGTGTGCAAGAACAAGGGGGCACAATTTGAAGATGGGGGTGCGGCTCAGAGGTAATGTAAGGATGTATTTTTTCACAGAGAGGGTTGTGGATGCATGGAACGGCCTTCCGGAGGAGGTTGTGGAGTCAAAAACAGTGGTGGAATTCACCCATGCATGGGACAGTCATAATGCAATTCCAGGGGGTGGGGGTAAGAAGAAGTAGGCTGCTGGTTAACTAGTATCTGCAGCTTATCCATTAGATAGGGAAATGGGAAGACTGGGTGGGCCAAGCGGTCCTTATCTGCCATTAAATTTTACATTTCTACAGAACGTATTATCTGAAGAATGGCACCTCAGTAGTACATCACCCCCACTAGTGCTGCACTACAGTCTTAGTTAATCCCACATTCTGGGCGAGGGACTAGAACCTACAGCCTTCCAATCTTCCAGCCCCAGAAGCAAGTGTGCAACCTACTAAGCCAATGAAAAGACACTGCAGCTAATGTTCTGAGATAAATGTACTCTGCAGTATACATTTATCAGTTCAGGTCCCCAGTTTCTCAGTGTACGTGGGAACAGTTCCCAGAAATGGTGTTCACAGCAATAAATGTGTATTTTTCATATTTGAAATACTACAGCATTTAGGCAGGTGTGAGTCAACAGATTGGCTTTCCCTCGGTTGCAGGGTGGCACGCTACATCGTACAGTATTTTGTTTACGGAAAGATTGGCAGCTTCACTTTGTTTGCAACTAAGATGACTACATGTTTTTGACAATCCATAATAATGAATTTAGTTATGCTTGTGATTCCGAATCGGACACAGAACCTGCTCTGATTGACAGTGGGTTTGGGTTTAGTTTCAATATCCTTTCTTCTTTTTTTCTCCATGGTTGGCTATACGCAGGCTTCTGAACATTACGTTTTAATTTTTTTTTTTTTTTTATGTACTAGCATGTGTTGGCCCTGAGCCACTGTTACTGTTTTTTTTTTTTTTTGTTATTTTTTTAATTCTCTTTGTTTGCTCCCTTTACTTCTCTGGTGCACAGTGCCCTCCAGAGCTCCAAGGTATTGCCCAGTAGTGCCCTTACCTCTCTGAGGTGCCGACCTTCCCCCATGCTGCGGCCACTTACTCCCTGGGTGGGGACGGGGTTTAGGCACAGGGTCATAATGTCACAAGACATTATGTTTCATGGCAAAATCGCGCTGCCAACACAGTGCGATTACTGCCATGAGGCACAAGTCTTTTTTCTGTGGGGGGGCTCCGCCTCTACACACCTCGTTACGGGGGGGGGCTTCACCCTCCTGGATCCCCCCAACTAAAGGTTCTCAACTCTTGGGAGGCGGGGGTCCAACTTGGGAAGCGTACAAAAGTGTGAAAAATAAAAGAGTCTGGGAACGGGAATGAAACCCAGTCCCAGACGCAGCGCCTGAGTTCCTGCTGCTGTCGCTCAGTCCTGTGAGCCACAACAGCTGCTCGGCGGAACCCACTCCCAGCAGAGGTCATATCCTCTGCCTGGGAGAGTGCTACTGGTGCAATACCACACATACAGCAGTATACACAGCGGTATTGCACCAATGCGCGAATCAGTTTCGCTGTAGCCGTTTAGTCATAATGTCGTATGCTATTAAGCGTGTGACATTATGACCAGGTAGAGGGGATTTACCTTCAAACACCCTGATGTTTCATCAGGAAGCGCACTCCTCAGAAAGCAGGGCCTAGTCCCAGATATACTGGAGCCTTTTGTCCATGGAGACCAGTCTTTTTTTCCCCTTTTTCTTCACGATCCCTCGGAATCCGCGTGTGTGGACATCAAGGGATGTGTCTACGCTGTGCACAGTGATGCCCCTATGTCAGTAGAGTTCCACCCTCTGTCAGCCCATCAGCCACACTGCCACCTGTAGTCATCTGGCTGGCAGTAATGCGGCGGAGGACAGTGCCCCCCCTCCCTGGAGAAAGACAGCATTCTCTGGGATGGCTCAGTCCTTCTTCCCCCAGCCAGTGCATGACAACCAAGGCTTGCTCCCGAACCCAGGTTGCAGGCGCTGCGAGCGGAAGCTCTACCCCTACACCAATGTGCAGGCCTGATGTTCCTGTGTTGATTACTAACTAAATGCATTGCTAATGTTTTTGTATACAATCAAATACTTAATTACAGATTCTCCTGCTTAACTGATGAAGAATTCCTATGGAAATTAGGAGACGTCATTGTTGGCCTTGCAAAAAACAGCCCCAACTAGATTGTGTTAGGGGATTTCAACATGTTGGTCAACAACGAAATCTTGCAATTTGCTTAGCAATTGTCCAACTGATGCATTCATTGGGCCTCGCATGGGTAGTTTCCTCCGCTACCCATGAACTCTGCCACACTCTGGATCTCGTCTTCTCAACGGAGGTGGACATTTTGGATGTTAGGATGGATCCAGAAGGGTGGTCTGATCACCATGCCATTCAGTTCCTGGCAGGGGCCCCGTGGAAAAAATCCTCTCCTACACAGATGAAACAGTATTGCCCTTTATGTGATCTGGAGCCATGAAAGCTTCTGGGTGTACTGGACATCGCGAGCATATGGGGGGGTGAGAGGGATTTAACAGCGGCTGTGCAGAGCTATAGTTCAACTATCTCAGCTGTGATGCACACCATTGCACCAATCCATGTCTGCCTGATGACCTCCCATAGTAATTTACCATGGTATAATGACAGGCTGAGGCAGTTAAAGGCAAAAAGGCCGATGCTGGAGCATTCCTGAAAGAGACCTGGTTCTTTGGAGGGCAGGATGGATCTCAGGTTGTACTACAGGGACCATCTGAGGGCAATAACTTTGAAAAAGGCAGAGTTCCTGCCACAGGTTATTTATTTGAATTCTTGGATTAACCATTTGAGCTCAGAGCTCTTTATATGGGTTCTACGTCAGTATTTTCAAAACAACAGTTAGGTGAGTTACTACAAAGGAATACAATATAACAGGGTATACAACAGAGACTATAAAGAGAACAACATACAATGCAGTACAAGTCTTGAACATGGGAGAGGAGCCTACAATATATGTAAGGTTACAATGCCCAACGGTGAAGCACATCAGTTATCAGAAGCATGGATGCTTAGAGGGAAGCTAAGTGGAGGGGCAGAGGGAAGGGAGGAGCCCTAAGTGCCATGGGCAATGAGAATGTGTGGAAAATGGTTAGCAAAGGGGAAGGGGGAGGGGAGCAAGCGTGGCGGCAGATGGTGAGGGTGACAGGAGAGGGGGGTGGGGAAGGTAGGACAGCCTGGTTTGGGAGGGGATTAGGAAATTATGGTCTTTGTATACAGAAACACAGAAACACAGAAACACAGAATTTGACGGCAGATAAGGACCGCTTGGCCCACCCAGTCTGCCCATTTCCCTACCTGATGGATAAGCTGCAGATCCTAGTTAACCAGCAGCCTACTTCTTCCTACCCCCACCCCCTAGAATTGCCTTATGACTGTCCCATGCATGCTTGAATTCCACCGCTGTTTTTGACTCCACAACCTCCTCTGGAAGGCTGTTCCATACATCCACAACCCTCTCTGTGAAAAAATACTTCCTTAAATTACCTCTGGGCCGCCCCCCTTCTATCTTCAAATTGTGCCCCCTTGTTCTTGCACACCTCTTTTTTTGAAAGATGCTACCCTCTTGGACTTTGTTGATTCCCTTGAGGTACTTGAAAGTTTCTATCATGTCCCCCCTCTCCCTCCTTTCCTTGAGGCTATACATATTAAGCTCCTTAAGTCTCTCTTCATATGTCTTCTGGTGCAGACCCTGCACCATTTTAGTTGCCCTCCTCTGGACAGCTTCCATCCTGTCTATGTCTTTGCGGAGATTGGGTCTCCAGAACTGCCGCAGTACTCCAGATGTGGTCTCACCAGCTGTCTGTACAGAGGATAATAACTTCTTGTTTTCTGCTGGTGATGCCTCTCCCTATGCATCCCAGTATCCCCAGCCCTCCTTGCTGCCCTCTCACATTGCTTGCCCATCTTTAGGTCATCTGATATGACTACCCCCAGGTCCCTTTCCATTTTTGTTGTTGTTAGTATCTCACCCCCATTGTGTACTCTTCCCTGGGTTTCTGTTTCCCAGGTGCATTACCTACACTTTAGCATTGAATCTAAGCTGCCATACATTTGACCATTCCTCTAACCTTGCCAAGTCCCTTCTCATCCTTTCCACCCCCTTGTGCATCAACTCTGTTGCAGATCTTTGTGTCATCTGCAAAGAGACATACTTTCCTTCCAGTCCCTCTGCAATGTCAAACATAAAGACATTGAAGAGGACCAGTCTAATACTGAACCCTGTGGTACCCCACTGCTAACCCCCCTTTTTTCAGAGTGGACTCCATTTACTATTACTCTCTGTGTCCTATTCTCTAGCCAATTCTTTGCCCAGGCTGTCATCTTGGGACCCACTCCCAGGCTGGCTAACTTGTATATTAATCTTTTGTGTGGGACTGTGTCAAATGCCTTGCTAAAGTCTAGGTAGGCCATGTCCACAGCCCCTCCCTGATCTACTACTTTGGTCACCCAGTCAAAGAAATCTATCAGATTTGTCTGGCATGACCTTCCCGCCGTGAGTCCATGCTGCCTTGGGTCCTGTGCCCCTCTGGCCTCTAGTGTAGCGACAGTTCTTTCCTTCAGAAGTGATTCCATCATTTTCCCTATCACTGAGGTTAAACTAACAGGTCTGTAGTTTCCTGCTTCTGCCTTGCTCCCACTTTTGTGAAGGGAATCACATCTGCCCTCCTCAGTCCTCAGGTACCACCCCATCCTCCCATGATTTGTTAAAGAGGGTAGTCAGTGGTGTCACTAGTTCTATCCTTAGTTCTTTTAGAATTCTGGGATGAATCCCATCAGGCCCCATTGCTTTGTTCACCTTCAGTTTTAAGAGCTCTTTCAGAACTCTTTCTTCTGTAAATGGGCTGGTATCAACTTCTGTATCCAGAGTGTTTCTACTGTTTGTTTTAGGTACCTCCCCCTCTTCCTTTGTAAATACTGAGCAAAAATATTTGTTTAGTATGTCTGCCTTTTCACAGTCACCCTCTGCCCACCTCCCTCCCTTTATTAAGCCTCACTATCCTCCCTTGTCTTCCTTTGCTCCCTGATGTACCTATAAAGGTTTTATCCCCTTCTTAACTGAGTTGGCTATCTTTTCCTCGGTTTGGGCCTTAGCTGTTCTGACTGCCTTTCCAGCTTCCTTTTGTTTTAACTGATACAGTTCTCTGTCCTGTTCCTTCTGTGATTCCTTGTACTTCCTGAATGCTTTCTTTTCTCTTGAACCTTCACTGCCACTTCCTTTGAGAACCATAGTGGTTTCTTACCTCGTTCGTTTGTTTATTTGCTTTACACAAAGGCTTGTTACCTCTGTGATGGCAGTTTTTATTATTCCCCATTGTTCTTCCACCCCTCCTTCCTGCCCATTTGCTAGTGCATTCCTTAGGCACTCACCCACTTTGGCAAAGTCAGCCCTCCTAAAATCCAGTACCTTTGTCTTTGTATGGCTTGACTATTGCTGTGTTTATTGTGAACCATACTGTTCGATGGTCGCTAGTTCCCAGATGGGTACCCACTTCTACATCTGTGATCCTCTCATCTCCGTTTGAGAGAACCAGGTCTAAGATTGCTCCCTCTCGAGTGGGCTCCAATACTAGTTGTCTAAGGCATGCCCCCTGTAGGGCATCTAGAATAACCCCACTCTTAGAAGTGGCTGCTGCAACTGCACTCCAGTTAACATCTGGCATATTCAGATCACCCATCAGCAATATCTCCCCTTTATCTGCCATTCTAAGTATACTTTCTATCATTTCCTTGTCCATTTCCTCCCCCTGAGAGGGGGGTCTGTATACAACCCCTGTGCAGATTGTGGTGCCATTGCCTGCCTCCAAATTGACCCACAGTGCTTCTTCTCCTCCCTGTTCACCCTTCTGTTCTGTTGCTTTGATTGCTTCTCTTATGTAGAGAGCTACTCCTCCTCCTCTTTTACCCTCCCTGTCCCTCCTGTAGATAGTGTATCCTGGTATGTTTACGTCCCAGTCATGGTTGTGTGTGTACCATGTTTCTGTGACTGCCACAATATCCAGATCTTCCTCCTCCATCAAGGCCACTAATTCAGGAAGCTTGTTACCCAGACTACGGGCATTGGTACTCATTGCTCTCCATTTTTTGATGGCTTTACCTTCTGTAGCGGCAACCCCACTGACCTTTCTACCTTGGTATTTTTCTCATTTAGTACCCTGTTTTGTAGGGGAGGCTGGGATTTTCCTTCTGCTTATCAGTGCCTCCCCTTGACTAGTTTAAGAGCTTGCCAATGAAGCATTTAAACCGAGTGCCAAAGACTTGTTCCTTCCTGGACAGATGCAGACCATCCTGCCAGTATAGGCTGGTGTCCCTCCAGGTGGAACCCCAGTCCCCAATGAAGCCAAACCCCTGTGCTCCACACCATTTTTTCAACCATTTGTTAAACTGCATGGTGCAAAGTACCCTCGCCTCACTCATGCCACTGACAGGCAGCACCTCTGAGAAGGATACTGTGTGTGCTACTTGTCTTAAGCCCCTCCCCAACTCTACAAAGTCCTTTTGCACTGCTCTACTCTCATGATGAGCCAAGTCATTTGTCCCTAGGTGGACAATGATGTCCAGCTCAGACTCCCGTGCAACTGTTCTCGTGATCCTAAGGATGCGCTTCCTGTCCCTCCAAGCCATGGCACCAGGCAGGCACCTTACTTCAGTTTTCCCTGCTCCCCCCAGTTCTATCCCCCTAATAATTGAGTCCCCCACCAGGAGCTGCTTTCTTTCCTTGTGGTGCCCTCTGCCTCCTTCCTGAGGGCCTCCCTTGTGACAGTTGTCTGCACCCTCCTTAGTCTCCTCTGCGGGTGCATCCATAGTGGAACTATGCTCCCCCAGAATGGTGTATGGATTGTGGAGTAACAATGAGGTTGGTGGGAAGATGGAGCTAGCAATGACAGTCACAACGGGATTCGTATAGCATTAGGCGCTTGAGGTGGACTTTGAAGGTACCTAGTACGGGCAGCCAAGCAATATTTTCCTGTAAGGAACTGAACCAAAGTGGGGCTAGGTGAGCAAAGGACCTTTGACCTTGAGTAGTTCAACATTTCGGAGTAATGATGAACTGGTGCACAGAGATACGAGTGTGCTGAGGGTTATAGCAAGGCACCATAAGTTGTTGGACCCCAGACTGAAGTGTACCAAGGCAGATCTTTTTGGCCAGCAGGCAGGTTTGGTATTTTAACTGGCCATTGAGCATGAGCCAGTGCATTCTGGCGTAGAGATCACAGGTGTGAGTCAGCCTGTGCGCACCTAAGGTTAGCCGGCAGGCTTTGTTTAGCGCAGTTTTTAAGCGCCGGAGGGCTGCATCAGTGGCAGAGCCACATATGGACAGGTCGTAGTCCACTAGGGAGCCAAAAGAACTGTAAACAGCTATTCTAAGGGCTTCAGGGGTCAGGCTGCGCTTGTGTCGGTACAGCAGCCCTAAGCACTTGTTGATAGCTTTGGCCGTGTTATCTATATGGAGAGTATAGGAGAGCGAGTTGTCAATGGTGATGCCGAGATACTTAAAATGACGCATAAGTTTGAGAGAGGCCCCCACTGCATTACTTACTGAAAGTGGGTAATTACGGTGCTTGTTTAAGGGTCTGGATAACAGCATGTTTTTTTGTTTTGTGATTCATAATCACCTTATGATCTATGAACCACTTCTCAATACTGGTAAAGTCACTTTGGAGTTGCTGTTCAAGTGCACCGGGATCTGGGCCCAGTGTGAATACAACTGCATCATCTGCATATAGGAGGATGCGGCACTGGCTGGCCAGTGGGAGGTTATTCAGGAATAAGCTGAACAGGAGGGAACCCAGTACAGACCCCTGTGGACCCCCTGAACAGACAGATATGCTGTCTGAGAGGGTAGACTCTATCCTGACTTGCTGAGAGTGGCCGTACAGGTAGCTACGGAACCAAGAAACTGCCTCCAGTGCAAGGCCAGTAGCAGCAAGTTGTTCAGTTAGGAGGGCATGATTAATAGTATCAAATGCCTTTGTTAGATCGCTAAAGATAGCCCCAGCAAGTTGTCCAAGATCAAGTGATTTATGGACGAAGCCTGTGAACTCCAGAAGGGCTGTGGTGGTGCTGTGACCGGCCCTGAAGCCATGCTGCTCCGGGCAGAGAAGACTGTACTTATCAAGGTAATCAACAAGTCAGTCCGCAACAATTGGTTCCAGGGCCTTTGAGAGTGGCGGTAGAAGAGAGATGGGTCTATAGTTCTCTGTCAGGGCATGGTCCCCACTCTTGTTAACAGGGATGACCACTGCAGCTTTCCATTTTTGAGGGAAAGCTACAAGCTGAAGTGATAGATAGAATGTGGGTAACAGCAGATAAGATTTATTCCAGAGTGAACGAGATTAGTTTCAGGTCAAGGGTGTCACCACTGAACCTCCCCTTACCAAGCACCTTCCTAAGGTATTTCCTGGCCTCACCAATGGAAATAGTCTTGAATCGGAAAGGTGGATGCTCAAGGGTCTGTGTGCGTACAACAGGGTTGTTGGTGAGGAAGAAGCTGGGAGGGAGGACGTGACTGAGGTCAGTGAAAGCTAGGTTGAAACTATTGGCTACAGTTTTTGGTTCCAGGACGGGGGAAAACATCTACGCTGATCATGGTGGGAGCAGTTTATGGCTCACAATCAGTAACCTCTTTAAGGTTTGCCCAGAATTTGCGACCATCCTTCCAATTCCTGGACAGGGCCTCCTTATAATATAGGTTTTTGGCAGCTCGGATGGCTCTGGTGCAGTTATTCCTGGCTTGTTTATAATTCAGGAGGTCCGACTGCTTCCCTGTGGCTCTGGCTAGATGCCAGAGATGGTCCCTATGTTTAATGAGTTCCATGATGTCAGGGTTCATCCAGGGATCAAAGTGACCTTTGATTTTACACTTTTTTAATGGAGCATGGGTGTTGCAGATTTTATTGACTAGGACATTAGTTCTCACACTTTGATAGTGATCCTCCCCCAAGCCATGGAAAACATTTCAAGCCTCCCTCAAATTTGGAAAAAATATTGGGCATCCCCATAGAAAAAATACACTTTACACAATACACCAGGAATAAAATGAGTCTATTCAAATTGACTGAGGATATTCTCTTTTTATTCAACTTATTGTTCTCCCCCCTACTCCATACCCCTGGTTATGTTTGTCACTCCACTCTTCTGACTCTTGAACCTTTATTACCTTGTCTATTTCCCTTCTATCTGGAGCAACCTCCCTAGCTACCTTCATCGCTCCCCCTCTTATCCTGTTGCTAACAAGCATTGGCTCAGTGTGCTGTTCCCAGTCACCAGTTTGCTTATTGTATAAAACAAAAACCACGTACTGTAGAAACAAGCCTTGACTTAACGTGGTTTTCCCAGTCACCAGTTTACATATAAATTAACAACTACTGTAGAAACAAGCCTCGACAGTGTACCTTTCCCAGTCACCAATTTACATATAAATACACACCCAAAAAACAATCTTTGGTTCAGCACAGTTTTCTGGTCACCATTCTGTGCATAAGTAAAGAAATTCACCTGCCATTATCCATATTTAGTTTGCTTCAGCTCTTCACACATAACATCCAAAACTTAAAATTTAAATACTGTACACTCTCAGACTTGACTGGGCCCCCATGGAACAGTTTTGGGCCTCCCTTGGGAGGCTGGCATCACCATTTGAGAACCACTGGAATAGGAGGATGAAGTGGTCCAGCACACTGTCAACATCAGGAGCCCCAAACACAGCTAACCAGTTCACATTAAGGAGATCTGCTCTCAGGCAGTCAGCATGATCAGACCGGAGAACCCTATTGGTGACTGTTCTGGGGGAAGGGGGTTGGTGAATTTATTAGACCAGTTGAACATGAAGGGGTAGTGGTCCTGATGTCATCCGGGAGGACAGTGGCGTTGGAAGTGTGCTCAGGATGGTTAGTGAATACTCAATCCAGCAAGGTGCTGGTGCCCATCCTGTAATTAGTCCTAGTTGGGGCTTCAATGAGCTGTGTGAAGTGGACAGCCTGGAGTGCATCCTTGAAGTGGTTGGCTTCAGGAGCAAGCCAGTTAATGTTGAAGTCTCCAAGAAGAATTACTTCAGAGCTTAAGGTTAGGCTACCAAGGCAGGGGATGACGGCTTGGAGACCATGGGATAAGTCCTTTGGGGGGATGTAGACGGAAAGTAGCGTAAGTGTTTTGTTATGGGTCCCAAGAAGGACCTTAATGGCAAGGGCCTAGGCAGAGGACTCTAGGCTGGGTTGGTTTAGGACTATTCCCTGAAGGTTGTCCTTGAATTAGAGTGCACAACCTCACCTCCTTTTTTTTTTTTTTTAATTCAAGTTTATTGAGTTTTACAACATTACAGGCCATGACATGGTACAATCATAACAGAAAAAATATGATCTATCCATCAACACATTTCAGGCCCCCCCCAGCTTGGCATTCCATGTGTGGAAGTGACAAATACACAGTAACACCGGACCAAAGCTGGAACAGACTGCCCGAACCTGGGCCCTAGAGGACCAGTAAACAACTGCACTGCTGGGACATTAAAGACCAGGCATATTACCATCTTGTGTCCCCACCTCCACCTGAAGCAAACAGAGGGTGTGGAAACCATCCCAAAGACCTTTATATCTGGACATCGAACCCCAGAGATTGGCCCTCATTTGCTCAACTCTAAGGTTGAAGAGGAGCTCCTTTAGTGATTCCAGGTATGATATGGCCAGTCCATCCACCAAGTGGCAAAGAACAAGTTTCTTCAAAGTTAAGAATAGGAGTGCCATATAGTACCTATGAATCCTGACCGGAATCCGGTAGAATTCCCCTAAGAGACATCTCTGGGGTAAATAGGTCCTCTAAATCCAACAAAGGATCACCCCTATCCTTGATCTGGATCACCTCCACCTCTTTTAGACAGACATTCATGCCTGAAGATCTTGTACCCCAGCAGGCTGATTGCTCCATCTGGAATTCTGGGGAAGGGCTATATCTCAACCACTGACAGCACATCCGGATTATGAAGGGTAACCCAGGCTTGCAGGTCATCAAACTTTGCTGCAGGACTGCGGATATTTAGAGAAAAGGTTAGCGTGGCCTGTCTTCAGGGCACCCTTACTTTGGTGTTGGGGGCGGGGTTGGGATGCATGTTTCGAGAGAGAAGCAGCTGAGGACTAGTCTAAACAAGTAATGTTTAAAATTTTTTAGGCTGACTTTGTGTCACTTCCGAGTGCATGTTCTGTGGGAGCTTTTATCAGTGAGCAGGACCAGATTGAGAAGTAAGAGTGGAGTAGGCAACGGCCTGGTACGTTGTGACCAGTGCCAGGCATGCCAAGGGGTGCCATACAATCTGCAGTTGGGTGGCAGGTGAGATTCAAACAGCGATGTGATGGTGCAATAAGTGTTGCCATAGGTGTAGTTAAAGATACAGAGGGCTGGCAACAAAGAACAAGTACATGGCTGCCCTGCAAACACAAAGAGTGTGAGCAAGAGTATAGAGAGTGGCGTTAATCTCTTAAGTGCAGACGTGATTGTGTAGGGTTGGAGGGCGAGGAGGAAGCAGACCCAAGGTGCAGGTTAGATTCTGTTGGGAGTTTAACGTGGTGTTGGAGCCAACAGAAAAGGATAACCTGGAGCGAGTATTTAAAGTGGGGGTGCAATGATAAGAATGCTCTGGAGCTAAATGCTAAGGGAGGTCTGAGTTACTAGTGCTGGGCGGAATCTTAAAGCTAGCTAAACGGGGGAGGTCACACAAAAGGGAATCCAATCAGGCAATGATGTGGGAGTGGCAATAAGAGGGTTGGGGGAGGAGATGTATTTAATAGTGGTCAGGGTTGGGGCGGGTGTTCGGGAAAATTTTATAGATAGAAAAATAAGTCCGTTTGCCGAGTAGCAGCAGCACAAGCAGCCAGGAGATGTTGAATTCTTCGGGCTAGCAGAATGGACCAATCATGGCCTCCCTGCACCAGGAGCCATCCAATGATGAAAGGCAGAGCAAGGGAGAATCCAATCAGAAGGCGGTGCTTGGCCACGGGAAATGCAATCAACACAACGTACCTTAATGGAGTCCCTGGCAGGCCAGGGGAGAAAGGCGGCTGACGGCGCTTCCAGGCCGCTCCCGAAGCCCGGCTCGGGCCAAGGGGAGATCTTACAGTAGCTAGGAGAGAAGATACAGGACGGAATTAGGGCACAGTTACAAGTTTACGTTCAGCGCCTCCAGAGCAGCAGAGGAGGCATCTCCCAGATAAACGATAGAAAGGGAGTCAATGAATAAAGCTGGGCGTGGGCAGAAGTAAGAGCACAGGTAGGAGGGGATGGTGCCAAGAGTGGCGACAGAGGCTTATGGAGAAAATTAGCAATTCTAAAGATTTTGAGGTACATGGATTGGTATCGAGAGAGAGGGAGAGAGAGAGAAAGAGAGAGAGAGAGAGAGAGAGGGAGGATGGGGGGAGGAGTGTGCAGTGCAAGAGGAGCAGACTAAGCAGAGAGACCGAGTGATAGGGGGAGGGGGTTACTGGCCTAGAGGTTGGAGGAGAGGCGAGGATAGGTCAAGGGGACAAAGTGTTATCCATTAGGGCCGGGATCTTTACAGGTGGCCTTTAAAGAGCCAGCAGTGATTGGGTTCAAAGGTATGAAGGCACTCCTGGGCTGTGGTATGAGTTTCAGCCAGTATTTTTGGAGGACATGCTTGGGGTGATCGCTGGCTTGTGTCCCACTTGGTCTGACCTGGACCTGGTGCTAGTGAGTCGTCCAGGGGTCCCCGGTCTAGTGTTTGCTGGCACTGTCAGTTGATCCCTAACGGAGGGTTGGTTTCCTGGGGTGCTTTAAAGTGTTTCGGTCAGACCACTCCTGAAGAAACCACCTTTAGACCCAGACATACTAGCAAATTATAGGCTTGTCTCAAATCTTTCCTTTCTGGGGAAGGTTACTGAGAAGGTGGTGGCAATACAGCTGGTGGTTCATCTTGAGAAATACAGCATCTATGAACCATTCCAGTCAGGTTTCTGGGCCGGTCACAGTATCGAGACTGCGCTTATCAAGGTGTTCAATGACCTGTTCCTGGTGAGCGATAAAGGGAAGCAATCTATTGTTTTTCCACTTGATCTCTTTAAGGCATTTGACACCATAGATCATGACGTTCTGATGGAGGGCTTTAAGGAATATGAGGGGGTCACTGGAACAGCCTTGAGACAGTTTTGAGTCCTTCTTGGCAGGAGGATCACAGAGGGCCGTGATGGATGCTCACTCATCACAACCAGCAGCAATCACCTGGGGTGCTCCTCAGTGGTCAGTTCTGTCCCCCTTGTCGTTCCCAGTGTATATGCTTCCATTAGGATGGGCCATGAGCCAGTATGGCTTGAGTTTTTACCGATTTATTTATTTGAACTTTGGTAACCGGGTAAGTCCATTGAGACAATGCAGTCCAATTTTTCAGGGATGACCCGGGAGAGTGACCAGAGAAGTACAGTGCAGAGCAATTACTATAAATTAACAGAGAAAATTTCATATACAGTACAATGTCATAGGAAGATATTTACAACAGTAACACAAATCATAACGGTAGAATAAATTATCAATTGCATAGCGAAAATGCAGCAATGGTAGACAATATAAAATAATTAGCAGGACAAGCACATAAAGATTAACAGGTTATTATACATTATCATATAAAGACAAGCCATAAGTGCAGATACAAAACGGTAACAAGGTGAGTCGGATAAGAGGGCAGAGGAGTGAGGTATAGGAGGGGAGACAGCCAGAAGACAGCGGAGTGAAAGCAACAAGGTAGAAGCAGGAAAGGCATAATCGGAAGCATGAGCAGCTAGCAGCCACAGAGAGAGTGGTGAGCAAAGTAGATTGGAACGAGGGAAGAGATGGGCAAGATAGGACAGAAGGCGGAAAGGAGTTCCAATATGATACTACAGCAACATCGAAGGACTTACGAGCTTTAGCTAGTCGGAAGTTAAATTGCTGGAGAGGGGGAGGGATGTAGATCTGAGAGCTCAAGGGGCTTGTCTACAGCGGACAATCTCACTGAGACAGGGTGGTATAAATTTATAGATCAACTTATGCAGGAGGCTCAGGGTGCTGTACCTCAGTTTTGATACATATGGTAGACATCCTAAGGAAGAAAGGATGTCACAGTGGTGGTGATGGGCACTGACCCCTAGGGTGAACCTACCCGCTCTATGATAAGCCTGAGCCAGAAGAGACATGGTAGTGACATTGGTAGATAGTATTAAGGGAGCCCCACAAGTTAGGAGAGGGAGGCCGGATGAGGAAGCTATTTTAAAGCAAGAGGTAGAGGTGAGGAAAGGATGATACAGTAGAGGAGACCTAACTTTTGGTTCAGGGATTTAACTAAATTAGAAGCATGGAGATTAAAGGAAAGTGAGGAGTCGAGAGTGATGCCCAGGTATTTAAAAGGAGTGAACAGATTCAAGGACATCCCCATTCAGAGCTGAGATATTAAGCACGGGAAGTGTACTAGAGGAGGAGGAGGAGGAGGAGGAGGAGGAGGAAGAGAAGAGTGAAAATAACTTACTTTTCGTCTTTTTTTTTGTGTTCAGGACGAGATGATTACACCTGAACCAACTTTCTAGGTTGAAGTAGTCAGAGGCAAGGTTGTGGTTTATTTGATTAACATCAGGAGATGAACAGTACATGATTGCATTGTCTGCATATAGGTGCACAGATGCACCACCACATTGAAAGGGTAAGTCATTAATAAATAGGGAGAACAATATAGGCCCAAGAATAGAGCCCTGCAGCACCCCAGGAGTTACAGGTCTGAGGGTGGATAGGGCACTGGTCCACTCAACCGTCTCTGTTCGGCAGGACAGGTAGCTGTGTACCCAACCCAGGGCACTGTTATCAAGACCAAGCACGTGAAGACTTTGTAGAAGACGACCATGATTCACTAGGTCGAATGCTTTTGACAAGCCAGCAAAGATGGCACCAGTTGCAGAACCTTGATCCATGGCCTGGATTATGTCCGTGGTTACTTTAAGGCTGTGAGGATATTGTGATTCTTCTTGAATCCATGCTGGTAAGGAGACAGTAGATTATGGTTTTCCAGATATCTCTGTAGATGATTACAGACTACATGTTCCTGCATTTTAGCCAGTGGGCACAGGATGGAAATTGGCCTAAAGTTTTCAGCTACCGAGTTGGGTCCTCCCTTATGTCCGGGAACGACTTCCGCTACCTTTCACTTGTCGGGGACAGAACCAGAAAGGAAGGATCGATTAAACAGGTCATGTACTGGGCAAGCAAGGGCAAGTGCACCTAACTTGAGGAACTTCAGTTCAAGGGTGTAGTGATCAGGCAAGCTCTCAGCCTTCAAATTAGCCAGAAGCCTCGGGACCTCCTTTGTGGTGGCCATCTTCAGGTGGAAAGGGGGACGAGTCCCTAGGTAGTTGGGGGTGACTGAGGTCAAGGGGGACAGTAGGGAGTTGCTAAAGAGTGAGGTATCAGTCAAGGTCTGTGAAAAATTCACTGAATCCACTGGCTATCGATAGGATAAAAGGATGCTCAGCTACACATGTCCTTTACACCCGATGGATAAGGACTGATCTAGCTGCTGAAACAAACCCTACAAGGGATCTCAGTGTGGATGGCCTCCAGCTTGCTGAGCTTAAATCCAACCAAGACAGAGTTACTGCTGGTGAAACCAGGTCCTTGCAGGTCTGCTGGCCGAGGAGATGCCATTAGATTGCCATCACTTAATGATGCTGTCTTGTTGACCATGTATAGGTGAAAAATCTGGGAGTCACTGTGGACCCTGGGCTGACCCTCAAACACCAGGTAGGAGCCGTGGTCTGCAGTGGATTTCTTCAACTTTAAAACATCTCCCTAATTAAATCCTATCTGATGCAAGAGGACCTGGTGACCTTTTGTAACCTCTACACCCAACTACTGTAATGATCTTTTCTTGGAAATATCTGGTAGGTTGATGCATGGCCAACAGCTGGTTCAGGATGCTAAGGCCAGGCTGATGACAGGGTCATCTTATATGGATCACATAATGCATCTAATGCTGCAACTGCACTGGCTTCCAATTAGGTGGCGCATCATCTGTAAGATCACTTTATTAGCTGGCCCAGTGGTGCAGAGGGCAGAGGTGCTCAGTATCTCCCCTCTCCCACACCGGCAACCCGCATTCGAAAGCAATCTCAGGCCGTCAGGGGTCAGCTGGCGGGGGGGGTGTTGGGAGAGGATCGAGCAGCTGTTAGACAGCCTCCTCACCCAGAGTGGGGAGGCGAGCCCTACTGGCCCTTGACTTGTCACCAGGTGGAGGCTTGATGGTAGTGTCAGATGGAGGGGGCTGGTGCTAGGCTGGGTGGATCAGGGCTGCATGGGACTCGGGGAGCATGTGTGCCTCCACGCACATGCGTGACCACGTTACCATGATCTCAGGGAATAAAATGGAGGAAAAACACTATGGTGATGGACAACTGACCCTTCGCAGGCCTCACACCGGTGGCCAGGCATCTGGCACAAGTCCTGTGGCAGAGGGCATCGGTGGTAAAGGTAAGCCCCAGAGGAGCTGGGTGACTATATCTGTGGTAGTCAGCCAGATAGGGGTCGCCACAGGAGAAGGAGTATAAACAGAGGATGGAAAAAAAGATCGCTTTAGTAACATATGTAGCCTTGTATGAATTGGGTCCCGTCTACTTCAAAGACACTTGCCTTGGTATACATCTGGCTACTCACCCCACTCCACCAAGGGGTTACTTTTAGTTCTCATGACAACTCCAGTGATTCGGAACTCCCTTCCTAGGCATCTAAGGAGTTCACCCTTGGTGGAGGCACTCAAAAAGGGACTAAAATATTTTTTGTTCCGGTCAACGTTTGAGAACTAATGAGGTGATATCTACACCCTCAGCATTTATTAACTTACTACTTATTTTTTAAGTATTCTTCTAAAAAATACTGTTTATGTATTACTGTATGGTGTTTTCCTTGTTGATATGTACTGTAAAGCACACAGAGTCTCTGGGGTGGGGTGCTTGTGGCTGCTAGTGGAGCGGATCAGAGCCAATAGGGCTCCCGGTTGAGTTAATTAAAGAACTTAAATTTTCTGCAGCAGACCCGGTGCCCTGAACCTCCAGTGGGAGGAACTGTTGGTCTTGGGGGCGGAGCCAGAACAGAGCAGCGGTCCTGGAAGCGGCGTTTGAACTGAGCCGCATTCTAAACTGCTTGTATGCTTGTGGCTGCTGGTAGAGCTGACCGGAGCCAGTCGGGCTCCCGGTGAGCTTAAATAAAGAACTTACATCCCCCCACAGTATTAAATGCTCTACAAAGGGGAGGTGCAAGCAGGCTCTGTCCATAGGAGGTTTTTTCCACTGGCATAGCAAATCAAGAGACAGGTGGAGTGGGGTTAAATGTTTAGCTAAAATGGTGATTGCTCCCTTCACCGCTTATAAAAGGGTTTAAGTTAGTATTTAAAGATGTGCTAATGTACTGTGTTACCTGTGTTAGGGCATCACTCTGGTATTGCTTATATAAGGGAATAAGTTACTATTTAGAGATTTAATAATATACTGTGTTGCAATTTTATAGTTAGGGTGTGATATTTCAAGGGATTGGGATATTAAGTTAGCAGGAAGGGGTTAACATTTCAGTGTTATTTATTTGAATTAGAGTGTGTGCATCATTCATTATTTTACAAAAGGGGTGATAGGCATATCTGTGTACACAGAGTTAACATTCTTTTTTTTCCTCCGCGGAGCTCGGCAGGTGGTTTCGGCCCTCCCTCGGAGGGACTCATTCTCTGGCCCCAATCGCCCCACCCTAGCCATGCCCTGGAGTTTCCCCTAGGATTACTCCCCAAGGTGGGGCCACTGAGAGGAACGCTGGCTTGTACTCCCCACCCCAGGGCACAATCCAGAATCGGGGCCTGCTGGTGTGGTGGCATATCAGGCTGTCATGGAGTCTGCCAGCTCCCGGTATTTTCTACTGCTTTTCTCCCCGAGCCCCTGTACATGCAATGGGTGGAGATGGCTGGACTCTGCTTCCGTGAAAACAGCTGTACACCTTGTACGCAGGGCCCCTCCCCTTCTGATGGCATATGTGCCGACATCCAATCGCCACCGGGCCTCAGGCAAACTGCACGCCGTATTGTCCCCCTTCCCTGATGAAGGAGAGCTCTCTATGGACGCTCAATCCTTCCTCACCTCTGCCAACCCCCAAGCGACCCGAGTCAGTTTCCGAACCTGGGTTGCTGGCGTGGCATCCAGTGCCTCAACACTCACTGCCACCAGGCCAACCACAGTTAATATTCTTAAATTACACTACCGCGCTGCTAGAGTTCACAGGCTATATTCACAACTCCCTCGAGCAGGGCGATCTGGTTGGTGCAACAGTCACTTACCTGTCGAAAGCATTCGACAAAGTCAATCACGACCTCCTTGCTGAGCAACTAGTTGCTACTGGTCTTTCCAATGACACAGTTGGATGGTTCAAGTACTACCTCTCAAACTGGTTTCAGCAAGTTAGGATTGACAATGTATTATCTGACAGCAGACCAGTCCGCTCTGGTGTTCCCCAGGGCTCAATACTGGGTCCCCCAATGTTCAGCATATTCCTAAATCAGCTTCCAGGTGCCTGTCGCTCCAAAACTTTGCTCTATGCAGATGATGCAGTTCTATTTTCTAATAACATGGACCCTACTACCCTGGAGCAAACCTTACGGAATAGTGTTACTGTAGTTGAGAGATGGTTCAAGGATCACAAACTTGTCATAAATTATAAAAAAAAAAAAAACTTAAGGCTAGGACGTTCTTTAGTCCGCAGAACAGGTACCAAATGAACCCTCTCACCATTACAAATGTCGATGATGCATCTCTGGACCAGGAATCGGCAATTTAAATACCTGGGGGTTACAACTGACAGCTCCATGTCTTTTGTCAATCACAGTGATAATATTGCAAAGGCCCTCAACATACACATCGGCCTTCTTTATAGGCATAGGCACAGTCTTACCCCTGAAGCTCTTAACCTGGCCATCAGCAGCTCTGTGGTCTCCCTTCTTGAGTATGGAATTGTAATCTGTGGGGCAGCAACTGACTCAGCACTCTAACACATTAAAGTTGCCTTAAATAAGGCATGCTGCCTCTACACTGGTTCCGAGCTGTTGACCTCTACACCCGTGCCAACTGGCTTCAGTTCGAGGACAGGCTTAAGTTCCAGACCTGCTTGCTGGCCAAAAAAGCAAGTTTAGGTATGCAACCCGCTGGTGTCCAGCAGCTTCTCACCCCCTATGAAAGTGCCCGCCCTACTAGAAGCTCCAGGAGTACGGTCCTCAAGGTCCCCAGATGCCGCACCTCTCTAGGACAAAGAGCTTTTGCCCACTGGGTGCCCAAATGGATTAACAACCTGCCTCCAAGCATCACTGCTAAATCAACGTTAGGCCCAGTTAAACGTGAGCTAAGAACTCATCTGGCTGCTAATGCTCATTGCGGCTGTTTCCTATAGGGGCCCGGACTACCTGACTGCAGTCCAACCACACCACCACCCTACTGCCTCCTCCCCTCTTTACTTCTCCCCATCCCTTCCTACGTTCCCCACCCTTTTAGTTCCGCTCACCACGACACACTGTCAGCTCTAATCGCTTCATCCCTTGAATTCGTACTTGCTACCCAATACTGGCCTCTCCCTACCCATTTTGCCTCTTGGTAATTTTCTGTACCTGCTACTTAGGATTGGTTATGGCTCCACCCCAATGCCAGGCTCCTCTAGGTAATACTGACATCTCTCCTGATGAGGCCCATTCCTGGACTGATTCAATCAGCATTTCCCTCCTGTAGTCTGTCCTCCCTCTGCTGCCCCCCTGCCTGTGCCAACTTCACCCTTGGTCCCACCCCCCTCACCCCTTTTCTTTTTTCCTTGAGCTTTGTCCACTTTTAGTATATATGGTGTTATTTCTATTAGCGTTACTGCTCTGTAACTATTTTTGCTTAAATGCCTTTACATTGTTGTCATCCTTTATCTCATAGTTTAACCGTAATTCTGTAATGTTATGTCTCGTTTTACCTTGACGTGGAACCTATGTAATGAGCATGTTCCTGAGATCTTCAATAAATAAATAAATAAATAACTCAGCTAAACGGTAGTAACAAGCAGGCTCTGCCCAGAGGTGGGTCTTTTATTTATAATTTGCAAAGTATAATTTTAATTAAAGGGGGAAGAGGATGTGGTATAGCGCAAATTTAAATTTTTAACCGATAGGATGTGTTTAGCCATGCATTAAAGCTGCTTGTTGCTGAGTGGGTACACACTTTTTTATTTATTTTATTGAGAGAATCAGAATTACAACCTTCGAGTCAGAGACTCCTTTGCAAAGGCTCCATGTCAGACAAAATTAGACGGACATACAACAGGCAATAGATAGCAATACATGGGTAAACAGAATAGGTAGGTACAATGCAAAGTACAATAGAAGCGAATGAGCAGCACTGAGCAATAAGCAAATATTTTGTACACATTCATTACATACAATCACGTCACGCAAGACACATTAGCAGTTTGTGGTAGTTAAAACAGGAATTCATAGCAGGTCATTCAGGTAAGGTAAGCAGATATAGTAGGGGCACATAAAAGGCCAGCCAAAGGCAGAAGTCTAGGAGCAAAAGCAGTCCGGGAATACCTTGTCAGAGGGAGGGGGGGGAACTAGGAGCAGTCAGAGGCTGAAAGTGAGTAGGTGCTCCCTGAGATACAATTTGAAGGGGCCAAGCTTCGTAATAGCAGAGAGTTCGGAGGGGAGGGAATTCAGCCAGAACAGCACTTTGTACATAAAGGACCGCTGACCCAGGGAAGTCCTACAGTATGGAACAGGGAAGGTAAAATTTGCAGAGCATCTTGTGGCACGGGTAATTGTGGCCACGGAAAGGAGGTGGTGAAGATCGGGGGGAGGGGTGAGATCCAGGGAAATTCTTTTGGCTAGGAGACAGGTTTGATAGTAAACCCGGCAGTCAAAATTTAGCTAGTCAGTCATTTTGTAAAGGTCACAGGTGTGGACTCACCTATCCCACCCCATCACAAGCCTACAGGCCTTATTCAATGCAACCTTGATCCATCTGAGTGTGGTGGGTGTGGCAGACTCATATAGGACAATACCATAGTCCACTAAAGAGAGTACAGAGCTGGTCACAGCCAGCCTAAGTGCTTCTTGAGGAAAACAGCAACAGTGTCTATAAAGCAGACCAGTTCTGGCACTGACAGCAGAGCTGACCAGGTTAATGTGATTTTGGTAAGTTAGGGAGGTAACAAGGGTGATTCCAAGGTATTTAAAGGTGTTAACTTGTTCCAGAGAGGTAAGTTGATGGTTTAAGATTTGAACCGGGGAATCCCAGTGTCTGTTTTGGCGATGTGAAAAGATCATCACTTTGGATTTTTTTTTTTTTTTTATAGTTAAGGACAAGTTTATGGGAGATAAACCAGGACTCTGATTCAGTAAAGCACTGTTGCAGGTTTTTCTGGAGATTGGAGAGGTCAGGGTGGCTACTGAAGATTACTGCATCATCAGTGTATCGGAGCAGACGACCAGGGCAGGCCTTAGGCAGGGTATTTAGGAACAGGCTAAATAGGAGTGGTCCCAAGATTGAACCCTGGTAGACTAGAGAATGGACAGGGTGACTTTCGGATAGGGTAGTGTTAATTTTGACTTGCTGTGACGTGCCATTCAGGTAGTTCGCAAACTTTCCCCCTCCCCCCCAATCTCTTTTTCCCTCCAGTCACGGTCTGGGGGGCCTCTCTCAGGCATCCTGCCTGTTCCTGCTCTGCTTGAAGTCCACCTACCTGTGCCTCCTCTCTCCTTCCTCCTCTGTCCACAATCGGCACCCCCAGCTTAACCCCTCCGGGGTGGTGCCGCCCCTCCTCTTTGGGCGCACTTTTAGACAGACTCCGACGTGGGAGAGGACCAGAGTGGAAGAACCTGGAAGGCTAGGCAGGATGGACTCTGCCTTGGGCATGGGGGCAGGTGCCATCGCCTACCCATCAGACCGGGCTTTCCCTTGTTCTGGAGATCCCTCCCCCCTCCCATGCGTGTGCACGTCCTCGATGCAAGGCATACACGGCAACCCCTGCCTGCATCAGGGCATGTGGATTA
Source organism: Neoceratodus forsteri (assembly GCA_016271365.2). Classification (NCBI taxonomy): domain Eukaryota; kingdom Metazoa; phylum Chordata; order Ceratodontiformes; family Ceratodontidae; genus Neoceratodus; species Neoceratodus forsteri. Next base: position 131,210,859 of record CM057452.1, read on the forward strand.
AGTTCGGACGAGCATGCTACAGCGCCCCGGTCTCCACCAGGAGCCTCTGGCACGCCAAGCAATCCCCTACCTCCCCCCTCCCCGGGGAGGAGAGCAGCCTATCAGGCGCTCAATCCTCTCCCGCCCCTGCCAACCCCCGGCGCCAGAGCTCGCTCCTGAACCCCAGTCACTGGTGCAGCGCGAGGTGTGGCATCCAGCGCCTCAACCCTCAGCGCCACCGGGCCGGCTGTACTTTGCAAACTAGGAAACAGCATCAAGAGATAGGCCCAGGGAGAGGAGGGACTGCAGAAAGAGGGTATGATAGACAGTGTCAAATGCCTTAGTTAGGTCAATGTAACCTGACCCAACAAGGTGACCACAGTGCATTGTCACTTGCACAATTGTTACAGTCAATTATATAGTACTGTGATATCTGTGAGGGTAAACACTTGCACAATTGTACAGTCAGTTATGCTGTGATACCGGAGAGGTATGAATTCATTTTTGGGGGCATTAGTATTTACACACTGTTCCAGCATGAAGTCAGATCTGATGTAAATTCCAGGTACTTACTTCAAGCTGTGGTACTAGCAAGGCACTCTTTTAAGTGTTTTCGGGTAAAAGGGTAGGGTATATTCTAAAATAGATTTTGAGAGTCAACTTAAAAGAGTGTGCTTAGTGGTGCTTAGCTGTGCAGTAATTTGGTTTGTTTTTGAAGGTACACACTATTTGGAACTGGGAAAGGTAAAGGTGATAGTGATATCTTAAGAGGGTACACTCAAGTAAACTATTAGTGTCAGTGGCTCAGCAGGTTGGAAGCTCACCTCTGAGGCCAGAACATCAGAAGGCTGTGGGATCTATCACCACACCAGGCACTTGGGTTAAATCCCAATACTGGCACTGTGGTGCAGGAATGGGTGGAGGGTGCTGCTGCACTCCTGAGGTGCAGTCTTTTGGATGAGGCGCTAAACCGAGGTCCCATCTGCCTGTTCTGGTGGCAGTTCAGGTGGATGTTAAAGATCCCATGGCACTTCTCAAACAAAACAAAACAAAAAAAAAACAGCAGGGGACTTTCCCAGGTGCCCAGGCCAAATTTCCCCCATTCACTAAAAATATCACCAACAGCTTAATCTTGTTCAGTGTCAGTTGGCATCCAACTGTATCCCCTTCCCCCAGGACGAGGCTGAAAATAGCCAGAATTGTCAAGTCCTCTTTCCCAGTCAACAAATACTAAATAAATAATAGTAAAATAAAAAAGTTGGGGGTATTAGCATGTTACAGTGTTGAAGAAGGAAATGTCTAAGTTATTGGGATTACTAGTTACACTAGACACTATTAGTCAATATCGAGAGGGGATCCAAGTGTCTACATTTTGGGAATATAGTATTTTGGGTTGCAGTTAGGATTAAAGACAATTGTAACTGACCATTAAAGGACACTAGCAGGGGCTATCCATGCAATTTGAGGGGGAATATTTTTGCAGAAGGGGAAGGGGGAGGGAGAGGGGAAAGACACAATAATGGAAGGTGCGGAGAATGGACCAGTATTTATTTATTTAGCTTTTGTTAACCAGGTAAGTACACTAGACAAACACATGCCTATTTTCAGGTACGACCCGGGAGAGTACAGGAAATCAAAGAACATTCAGAGTACAATTTGAAGCAAGTAGGGCAGATACACAGATGACAGGAGAAGCACAACATACACAGTAAGATATTAGTAAGGAGCAGTGGGGAAAAAGGTGTAAGAGGGTGTCGAGTAGGGTAGTTGGGTGTAATGGCTGCGGTGCTGCAGTGTATATATCTATATTGTGGAGACTGGGCTTTGGTCCAGTTTGCAGAAGGTTGACTCAGCTTGAGGCTGAGATCACTAGGCCGAGAAGGGAGCTGGAAATGCAAAACAGGGGAGGAAGTATAAATGGGTGCAATGAATACAGGATTACCAATGTGTGGAGAGGCAATGGGACATGGGGGGGGGGCATGTTGGAGTCATTCCCAGGAAGACAAATATTCCAAGATGCTGGGGGCATCGGGTATGGTGGGATTGTGGTAGAATTTGAGGGTGAAGAATGAGGAGGCATGCAAGATGGGAACAGTGTACAGCAATGGAAGAGTTAGTTGAGGGGATGGGGGTTGGCAGGTAGTGGGAAGGAGAGAGGGTGTGAGTAATGCTATGCAAAGAATCTGGGAGGAGTTGTCAAGGTTGGGGGGCATGGTTTGGGCATGGCAGTGGTAATTGGGGTGGATGGGGGAAGAAGCAGAGGGATTGGGGGGAAAGAGAAGTATAAGCACGAGGAAACAAGAAATGGGAATGGCAGTGTGAATCGTGTTGGGATGCAGAATAGGTATGCTCCTTTAAGACATTTGCAGGATACAGGCAATCAAGACTGGTATGGAACAATGTAGGATAGGAATAGGGATCGGGGGAGAGAGAGAGAGAGAAAGAGTAAGTAATTTGAGATGGGAGAATAATGAAGCAAGGGAGGGGATAGAGACGGGGCAATGGAAGTGAAAGGGTAGTTACTTTTTTTTTTTTAACTTTGCATTTATTGTTTCATTTTAAACAAACAGAATACATTTCCAGCAGAGACATATCAGATGTTAATAAAAGAACACACTGAGGGCGCCACTCCTCATAAAATACAATACTGGGCTTAATCTACTGCATAAAGATACGTCTATGGGGGTTACTTAATATAAGAAATCCTTTTTAATACATTTAAGTTTTTAGCTGTTTTGAAAAGCCCATGGGCCGCATGAAAAAAAGCTGAAACAAGATATATCACTGTATCGTGTCCAAATGTCCACTCTCCTCAAAAGAGGATAGCTACTGAGGTCCATGCTTTATTGTTTGTGACAGCACACAAAAGGTGCTAAATGCAAATAAGACAATGCTACAACTCCTATACGTATAATTAAATGCAATAACTCATATTATACAATGGCAAGAAAGAATCCTAGACTCTGATTGGTCAGTGTATGCCTGAGACAGTGATGTTATTATACAATAACATCACTGTACGGCTGAGCATGTGCTTGAGCTTTTTTTTGGTTTTTGTTTTTAAGAAATAAAGATATACTGCCACACTAAAAATCAACTAAAAACATTTTTTTAATGTTTTTATTTTGTATAACAACGAGCCATTGTACAACAGCAATAAGGCACTCCAGTGTGTGTGTTATTGTGTAACAACGTCACTCCTGGGGTGGTGGAAGCACTCTGCTACGCATCGTGCTTCAACCCACCCCAGGAATGACGTTATTACACAATAACACGCACCCTGTCGTGCCTTATTGCTTAATTATAAAACTGAAAATCATTAGAACTATTTAGAACTCTTTAACTAATTAAACATGGTCACCTTTTGCTAAAGAAAACCAATGATTGAGACTATATCATTAGTAACAGCACTATAAAACATAGCAATGGTGATAAAAGAAAAAAAAATTGTCCACAGTTGAGAGACCTCATGGCAGTCTGAACGTTTACTCCCACACTCCCACAAAGGGGGAAATAATGATCAACTGACATAGACTCTGGTTCTCCCTTTTCTCAAATCGGATAATCCAAGCATGATTTCATGACTCATCGTCCTCAGAGGAGAGAGGTTCTGCATCCCTCGAGTGTCTTCTTCTCGAAGCCTGCTTCTGGACCCAATGACTGGCATCTTTCGGATCCAAAAAAATGAAGATCCTCAAGCGAGCAGGGAATATCATGCTGTGCTGGATCCCCGCCTCTCTTAGAAGCGCTCTAGAGCCATCAAACTGTTTGCGCCTTTGCCTGGTGGCGTAACTACTATCCGGATAAATTCGGACCATTTCCACTTCACACTCAAATCCCTGGCTCACGGCCAAACTACTGGCCCAGCTCAAAGCTCAGGACCACCTCTGGGCCATAGCCAGAGCCACAGACTCCTTGACGGATATCCAGAAGTATAAACAGGCATGAAACCAATGTACCAAACAAATCAGACTAATGAAGAGCTCTTATTTCAAAAATGCCCTCACAAACTCCTGGGGTGACGGGAGATCATTCTGGGACAACATCAGAAATATCACAGGTAAGCAGTCCAAATCCTCTCCCACTATAATGACTGTTGATGGAACCACTACCCTAGACCCAGTGTTCATGGGAAAGACCTTAAATAAAACTTTCACTGACCTCAGTGGGGTCCTCCCGCTGGACTTCTTCTCTGACATGGACTCGCCAAAACCAACATCTCCTACTGCCTCACCTGACCAACCACTTTTCCACTTCAAAATAGTTAAGGCACATGAAGTCTACAAATATATAAAAAAGGCTCTCTCTAAATCCAGAGCAAGCAGTGGTACTATTGATCTTAAAATTCTGTCCCTTACCCTGGAAGAGGTGGTGCACCCACTCACCAAAATTTTTAATCTCTCCCTCTGCCTTAGTCAATTTCCCAGCAAATGGAAGTCTGCTATAGTCACACCAGTGTTCAAAAGTGGCGACAAGTCCCTACCAGGAAACTATCAGCCTATATCTGTACTTTCACCCCTCTCCAAGGCCCTCGAACACATTGTGGCTTACCAACTCTCAGACTACCTGCATAAGTATAACATACTCTGCTTGCAGCAACATGGATTTAGGAAAGGACACAGTACATCGACCGCCCTACTGGAATTCTCAGGAGAAATTCACACTGCCTTGGACAAAGGATATCAAACCGGAGCTGTTTTCATTGACCTAACAAAGGCGTTTGATACTGTTCACCATGGCTTACTTATCACACAACTACACAGTCTTGGGCTCTCAGAAGGACCAGGTAACTGGGTTAAAAGTTACCTGGCCCAACGCTCTCAATCAGTAAAAATCTCAGAAGTTCTCTCAGACTCAAAACCGGTCCTCTCAGGTGTTCCACAGGGGTCAATCCTAGGCCCCCTCCTTTTCAGCCTTTTCCTAAACTCTCTCCCCAAATCCTGCCCAGAACAAATAATCTTTTATGCTGATGATGCCATGATTCTCTCCTCTCATAAGGACTCGAAACCCTTACTCCAGAGCCTGCAACTTGCTTTCTCCAATGTTGAAAAGTGGTTTCTAGGTCACAAGCTGGTCCTAAATCACAAAAAAACAAAATCCATGCTTTTCTCCAGTTAACAAAACAGAAAAAGACAAATTCCACTTACTATCAAAACATACCCAGGAAATACCCTTGAACAAGTGTCAACATTTAAATACCTTGGAATCACCTTTGATCAAGGTCTTACCTTTGCGACCCACATTGATAACACAGCGAAAACGGTGAACCAGCGCATTGGTATTCTGTTCCGAAACCGGCAATTCCTTATCCAAGCTGCTCTGAGGATTGCTATCCAAAGCTCTGTCATCTCAATCATAGACTATGACTTAATTATCTATGGCTCTGCCACTACCACCGCACTAAGGCGCATCACAGCCACCCTAAACAAGGCCTGTTTGCTGCTCACTGGAGCGCAAAGATATATTCATACATGTGAGCTCTACACTGAAACAGGATGATTGCAACTCTCAAATCGCATAAGGTACCTCACATGCTTGATGGCAAAAAAATCCATCTTGGGCTGCACTCCGCTGTGTATCCAAGACCTACTTTGCCCGAATACCAGCATCCGTCCCATAAGAAGATCGGAACACCAGCCTCTCCAGGTCCCCAGATGCTGGACCACACAGGGCCAAAGATCTTTTGCCTATCGTGCCCCCAGCTGGTACAATGCCCTGAGCTCGCTCATTACATCCTCCACGTCACTAGGAGCCTTCAAATCTATGCTTTACTCTCACCTCTCAGCCTCTAGCTCCTGTGACTGCCTTGACTAATGATTCTTCCCTCATGGCTGTTTTTACTGTTTTCATCCTCCTCCTCCTCTGCTCCTTTCTTGACAAAGGCATCTGAGTACCTCTAACTACTCTAAGTCTGCTCCCCTCCCCATATCTCCTCCTACCCTTCCCACCTTGACCATTCCTCCAATGTTTTGTTTTTATCGTAAGATGTACTGTATTATACTGGCTTATTGAAACCTTTATAATTTGCTGACCATTCTATGTAACATGTCTTGTTTGTTTGTACATTGATGACGTGGAACCTTTGTAAGAGAGCCATTGGCTCAAAGGTAATAATTCCTAGAACAATAAACTAAACTAAACTAAACTAAACACAGCAGAGTTTTATGTTGTCTGGCTAAGGCCAGAATGTAATCCCTTGTTGCCACACCATCTGTCACCGCCAAAACTGCTCTTGGGGCTTCCGTGTTATCTGGTTTTCCTCGACTGATTATGCGGTAAGCTTTCTATACAGTTTTTACACGCTCCCTGGCTTCTTCCCCAAACTGCTGCAATAACCATTCCTGCAGAAATAAAACCAAATGGTCCCCTTCACACCCTTCCAGAAGACCAATAAGCCGTATATTGGAGGCTCTGGTTTGATTTTTCCAACGTCTCCAGTCGCATACACAGATGCCCATTTTCTTTCAGCACTGTAGTGATGGCTCCCATAGCAGCATCAGAACATTTTTTAGCTTCAGATGATTCAACTGTTACTAAATTGATGGAGGTTTCTAGGTTAGTCACCCTATTGGCAATACCATCGATTTTATCTGCCAGACCTGAGATGGAGGATATGAGCATGTTTAGTTTAAGGCCAAGTGATTGTAAAGTTTCATCTCCTGTATTTTCCGAGTCTGGGGCCTGCGTGGTAGAGCTAGACCGCATGGCAGAGGTAGCAGAAGCATTTTTGGCTTTTGCTCCGTCGGGGTGATTGCGTTCCTTTCGAGGATTTCCCATCATAAATCGGTAGGTTTCCAATATCAATTGCCATATAACAGGCTGCGAGTTGTGACCAAAAGAACTCTAATTTTTAACTTTCCAACCGAGCAATTTAGAGGAGCATTATCTGAAAGCAGCTGTCTTGCTCGGGCTCAACAGCGCCACCCCAAGGGTAGTTACTGTTGATAATTCAAATGTACCAACACAGAAATGGATGGCAGGGAATTCATTATTGGAAGGAGTTGTTACTGGAAATCAAAACTTTGAAGAGGATGGGAAGGTAATGCAAGGTGGTATCAGGGGAGATAAGTTAGCTTAGAATAGCAAGGATAGGGAGGATGAAGGAGATGGCGATTTGGAGGTAGATAATCTTCTGGAATTGGGTGTTATTGGGGGGATTTCAGAGGATGAGGAGGGCAAAACAGAAGCTATGAAAGAGGGGATTAATAATATTCTAAGGGGACAGTTGATACGTGCAGGGGGTGAGGTGGTAACCATTAGAGAGGTAAAATCAGGGCGGCAAAGAGTTATGAATGATAGCAAGGAAGGGGAATCAAAGTTCAGTCAGCAAAGAAGGGATTGGGAGGTCATCATTTTTGGGGACTCTATCGTTAAGGGTATCAGATGGGGGAGAAATGGGGGCAGGAAGAGCTTGGTATGGGTGCACTGCTTTCCGGGGACGACAGCGCACACAGCAAGGCATATCAACCCTGCAGGGGATAGGAGACGGGGGGGGGGGACCTAATTTCATAGTCCATCTAGGCACAGATGGCTTAGCGAATAACAGTCAGACGGAGGTTGTGGCATGGTTTAAGGAGTTGGCAAGGGTGTATTTATTTATTTATTTGCTTTTGTTAACCGGGTAAGGCACACTAGACAGCCAAGTGCCTATTTTCAGGTGCGACCCGGGAGGGTTATATAGGTAGATGCATACAAGAACAGTGAAGGAGTCAATTTACATACAGTGAGATAACAGGCTTAACAGGGATTGGGTAGGTAGCTGACAGCATGAGTCAAAGTTAACATACAGGAAAAATAACAGACTTAACAGGGAATGAATAGGTAGCAAAAAAGGATTAGAGACGATTAGCACATGATAAATACAGCTGTGGTACATACAGTGTGAGCATGGCAGCGAGCAGCAGAATGCATAAACAGGTTCGATTAATGCAAACAGAAGTAAGTGCCAGGGGCGGCAAAAAGGGGCGTACACTGGGGTGGTGGGAGGGGCCTAGATGGTCAGGTGAACCCTTGGGGAAGGAGGGCAGGGAGAGAGCATGGTGAGAGGATGTCCAGTACTGGTTTCACTACCAGTTACAGGAGGATAAGTGCAGTGGACACTGAGACACCCCAGCATACCAGTCGCTAGTGCGCTACAAGGTACAGGGACATCTGGAGGATAATTTCAGGAAGTTCCAAAGGGAGGCTTTGAAGCCGGGATGGAAGGGGGGGAAGGACCGGGTGAGGGCTGGGAACAAGTTCCAAATTTTTGGGGCATAGGTGGTGAAGGCCCGATCCCCCGCAAGGGAGCGAGTTCTAGGAACCAGGCGATCCAGTGTTGCCCTCGACCTAAGATGGTAGGATGGGGTGAGAGGGTTGAGGGGAAGGGCGAGGGCAGAAGGGGTGGCCGATCTGATGATGTTGCTGATGAAGTTGCCAATTCACGAGGTGCGGTGCTTCTTCTGGAGGGCGCCACTCCAGGCGTGTGTAGAGATCACAGCGGTGCATGAGGGGAGGGGCGGAAAGCCCGAAGTGGCAGATGTTGTTGTAGGCAGTGTCCCATTTCAGGAGGCTAGATTTAGGTACTAGGGCAAAGGTTACTAGCCCATAGCACAGCGTAGGGAGGAGGACCCCTCTGGCTAGGGCCATACGAGCTACTGGAGTTAAGCAGTTTTTGGCTCTGTAAGCGAGACCGAGCTTACCATTAGTTGCCTTGCAGACGCTCGAATGTGTAGGGAAAGATCAAGCTGTGGGTCCAGAGTGACGCCAGATACTTGACAGCTGCCACTGTCTGCAGGGGGGAGCCATCAGCCCCATAGATTTGAAGGGGAGCAGTGCAGGATTTTGTCTTGTTCTGGGAACCAAAAAGCATGGCTTGGGTTTTCTTGAGATTGATGGTAAGTCTGTGCTCCACCAGCCAGGATTGAATGCGCTTGAAGTCGACATTTAGTTGGGAGTTAATGGTGGCAATGTCCCGGGCACTGGCCAAGATGACAAGGTCATCCGCATACAGGGTGGCATGCCCATGGACAGTGACGGATGGTAGTTCGTTAAGGAAGAGGGAGAAGAGGGTAGGGCCAAGGACAGAACCCTGAGTGACCCCGCAATGGACTGAAGAGAGGTTGGAAAGGGTCCAATTAAAGTTAGTGTACTGCTGCCTGCCAGAGAGGTAGTTGAGGAACCATGCATGGGCAGGGGGGGAGAGACCAAGGGATAGAAGAGTGGAGCTGAGGGAGTGAGTGGTCGACCCTATCAAAGGCTTTGGAGAGCTCCACAAAGATGGCTCCAGTAAGGTTGCCCTGGTCAGCAGCAGTTCTGATCAATGAGGTGACTACAGCGAGGGTGGTGGACGTGCTATACCCTTTCCTAAACCCATGTTGTGCCGGAGAGAGGAGGCTGTGGTTCTGTATATACTGAGATAGCTGGGAGGCCACAACTTTCTCCTGAATCTTGGAGGTAGCAGACAGAATGGCAATGGGTCGATAGTTCAGGGGATCCTTGGGGTTTCCTTGTTTTAGGACAGGGACAACCTTAGCCACTTTCCAAATGTCTGGGATGATCCCGGAGTTAAGGGAGGTATTGAAGATGTGCGTGATGGGCCTGGCAAGGAGGTGGGCCCCTATCCTGAGCAGTTTCGGCTCAAATTATCATGCCCCTATGGAAGGGGGGCCCAAGCAGGGCTTCTGGGTCTCGTTGACAGACACTTGTTGTAGGTAGAAGGGAGGTCGGGAGTTGGGTCCAAGAGGGGGGGTGTCAGGGGACTTGAGGGCAGTGGACAGGGGAGGTGGGCAGACAGTTCGGAGAACATGGAGTTAAAGGCATTTGAGATAGTATGGGGGTTATTGCAGCTGACCCCGCCAATGAGTAAGTCAGTGACTTGCACTCTGGCAGACCCACCAACCGCGCTTGTGATATTCTGCCAGAAGCTCCTCGGGTTGCTGGCTGAGGAGAGCAGGGCAGATTGGCAGAACTTGCTTTTTGCTGAGCGGATGGCTTTTTTGCAGGAGTTTCTGAGGGTCCTGTAAGCTAGGAGATCATTGTTGCTTTGGGAGGCCTTGTAGGTCTCCCAGCATTTGTCCCTGAGTTTCATAAGGGAGAAGAGGCTCCCATGAAGCCATTTGGTAATGGCACCCCTCACACGCCTTCTAGTGAGGGGGGCATGTTTGTTCTGCATGGGGATAAACTTAGTTAAGAATTCATTCAGGGCTCACGCTGGGTCATTTAGGGCAGTGACCCCTGACCAGTCAACTAGTATGACGTCAGAGAGGAAGTCATGTATGTTAAATTTTGAGTAATCCCTCATCTGGATCACTTTACTGGGGATTTTAGTCTGTGAGATGCCCCATGTGCAGTAGATAGGTGAGTGGTCAGAGATGGCATCAGGGAGAATACCTGAGGATGTGATCCTGTTAGGTCTGTTGGTCAAGATCCAGTCAATTAGCGACCCTTTGTCCCCCCAGGAGGAGGGCCTTGTAGGTTCAGTGATAATTTGGCTTAGGGCAAGACCCGAGAGCAGTGGCTCATATAATTTGTAGTTGGATCCCATCCAGTTAAGGTTGAAATCACCTATGACGAGGATTTAATTGGGACCCACTTTGTCGCTTATACTGTGGAAAAGTGAGGATAGTCCAGGCAGTCCGCCCTTAGGTGGGTTGTAGGTACATATCAGGTGTAATTTCTTTGTGTGCCCAAGCAAGAGAAGGGCGTGCAAGAACTCACTTGAGGGGGAGGTATTTGGTGAGTGATCGATGGTGGACACATTTAGGTGCACTTTATAACAGAGTAGCACCCCACCACCTCGTTTGTTCCCCATGCGATCACATCTGATGTGGCTGTACCCCGGGAGGGTGCACATGGCATCAGGAATGTGAGGCTTCAGCCAGGTTTCCAAGATACCCATGATATCCGACTTGTAGTGGGTGACCCAAGCAGTAAGCTCTGCTAGGTTGGCTAAGAGCCTACGAACGTTTAGGTTGGCAATTTTTAGCCCTTTTGTGGAGAGCCATGCAGGGGGGGACTTGAGAGAAGGCAGGGTGGCAGGCTGGCTGGTTAGGGTGGCCCCACCCATGGAGGGTAATGGGAGGGGAACAGTCATGATGACTGGGGGTAAAAAGAACTGCCTGATAGGACAGGGGGCAAGGAACTGCCTAAAAGGATTGCCAAGGGGCGAGAGCTAAGGAAGAGCAGGGAGCAAAGCACAGGCAGGGATATAGCAATAGTAGGGATACCAGAGGGAGAGAAAACAGAACAAGGTGCTGTAGATATGTCACTGAGTGGCAGCTGAATCAGAAAGAAAAGAAGAAAAAAAAGACATGAAATGAGATGAGAAACTGCAGATTAGCAAGCCAGAAGGCAGCTAAGAGGGAGTGGAATATGCTGGGCTGGAAGGGCGGCCGCTAGTGGTGGGAAAAGATAACCTGCAAATGGGAAACAGGTTATTTTCAGCTCTCCACGACGCTCACCAGCCTATTTAAGGAGAGCCGCCAAGAGAGTCAACTACAGAAGGTCGCTGGCGGCGGGGCCAGACCATCTGCTCTGATAGAAAACCGCAGCTGCAGCACGAAATTACAGACACCAGCTGTATTAGGCAGGTATGTGGCTTTGAATTAGAGTCCTGATACTGACTGCGCCACGGAGAACTTTTTAAATGGTAAAAAAGGCGCCAAAGAGCAAGGAGCAGTCTTTTTCCAATCGCTGGCATGCAGGGCTGGGCTGGGCTGTTACCTGAGCTAACTGCGGGGATCCATCCGTTGCTTTGTAGGGTAGGGCTGTGGAGCGCCTTCACGACCTCTGCTCCTCGCGGGTCTGGGTCTGTGGAAGGACAAAGGGAGAGATTGGTATAAGAAGGCAGGGGGGGTATAGTAATGAAGCAAGGACAATAGCCTTCTCAGAGATCCTGCCTCTGTCTAGAGCTAGTTAATATGATAAGCAGAACATTAGGGATTTTAATGAATGGCTGAGGGGATGGTGTAAATCTATGGGATTTGGGTTGGTAGGGATTTGGGGGGAGACATGGGCAAACAATAGCTTATATGTCCCAGACAGGTTACATCTCAGTAAAGATGGTACAGCAGTTCTTAAAAAGAAATCTGAGGATTTGCTGGCACCTTATTTTGGTTTAAACTAATTTTTTTTTGGGGGGGGGGAATCACGTATCAAGCATTTGGTGGCTATAACCAGTGATGGGCCATTGCCTACCCTGCTGGATGAAAATGTAGGGGACTGGGAAGGTACAGGTGGAGGGTATGGGGAAAGGATTAGAGGGGACGGGGGTCAAAGGAAAGGATGGGTGGTTGTCTCCATTAATGCGAGGAGCCTAAGTAATAGGATGCCAGAGCTCAAAACACTTTTGGCGGAGGGAGGGGGGGTGGATACTGCCGCCATCACTGAAACATGGGCAAATCAGGATAGAGAATGGGAATTAATGATACCAGGCTTCAGGTTGTTAAGGAGGGACAGGGAATCTGGCAGGGGAGGAGGGTGACTGTCTACATAAGGGAGCAGATAAAGTGTCATAGGAAGGAAGGGAGGAAGGGAACACGGAATCCTTGTGGATCAGTTTATGTGTCAAGCTAGGGGTGGTGTACAGACCACCATCTCAGCCGGAGGAGAAAGACACGGAGTTAGTTGGTGTTATAAAGAGGAATTGTAGAAGGGGCAACACAGTGGTGGTTGGTGACTTCAACCTACCAGGGACAGACTGGGCCACCATGTCAGCTAAGAGTAGCAGGTAACAAGTTATCCTGGATGCGTTTCAGGATGTGTTCCTGTTTCAGCTGGTAAGTGATCCAGGGTTTTATTTAACTCTAAAAACTGATTAGCGTTTTGCTTATAAAAGTGCTAAAACATTGTAAAAACGCATAGCACTTGCCTCATTGTATTTAACATAATACTTCTAGAAAGCCTATATAAATATTTTTTGTACAGTTAGTATTGTCCCAGGAAAAAAAAACTGCTAATCAATTATTTAAAACCCTGTGATCCTACAAGAGAGGGCACCATCTCAGACCTTGTCAAATGGGGATCAAGTAAGGGAAGTGACAGTGAAGGTACCCACAGTGGGGAGTGATCACAACACTGTATGGTTTGTACTAGAGTTAGACAGTGAGGAGGCCAGTACCACCACAAAAGTAATTTATTTTCGGAGGGCGGATTTCAGTAGGATGGCAGCAGTGCTAGGGAGACAAGTGGCTAGTATAAAACCTGGCATGGACACCAACCAGAAATGGGACATCATACGGTTGGGACTGGTGGAGGCCACTAACTCCTGTACTGTGCGGAGAAGTAAGGAGGCAAGGTCTATAGACCAAGCTGGTGGACCAAGGAAGTACAGTTGAGGGTGAGGGGAAAAAAGGGAGGCTTTTAAAAACGATAAGAGGACCTGTAGAGAGGCAGATAAGGAGGATTATATCCGGAGTTCCAGGGAAGTGACCAGGGTGGTAAGGGCAGCCAAGGCTGAGAAGGAAGTACGGCCTGCTCAAGGGATTAGTCAGGATGAAAAGTGGTTCTTCAAATAGATCAGGGAGAGAAGGATATGCAGGGAGCAGATCTCTAAAAGTAAGACAAATGAAGGATGGGTAGACAAGGGGGATAAACAGGCAGAGGTATTTAATGAATATTTCTGTTCAGGGAGAGGGGTTACCTAGTCATCATAGGTACAACAATGAGAGGAATGTTGAGGGAGCAAGGATAGCGGATGAGGAGATCCCTAGGCAGAGGGTACTAGAGGGTCTAAGGGCTCTGCGAACTGATAAAGCACCAGGACAAGACGGGATACACCCGAGGATTTTGAGGGAGCTTGTGGAGTTGCTGGCAGAGTCTCTGACAGACATTTTCGACATGTCCCTTCAAACAGGTTGTGTGCCCCAGGACTGGAGAGTGGTGCATGTGGTACCCATCCACAAAGGAGGCTCTTGGGATGATCCAGGGAACTACAGGCCGGTTAGTCTCACATCAGTTGTGGGTAAACTATTGGAGACTATCCTTAGGGAAAAACTATGGCATTTCTGGAGGAGAATTTTCTATTACCTGTAGATGAATGGCAACACGGGTTCACACAGGGAAGGTCTTGACAGATCAACCTTGTGGATTTTTATGACTGGGTGACTAGAACTTTGGATGAGGGTAAAGCAGTGCGTATTCTGTACCTGGACTTCAGTAAGGCCTTCGACTCATTGCCATACAGGAAACTGATAGGCAAGTTGAGGGACCTGAGGTTAAGCGACAGGATGGTCAGATGGATTGGGAACTGGCTAGAAAAGAGGCAGCAGAGGGTGGTGGTAAGGAGGGAAATATCAAGACCACAGGAGGTCATCAGTGGGGTCCCACAGGGCTCGGTGCTGGGCCCAATGTTATTCAACATCTATGTAGCAGATATGGCAGTTGGAGTTCGGAGTCGGATAAGTATGTTTGTTGATGATGCTAAATTAGTAGCAGTGGTGAATGGGGGGGGGGGTGTACTGCAGAAGGACCTAGAAACCTTGGAGAGGTGGTCAAGTACCTGGCAGTTGGACTTCAATGCAAAGAAGTGCAGGATTATGCACTTTGGGAAAAGGAATCCAGGATTCAGTTATAAGCTGGGAGGGGTGCAGTCATTAGTATCCACAGAGGAAAAAGATCTGGACGTGCTAGTCACATGCCATATGAATCACTCTGAACAGTGTAGGAAAGTGGCAGCAAAGGCTAATAGGATGCTGAGGTGTATAGCAAGGGGAATCACCTCAAGGAGAGTGAGGAGGCGATCCTGCTGCTATACAGGGCATTAGTGTGGCCTTACTTGGAGTACTGCATGCAGTTCTGGCATCCCTATTTAAAAAAGGACATCAGACTGTTGGAGGGGGTACAGAGAAGAGCAACCAAGATACTGAGTGGGATGAGGGAAAAGACCCAAGAGGTTAAGTTACAGATACTAAATACTATATATACTCGCTTTAGGACAGAAGGCACAGGAGGGATATGACCGAGACCTTCAAATACTTGAAAGGCATTAATGGGGTACGCCATGAGGGTCTGTTTAAAATTAGAAGGAAGGGATCTGAGGGCACAGTATAAAGCTGGGGGAGGATCAGAAGGGAGATGAGGCGTTTTCTCACTGAGGAGGGTGGTGACAGTATGGAATGCTGTGCCTCATGAACTGGTTTCGAGGAATTAGTGGGGGATTTAAGGGGTGGGATAAACTTAAGGGCAAAATCAAAACTGGGAAGGGGAGAGATGGTAAAATAGTGGGATAATTTGGTTGGAGGGGAGGAGGAGGGAGGGCAGCATCAGTGCACAACACTGAGAGCTGCACACTCAGGCAGACTTGATAGACCATAAGGCCTTTGTCTGCTGGCTTCACCCTATGTGTTTATGTTCGTATATAAATAAAAGTGCCTTAGCAGACACTACTTGGTTACAACAGTTTCTTAATGAGATACCTAGCTACCATTCCCCATTCTCACCACCAACTGGTTGGCAAAATATGTAGATGGCTGCATCTCAAAAAAAAAAAACAACTCTTTATATATGATCACAATCAATATTTATTTAGTTAGTTAGTTTTTGTTGACCGGGTAAGTACACTAGACAAATCCTGCCTATTTTCAGGCACAACCAGGGGAAGGGGGATACAGATATATGCCAACTGACCTTGAACCAGATTAAGCTGTTGGTGTTATTTTTAGTGAATATGACCTGCTCAAGCTATAGCCTCCCCTATATGATGAGGTAAGCTGGACTAGCAGCAACCATCCCCACAGGGAACCCTAGGGCATTTGGAAAAGAAGCACTCCCCCATGCCGATTTTCTCTGGATTGGGTGGCATAGGGCTGAGTGCTTGGCAGGCAGGTGGAAAGGGGTCTGAGCATATTTTATTATTTGACAACCGGGTGGGTACACTGGTCCCAGGGACCATTTTCAGGCATGATACAGGCCATAGAGATGTCACGAATACAAAGATAGAGCGGTCATAGGTACATCCAGTGAAAAGCATGCCAGTATAATTCTCCTGGGGCTATGACTATTTCCTATGTTTTATCCGGAGATGCCCGACTGTGAACACGTGGTGCATACCCAACAGAAGTGTGTACCTATAGTCGCTGCATGTCCCTTCCCACTACTGTTTCCAATTGGCATGTGCTATCTGGGTACCTTCAGTTGGTACTAGTATAGCAGGAATCGGTTAACAAACCACCTTAAGGAAAACAGCATCCAACTGGATTCTCAGACCTCTTCCCCTGCATGCCCTCTGGGCTTATTCCCAAACTTGAGTCGCTGGCACTGTAAGTGACAGAGCTGCCACTGTACTGATAGGCCAGTCAATCAATGGCTATTTTTTAGGTGTGTGTATGTTAAAATCCTAGCAGTGCAACAGAGACTGGGATCCATGGTCACATGTAACAGTGGTACATCCAGCAGACCTGGGTTTCATTCCCACAACTCCATCTGCATACCGTGCGACTCTGAACAAGTCACTTAACCACCCCAGTGCTCCTGGGATGCCCCTGAAAACAGGCACTTGTGCCTAGTGGGACTTACCCAGTTACCAAAAAAGATCAAGACTGCAGGCACTAGCCAAGAGACCGTCATCTTCTGCTCTATGGAAAGTACAGTACGTCGGACGGTGGGGGAAGATTAGGAGGATTCACTATCAAACCTGCTTGCTAACTGAAAAGGCACTTCTCGGGCTCCTGCCTTCTGGTATTACAAGCTTACTCAGCCCCTCTTGCAGCTCCTAGCACACGTGTAGCTCAGTCAACCAACATTTCTCTGTCCCAAGATACCAGACTACACAAGGGCAACGACTGTTTGCATTTAGAGCGCCACTATGGTTTAATGCACTGCCCAGAGATATCTCCTCCTTACCAAAATTAGGACCATTTGAAGGCACTCGTCATCAGCATCTTATAGCTAACAGTTCCTGGGACCATTTCAACTGACATGACACTACCTCTGCAGTATTGACACATCCTTGTGTACCTACTTCTTCCCCTTTCTCTGCGAATGACCATTTTTACCCTAACCACTCTGCCCCATTTCCTGCCTCCTTCCCCAATCCTTCTTTCACCTCACCCCTCTCACCCTCCACCTTCTTTCCACCGATTATCTTCACTTACCTGAACTTTTGTTCTCCCAAATCTACCTATACTTATTTGACAAAGCACCTTGGGTTGCCTCCTTTTATTAGGTTATTTTTGATTTCCTACTGATTCATAGTTTCAATTTTAGTTGCAATGTTAATGTCATTTTAAATACTTTCTTATCAAAATTTTACGTAATACCATCCGGTGTATGTCTGTCACCCTTCCCACTGACGTGGAACCTTTGTAAAAGAAATGTGCTCAAAGGTACTGTAATCCAAGAATTAATAAATAAATAAATGGCTCAAGCGTACGCAAGCATCTGCTATTGCTTAATTCATACCCAGTCTCCATATGCAGGTGATTTTTTTCCAGCCATAAACTACAGCAGCACCCTTATGAGCCCTTCATTAACCAAAGAATGTTGGGAAAGCAGTGGCTGCCCAAAGGTTTTCTTTAGACCCGAGCCACACTGTAGACCTCAATAACTGATGCAAGCCAGTTGTAACCTACATTTATTTTTTACATTACAAATATGCGAACTACAATCAGAAAACATTAAAATAAAAAGAAATCTCCATACCTTTGTTCCATTTGGATAAATCTCTCCTTCTTCAAGAGTATCCACCAACTCGTCTTCTTCAAATGTAGTCCGCTTGTATGAAGACATCTGAAAGGTTACATGAAGAAAAGACTCTCTTAATGCTTCCATATCCTTGACTAACTAAACACAGCTTCAGGTTGTTTTTTTTTGGGGAGAGACCCACAACTGGCGGAATGCTCAAATGCTGGAGGCTTGTTCACTTAGGATAGCTGGGAAGAGTTCCATTTGTTATCCCAAACACTTTCTCTCTCCACTTAAAAAGCACAGTCCGAAGATGGAAAGTCAAGAAAAGACACTGCTAAATCAGACAGACTTGTAAGAGACAGTACAAAAGGGCTACTGGTTGTGAAAGGAGCTCTGCCCACAAACAATATCTCGGCAAGATAGTTCCATGTTTCTAAGACTGGCACCTCTTAAATCTTCTGACTGCCTGTATTAAACAGAGGCCATCCCTGGAAACACCTGAGATTCTGAAGTGCCCGTCTCCTGCTGCGCTATCTATAATCAAGACAAAGTTCCTCCTGCAATCCAAGTCAGAGAAAACTGCTTTAGGGTGGAAATGTGCCAGAACACTTATTACATTACGCTCCTGGAGTTAGTTTTGGTCCAGTCTATGTTAAATGAGAGAACAGTACTCTTTCTGAACTTTTCATGTAAACTGGGAGCCTTCAGAAGTAAATAAAAAAGTGCAAAGGAAACAGGAAGCAAAATTCTTTAAGGAACATGCAGTTCGCAGTGCAGCATTCCACAATGTGATCCGAAGGCTTCAGATTGTTGATGTAGCCAGGCTCCACCCTTCACCACCCCCCTCCTGCACTCACAAATCAGCACTTCCTTAACTCTCCCAATGCAGCTCATGTAACTATTGTCTCTAGGCTCTACAGAGAGACAAGACACAAAGGACAGAAGCGTGGAAGCGATCAGACTACTCACTGTTTTCTTTGGCCGTAACACAGCCATCCCTCCCTGCCCTCACTTATGACAGGACTGGGAATGTGGGTGGCTGTGCATATGGGTCCCAGCCAGTAGTGTGGTGGCTGGATTATACCCATGTTCACATTTGTTGCAAGTCAAGTTCCAGTCTCAGATCTACTGCCCAAATTACATAAGATTATTTTGTCTTGGTCAAAGAAGCAGAGTTATACCTCAAAATTGCTCTGCCCCTCATCTGTCCTTCGTGGAAAAGGTGCTGCCCATCAAGAAAACGTGCTGCAAATTCAAATGTTAAAAGCTAAAATGTATAATATTCTAAGATGCTAAATCAAAAGTAGGCTTTGTACAAGTAAATACAATGTTGTCCACAGTGTTCTGAGATTGTAATCACCATGTTTGACGAAGTGTCCCTCATCATAGACCCTCACCTGACCTACAATATCCACGTTATCAACCTCATCAACAAAATCCATATGAGGCTAGGTCTCTTGTACCAAAGCAGAAAGTTCCTTATCCCATCTCCAGACTACACCTCACCAGCTCCCTTCTCCTGCCCCTCCTTGATTATGGCTCTATTGTCTACTCCCCCCCAACACATCCCCCCTTTCTCCAAACTCAGTACTACATACAATAATATTGCACGCTTTGTGACCAGCCTCCCCTGGATGACCCATCACTGTACCCTCTATGCCTCCCTCAATTGGCTCACCCCTGAAGGCAGGTTCCAACTTAAAATGCTTTATTTCCTACACAAAGTTCTCCGGAACCTGCTGCTGATCAGCGTAAACTCCCTGTTCCCCTTATCGGTTCCCAAGCACAGTACAAGAGGGGTGGCCTATCATATTTCCGACACCCCTTTTTACCGCACCAAGCATGCGCAGAACTCCATTACATACAAGGGTTATAAGTTTTACAATAAACTGCCCCCTGAACTTCAGGCCTGTAGTTCAATTGTCTCATCTCCTTTCTCAAGGACCACCACTTGTGCCTGCTCCGGTAGGCAACCCCCCTGAATGTCCACCAACCCCTTGAGTTACCTTACAGTTTATAGGTGTAACCCCCCTGCAAATGGGGGGTCTGTGTGTACCTATGCCTGAGTCCCACCCGGGTTGCTGACTGAGTGCTCCGTTTCTGTCGTCGCTAAATGCTCAGAGGGAGCTCAGTTGAAAGATGTAACTAACTGCTGGAAACTATTTAGGGCAGTGGTAAAAATGCAGTTTGTTCTAACCTGCTTTTCTTGCTGTACGGACAGTTTCTGTTTTGCTCCACCATTTTGGTCCTGAACTGCCAAATTGGACCAATCAGTGTGCAAGGACTCTAAAATGGAGCCTGTCAAAATGGAACTAATGGTGCCAGACTCTGGGAATTGTAGTTTTGGACCACTGGTGCCTTTTTGCACCAACAGGGGGAGTGTGTTGTGACTGACAGAGGAACCAGCCAATTGGACCTTTTGGATTCTGGGGAAATCCCTCAAACTGTCTGCTGGCAAGCCAGATTCAAGGGGGAAGCTGAGCAAGAAGGAGCTCGCCTAGTTCAAGCGGTCGTGTTGTGCAGTAGTTCACGTGGGAGAATCGTGGAAGCCCTGATTTCTGGCCTGCTAGCCTGCCTTCTGCCCTGAGAGGGGGAAGAATACTCTTGTCGGACTAAATCTGAATTTGATGAGAACGAAGCAAACTACTGATTTGGGACCAGGCTTAACCTGTAAAAGACTGAGGATTTTGCTGAATGCGATCAGCCTGTCAGGAATTTCAGTTACTTCTGAGCTCCCAGCGTGTGCAGAGACTTGTGATCGTGACTGGGGAGCATCTGGCCTGGTACAGGTAGAATTCTGGTATATAAATGTACTATGTACTGAAGGAGAAACATGATTTAGTTGGCTGTGTGTTGCTGGCTTGTACATATGAATGTGCTATGTGCTGGATGGGGATCGCAATCTAATTCCCCTTCTTCTGTTAACTGCGTGCTAGTGGCTAGAAGCTGTTTCCCAGCTAAAACTGGACTGAATCCATTGTTGCCTACTGCAGACAGGCCCTGCCACGAGGGCCTTGTCTCCCTACCCTGCTGCACAGAGAAAATCCATCTATGAGGGACCAACCAGGAGATCAGCCCTTGCTCCCTGCCTGAACAAGAACAGTGCCAAAGCAACTCGTGTGGGCCTTGCTTCCTCTGGCAATCCAGAACGCCCATCCATCAGCCCTCCTGTGTTCAGCCTGGGTACCGTGAGTAATAATCAGGGTAGCTCCCTGCAACATTTCTTAGTCAAAAGTGTGTCATCTGATTCTTGTCTTGTTCCCTTTCCACGAACTAAGCCCTCCGGCTCTGGATTACAAATTGTGTGTGTGTGCGCATGTTCTTTCTCCATCACAGGACCCCAACCAGCTGCTACGCCGGCCTACACCGAGCATCGGTACTGGTTAGTCTTTTCCCCCATCCTGGGTACCCAGAGAGTGTGACTGAGTTGGACTCTAACTGCATGCACAGTAGTGTGATTCTTAGTGTATTTAAGCCAATTAACCCAATTATCCAAGAGGGTAGCATCTTTCAAAAAAAGAGGTGTGCAAGAACAAGGGGGCACAATTTGAAGATAGAGGGGGGGCGGCTCAGAGGTAATTTAAGGAAGTATTTTCACAGAGAGGGTTGTGGATGCATGGAACGGCCTTCCGGAGGAGGTCGTGGAGTCAAAAACAGTGGTGGAATTCAAGCATGCATGGGACAGTCATAAGGCAATTCTAGGGGATGGGGGTAGGAAGAAGTAGGCTGCTGGTTAACTAGGATCTGCAGCTTGTCCAGTAGGCAGGGAAATGGGCAGACTGGGTGGGCCAAGCGGTCCTTATCTGCCGTCAAATTCTATGTTTCTATCCTCCGTCCCTGTTATAGTCCCCCAAATAAATCAGATCTGTTTTTCCTGCAATTTACATTGACTGCGGTGTCAGCTTATGCTGAAGGTACTGCATTGTTGCTTTCGTACTGCATCACCTTATTTTACAGGGGGTCCCCAGAGTCAAGCTGAAGGAACCAGTCCTGGGGGTTAGTGCCAATTATAAGTGTATGTACAAAGCATATCTGGGGTGTTGGGAAGGTGCATATTGTGTGGGCCACTAGTGGGAAAAGAGGGGGGTCACAGTGTCCCAGAGGGTTGTGGCCTGGTTAGCTTGACCAAAACCAACCCTGACCTTTGGGTGGTGGCACCCATTTCAGAACTCAGGCATCTTAACCTGTTGGTAGCCAAGCAGACTGGGGTAGCAGCCCTTAGGATAGCGTCACCTAGGGGTTACATATATATCTGTATATAGGCGCTATTGTTTTGTGCTCTGCATTTGTTTTTGTTTTAATCTAGATGATCCTGTCATGTACAAGTTTTCCTATTGTAAATATCATAAAGTATTACTAATATTGTTTTTACCTTTTTCTCTGTATCATCGAATTTATGTACCCCTGGATGTTTGTGAAAATAGGCAGTCTTGCTCACATACTTTTGAGTATAAAAAAAAATAAAACTGAATTTAAATTATGGCGGTCATTGTCCCTCATGTTCCGTGTCTGTGTCCCTGATCATTTCAATTACAGAAGGTTGAGAGATATGGAAGAAAGGTGTTCACACAGCACATTCACCTTTTTTCTTTCTGTACATGAGATTGTATCGGACACATAAACTACATTATATTTTAATCCTTCAAGTGCCTCCCAAAAATGTCAAAAAGAAATTATGGCATCCTATAGGCAGTGTGAAGCCAAACTAACTAATAAAATTGAGAGCTGGGTATTTCTTTGGTATCCTTTATCAGGGAGATGGGGTGTTTCCTGCACAGCATTACTGGAACGTGAGGAACTCAGCAGCCTGTGATTGGGGGCATGCTAGCAGCCTACACTGGGGAGATGGGATGACTCTTCAGCAACCTGCAGTGGGGTGTCTACTACAGGTGGGGTAACTAGGCCAACCAATGATGGGAAAGCGGGTAATTCCTCGACGACCTGTGTGGGGAGGCGGGGTGTCCCACTGGAACCCGGAAGTATAGAGATGGGGCTTCTCCTCAAAAGTCTGCAGTGGCAAGGTGAGGCCTCTCCTTAGAAGCCTGAGGAACAGAAACGGGACATCTCCTTGAAAGTCTGACATGGGGCATCTCCTTAGAAGACTGCAGCAGGGAGGTGGGATGACTCTTCAAAAGCCTGCAGTGGGGATTTAGGTCTTACAGCGGTGTGTCTCCTCGGAAGACTGATCAGGAGGTGGAGGTGACTCCTTTGTTGTCTGCAGTGAGGAGGCAGAAGGATTCCTCAGCAGCCTGCAACAGGAGACGTAGGGTGACTTCTTGGTAGCCTGTAGGGGTATAAGGCCATTCCTCTGCAGACTGTGGCATAGGGAAGGGGCACTACCTTAGCAAACTGCAGTCAAAGGGAAGGGAATTCCTCGGCAGCCTGTTGCAGATGGTGGAGTGACTCCACTGCAACCTGGACAGGGAGATGGAGCGACACCTTGGCAACCTGCTGTGGAGAGGCAAGGTAACTCCTCAGCAGTGTGTAGTGGCGAAGTGTGGTGACTCTGAGGCAACCTTGGAAAGGAAATGAAGTGAATCCTCAGTTGCCTACCGTTTGCAGTCAGGGTATCATAACATGTCCAAAATGCCTGCGTCCTCTCCCGTGCTAAAAAAATTTCACCATATTTCCCTTCATCCTCTGTGACCTGCACTGGCTCCCAGTCCCCTTTCAGATTCAAGTTCAAGACTGGGTTTTTGCTTTTCAAGATGTTAAATGGCCTTGCCCCCACTCTGATCTCTATATACCCACCCCCTGCACTCTCTCCACTCATCCAACATTGGCCTCCTCTCTGTTCCATCTACCAACCAATCCACTGTTGTTAGTGCAGCCTCCTCTTCTGGTGCTCCTGCCATATGAACAGATTACCTATTTATCATTGTCCAACCATTTCATTTTACTATAAACCTAGCTGGTTTCCCTTGCTTAGAATTCCTAGTTTCTCTCTTTTAATAGGTTTTCTTTCCCCATGTGCTTACATTGGCAGTCCGACCACAAGTTCCTCCAGCTGGCTCTGCGTGCACCTGCAGCTACCTTGGTCCACCACGTGCCTTATACTGTAACTAACCTGACTCCTTTCAGGATTTATTTCCATTTATTAACTTCTGCTTTTACTACTGTATTACACAATGTTATTTTGCACACTGTTTCCTGTCTGGGGCACACTTTGTATGAAAGCCATACAAAAACAAATTCTATCGTACTGGACAACTCCCTAGTGACCTGCAGTATGGAGGCGAGGTGGGGCAACTCTACAGAAGCCTGTGGCAGGTAGGTCGGTGACCCCTTGGCAGTTTAAGCTGGAAAGGCAAGGCATCTCTTCATCAACTGCAACAGAGGTCTTCCTCTGCAGCTTGTAGCGTGAGGTGCTGTAGGGGGATGTATCCACATCCTGCTGCAGGAATGACCTTGTCAGCCTGTAGTAGGGAGGTGGGGCTGGGTGACACCATGGCAACTTGCAGTAGGAAAGTGTGGGGCCTCCTTTGCTGCAGGAGGCAGGTAGGAAGGATGGCCCCTTGGCAGTCTGCAACAGGGACATAGGGCAGCCAGCAGCAGGGAGGTGGAGCAGGGTGAGGTGAAACTTAGGCAGCCTGTGGTGGAGACGTGGGATGTCTCCTTTGCTGCCTAAGCTGGGGAGGTAGGGTAACTACTCAGCAACCAGCATCAGGAAGGTAGGTTGGGCAATTCCTCAGCAGTTCACCTGTGGCATGGAGAAGGGGTGACACCTTAGCAGTCTGTGGTAGGGGCAGAAGACAATTTTACAGCAGCCTGCAGCAGGGAACTGGGTGGAATGACTACTAGTTGGCAGCATGCAAACGGGAGGTGGAGTGACTACCCGGATGCCTGCAGTATGACATTAGCATAGAAAACATAGAAAAAAAAAGACAGGAAAAGGAGAGCAAGGGTCCATCTAGTCTGCCCATGTGTTCCTTGAACCTTCTCAGATCACAGAACCTAACCCCCCCCTTCTGCCTAATGCCAACTACTGCTACTGCTGCTTTTGATCGTGCTTTAGCCTTGTCCCACCCTAGCTTGAATGATGTCACAGACTTTGCTTCCACTACCTTAGCTGGCTTTCTGCATGACTTCTCTGCATCCTGAAGCAGGAAGGTGGGCTAACTACTTGGCAATCTGCCATAGAGGTGGGGTGACTCCTCTGCAGCCTGCGCTGGGGTGGTGATATGCAGTGGTGTCACTGGGCCAAAAAACGGAGGGCATTCATTTCCCCCCTACCCCCATTCTCATTTGTGCCCCATAGTGTTTCTTCCAGATCACTCTTGGTCTTTCAGGTCCATTTATTGGGAATCTCTGTATCTTTAAGACTGGCTG
Source organism: Neoceratodus forsteri (assembly GCA_016271365.2). Lineage (NCBI taxonomy): Eukaryota > Metazoa > Chordata > Ceratodontiformes > Ceratodontidae > Neoceratodus > Neoceratodus forsteri. The sequence continues at coordinate 131,235,771 of CM057452.1, forward strand.
TGAATGAACTGATGCTGGGCAATTTTCTCCAGAGCCCAGCCAACTAGGAGTGCCAGGAGGCAGGCAGATTTAGTGGTCCTTCTGGACAGTCTCTTGCATATAGGAGTGTGTGCATACTGTAGAAGTTGTTATGAATGATGCTAAGTAGTATGAACCTGGTCAAACCACTGAGAACCATGACAATCGTCATAGTAATGGAGAGAAGGGAACTGTTTGCAAAGAGAAAGGTGCTCTCTGTAAAACAAATGGGGAGAGAAGGAAGACAGATGGAAACAGGGAAGATGGACCAAGGGAGAGAACTAAGGAAGCGAGATGGAAACAGGTAGGGTGGGGGGAGGACAGAAACGTATAAACCTTTCAAGCAGAAAAAGACAGAGGTTCATTTCAGTCTGCTCTGTTCCAACTTAACCAGCAACGTCAGCCTACTGCTGTGCAAGTGTTGCAACAGCCATACTACTCTCTCCCCCTGAACACGTTCCACTTTAATCAGTTCTTTATATATGTCCCCGCCCCATCTTGAAGTCCTTTACACTCTTCCACTCAAACACCGCTTGTGGGCAAACTGTTCCACCCACTGAACTACTCTCTCCATGAAGAAATACTTTCTCACAGCCCTTCGGAATGCCCCGCTCCCCCCTATAATTGCAATCATGCCCCCTTGTGGTAGATCCCTCACAGCACTTTAACAGTTGCTGACTGTCGACCCTGTGGGATGCCCTTCATAAATCTGAACATTTCAGTCATGACTCTCTTCTCTCCCCTGACTTCCAAGGAGTACATATTCTGGCTATATAGTCTACTTGACCATCTTCCCCTGCTGCCCCTGAATCATCTTGGTTGCTCTTCATGGTACCATCTCCAAATTTTTGTTTTGGGGGTAGTCTTTGGTAACCAGGTGTGGTCCACTAGACACAATTGCCTGTTTTCAGGGGCGAGCTGGGAGCACTGAGGAGGTTAAGTGACTTGCTCAGAGTCACACAGTATGCAAGTGGAGATCATGGGAATCAAACTCGGGTCTTTTGGATGTACCAACTTCAGTCTCAGCTCATTACTCTAACCTCTAGGCTGTACTGCCAGCCCCAGTCAATCTGTTTCTATCCCTTTTCAGGTGAAGGTTCCAGAACTGTGCAGAGTACTCCAAATGTAGCAATATCAGGGATCTGTACAGAGGCAGGATCAGCCTCTCATTTGTACTAGAGTCCCCTCTTCCCATATTGCCCAGAATTCTGTTCCCCTTCCCATATGCCTTATTATACTGTAGCTGTATCTTTACATTGCCAGCGATGGTTACATCCAGATTCCTTTCCTTGGTCACTGCTGTGAGCTTTCCTCTCCCTAGCCAGTATTCTGTCTATGGGTTGTTCCTCTCAACATGCATGACCTTGCACGTTTTTGCACTGAACTTGAGCTGCTGGATCCCAACCACTTATCCAGCTTCTCAAAGTCACTTTTCCCTCCTCACTATCCACAGTCCCATGCAACTTAATGTCATCTGTGCAGATAAACAAGTAGAAAAGGACTGGACCCAAGAATGATCCATAACTGGAGACAAATAGTAAAGACAGATGGAATTTGGGAAGGGGGGGAGACTATCAGATCAGTTGAGACAGGGAGGGTACCTAGGGATTGGCGAGAGGCACATGTGGTGCCAATCCATAAAGGGGGGTCGAGGGAAGTACCAGGTAACTACAGACCCATCAGTTTGACCTCGGTGGTGGGAAAATTAATGGAGAGTATACTAAAGGAACAATTGGGGGTGTACTTGGAGGAGGTGGGAGATCTGGATAGTCGGCAACATGGGTTTGTGCCAGGTAGATCATGACAAACCAATCTTGTGGAGTTCGACAAATGGGTAACATCAGAAATGGACAGGGGAAAGCCTGTAGAAGTATTATTCTTGGACTTCAGCAAGGCATTTGACTCTGTCCCCCACAATGGTCTGGTGGAGAAACTGATGGGGTTGGGAGTAGGCCCTTTGATGGTCAGAAGGATTGAAAACTGGCTAGCTGGACGCACCCAGAGAGTAGTGGTTGGTGGGGAGCTCTCGAACCCTAGAGAGGTCGGTAGTGGGGTACCACAGGGCTCGGTCCTGGGTCCAATACTGTTTAATGCATACATATCGGACATCAGGGAGGGTATAGGGTGTGAAATGAGTCTCTTCGCTGATGTCTCCAAGATGGGAGCAGTAGTTGAGAGGGAAGAGGGGAGGTTGGCCCTGCAAGGGGACCTGAACACCCTGGAAAGCTGGGCTCACACATGGAAATTAAATTTCAATATCACCAAGTGCAAGGTGTTACATCCTGGGTGGGGAAACCCTAAACACAGGTACACCCTGGGAGGGTAGGCGCTGGAGGCCTCAACAGGGGAAAAAGACCTAGGGGTCATGGTGGATGCATGTATGAATAACTCTGAGCAGTGCAGGAGAGCAGCTAGCAAGGCAAACAGGATGTTGGGATGCATCGTAAGGGGGATCACCTCTAGGAGCAGGGAAGTGATTCTGCCGCTGTACAATGGACTGATTAAACCACACCTTGAGTACTATGTACAGTACTGGAGACCACACTTGAAGAGGGACATACAGCTCCTGGAGAGGGTACAGAGGAGGGCAACTAAGATGATATGAGGACTAAGGGATTTGACGTATAAGGACAGACTTGAGGAGCTCTGCCTGTTTTCACTGGAGGAGAGGAGAGATGGGGGGACATGATTGAGGTCTTCAAGTACCTCAAGGGAATAAATAGGGTAAACATGGAGGGGATCTTTAGACTAAAGCAGGGAGGTATCACCAGAGGGCATGGTTTGAAGTTGGAAGGTGGAAGGGTGAAGGGGGAAAGAGGAGGAGGTTTTTCATTGAGAGGGTGGTGGACCCTTGGAATGCACTGCCTAGTGAGCTAGTTCAGAGATCCACAGTGGAGGGCTTCAAGAGAGGATGGGATAGACACATAAAGTGGAAATATCAGATGATAGCCTGGCCCAGGGGTGTGGGGATGGATGATAGGGGTTTCTGGAACACAAGGGGGGGCCTCTGCACTCAACTAGGGATCTGAGGTTCGAGCAGACTTGATAGACCGTAAGACCTAATCTGCTAGCAATTAGTATGTTAGTATTGAAAATGGGGAAGTCAGCTGAAGAGAAGTGGGGAAAGTGAGATGGATACTTTTTTTTTTTTTATTTAGTTGTTTAACCAGGTATAGCACACTAAGCTGAAAGCTTTTTTACAGGAGCGACCTGGGAGCACAAGGAGGTTAAGTGACTTGCTCAGGGTCACACAGTATGCAAGTGGAAGCTGTGGGATTCAAACCCAGGTCTGGTCTGCTGGATGTCACCAGATTTGCAGCTCAGAGCCTTAGACCACTGCGCTATACTGCCTGATTCGACATGGAAGGAGTGAGGAGTCAGATTTGGGAAGAAAGATGAAAATGGAGAGAAGGGAAGAGCAGAGAGCAGCAAGAGATGAAAACAGAGAATTAAGGCTTGACAGATTGAAAATTAAGAATGTGGGACAGCTCAGAAAGACAAACTGGATATGAGCTATCAGAGATGATGGGACCTTGACCAGTTCAACGTGTAGAAATGGGGAAAGGAAAGCTGGCCCACTGGCACAGTGGTAGCCCTACCACTTGTGGTGCTGACAACCCAGGTTTGGGAGAGAGAGTCTAGGACACTGGAGGGTTGGCTGGTGGGAAAAGGCTCGAGCATTCAATAGACTGCTCACCTTCTCTGGGGTGGGTGAGTATGGTGCTCCAGTGATATAATACCTTATGGCAGTCGCTGAGGTTATTGAGCCAATGACCCGCAGTACCAAGGGATGATGGGAGGTGGCAGATGTCGGCACGGCGCACACAGGGGCATGCGTGTCTCCCCCTAGATGTCACTGCACGCCCGTTCCAATGGGAGAGGGACCTTGCAGAACAAGGAAAAACCCCACTGGCTGGATGGGAAACATCACTCCACAGCCCCCACATCCACTGCTGGATCCTACCCTCCTGGGTCCTGCTACCCTCCAACCTTCACTGACCTTCACGTCCACCTGCAGGCCATTGCATTGATGTAAGGAAGCACCGAGAAGCAGAAGGTGGCCCTGCCCCAGGGCTGCAAGTCGGGGAGGGTGGGGGTTGCCTGTAGGTGAGTCATGGTTGCGTCAGAGGGCAGAGGTTACAGTTAAGGAGGGTTTCAGGCAGGGCTGGAGCAGGCTGGGTGACGACAGAGGTCCAGTCGGTGGCAAACCCAAGGGAAAAAGAATTGGAAAAAAAAAAAAAATAAGGAAAGGAAGAGAGAAGGAATGGCACATGAAATGAAGAAGGAAAACAGAAAAGTTCTTGTAGTATTATAAGCAGAAAACAAGGACAGAGGGAATGAATGAGGAAACAAAAGAATAAAAAACTGAACATGTCACAAGATAAGTTGATTTAAAAATTAATTAAAAAGCACATATCAAGGGCTGCCCGATGGCCTAATGGAAAGGACTGCACTTCCATGCCTGCAAGCCAAGTTCAGGAGCGAATTTGGGAGCCAGTGACTAGGTGGCCAAGCTGGGAGATAGTGCTGCAAATGGCAGCATGTGTTCCAGCAGAGGGGGACGTCATGACCCCCATGCGCTAGTGTGTGCCCTGGATTTAAGGGGCAAAAATGAGATGGAAAACAGAGATGGCTGCGACATGGTGACTGATGATCCTTGCAGGCTCCATACCACCAACCAGGCACCTTCCACTACTGGATCTGGATGTCTGAAGGGGTACATCCCCAAAGACTATGTCATAAGGGACGAAGGATGGGGTAAGTACCTGGGAAAGGTGGGTGATAGTTTTGGGGAAGGGGGGAGATGAGCTAACCAGATAGGGGCAGGCCAGCAAGGTAGACAAATGCAATAATAAAAAATAAAACAAATAGTTACAATTTACAAAAATTACACTTTCATACCTGCTTTACTGTCTTCTGCATCCCACCTTTCCTGGTTCTAAAGTGCACCATTTAGCACCTAGTTTTTCCAAAACGTTTCAGGGATTGTGTTTGTAGGGGAGAATTCCCTTGGATCCTTCTAAATTATGCCTCCTGAGGGGACATGTCCCCCCCTCCAAATTCTAGTGACACCCCTGTTGAAGTGACTGCCTAGCAGCCCTGAATGGCACAACTGTCCTGCTCAAATAACCATGTGCAAAACATAATTTAATCATGCCTGAACATGTGTTTTTCAAGTGTGACCGCTGTTCATCCATGTTTGATCACCATGGTTTTAGCATATCTGACTTTGGTTCATCTTGTTTACCACCATGGTTCATGCATGCTGGAACCGGGTTCATCCATGTTTTTAACCACCATGGGTTTAATGAAGTTTGACCATGCTTTACTCATGTTTAACCATGTTTCATCCATGCTTGACAGACACAATTTACCATGTTTCACCACTGTTCATCAGTGTTAGCCCAGAGTTTATCAACGTTTGATCACAATAGTTTATTCCCGTTTGCCCAAGGTTTGTCCATGATACCAAGAGCAATGGAGTTATGAGCTGTTAACCTGGTGCGACTCCTCAGCAGAATGTGGTGGGAGCTGGTGTGGCAGCAGGTTACTAGTCACTCACCGGGGGTTTATTTCCTAGCAGTGTATTTTAAGGTGTAACATCTTAGCAGCCTGGCATCATGGATGGGCACATCATTTAAACTGTTGCAGGCATTGAGTGACACTTCAACAGCCCATAACAGTGAAGCCTGTTGTAAAGGCATGCGACACCCACTTCAGCAGCCTGTCATGTGTGGGGGTACCTTGTAGCCTGTTGTGGTACTGACATATCAGGAGCCGGTCATGTAGGGGTAAGACAAACAGTCTGTTGGGGATATTATACCATGACAGTCCATTACAGCAGAGGGTGGGGATACCATGTAGCCTGCTGCAGGGGTGATACCTCAGTAGCCTGTTTGTGGTCTACAGTCTGGTAATGCCTCGGCAGTCTTTCATACATGGCAGCAGAATAACTTGTAGCCTGTTGTGGGGTGAGTTAGGCGAAACCTCTGCCAACAGTCATGCGTGTGGGTACTAATATCTTAGATTTGTTTGAGGTGGGGTGACATCTGGACAGTCTCTCATGAAGAGAAGGTGGCAACTTGGTAATATATCATGGGAAGGGGAAGAACCTCTACAGTTGGTCATGGGTAACGGGGTAAATATCTAATTACTGGTGTCTTGGGGGAGAATGGATTTACCTAAGCTTTGCACTTGACAGGGGGATATTAAAGTAATGCACTTAAAGGAGAGTTTTTTTTTCCTCAAATTGTATGTGTACCATAAATAAACTATATGCAGTATCTCAAGGGTGAGTGACATCTGTTTATATTGTGGGTGGGTGTGTTCCTCTTGACCCCACTCCTGTTTGAACTCACCACTCCATCTTGTAACTGCTACTAATCCCCCCCATTTGTCTCCTCCGTATTTCCCGTCATTTATTTTTTTTCCTTCCCCACTCTACTCCACTGCCTCCTTTTTACGTCCTCTGCTTCTCACCCGTTTACTCCCAAACAGCTACCCTCCCTCTTTCCCATACCCCACCTCCTTTCTAAGCTTGCCTCACTGACCAGGTCACCCAGGACATGGACGGAGTGTGTGTAAATTAAGCCTAGCCCTCTGGGATTGTTCCTCTAAGGGATGAACACCTTGCCTTTCATTCCCTCCTTTAAAATCTCATTTGCCTGTCCTGTCCTTATAACCTCCGTGGACTGAGTGCTTCATACGATGTCTAACCCCTTGTCGGATTTTCACCCCAGATGGACGAAAGTTCACCTCCCCTTCTCTCCTCACCCCGTCACTCCTTTTACTATCCCTCTCTCCTCACTCACCCTACCTTCCTGTTCTCTGCCTCTTACCCAACAATCTCAGTGTCTGCCTCTTATCCAACAATCTCGGTCTCTGCTTCCATGCTGTCACACCAGTCTGCAGTCCCCCTCAGCTCTGTCTTACACTCCATTCATGTCTTCAGTTGCTACACAATGTCCGTTGGCTCTCCATTTTACGTCTCTGTGCATTCGGGGTTTTCACCCATTTAGCACTTTACTGCACATATGTGTATTACCTGAATTGCCATATATTGTACATATGTGTAACTATCTGTATATTACATGTATATTCTTGTAACACTGCTTGCCTTATAGTTACTGTACTCTGTATTTTATTCATACTGTACTCCCTTCTCCCCCTCCCGAACATCTGGAAATGAGTTATTTCAGCTCAGTATTCCTTTCCTGGTGAAACTCTTCAAATAAATAAAATAAATAATAAAGCACTGTGCTGGGGTACAGACTGTGATGGCATGGGGTGCTGTAATCAGGGGAGGCAAATTAACATGGTCACCTCCCAGGGATACCGCTCATGCAGGCAAGCTAATGCTTTGGCTCAGTTGCTAAAGCCCTTGTTGTTTAGCCCCAGAGGGACAGAAGTTCGAATCCTAGGTTCCACAGTTTCAGAAATGATGTCACTGTACTTGGGACTGTTCTACAGGTGACTGTACTAGTGTCACTACAGAAGCAACAGTGGGATGACTGTGATGCAAGAGACGGTATTGTCCCTTTTAACGCAGAAGAACCGTGGTTTACTCCTCAGGCACGGGGTTGCTGCGGGGTTGGCAGGAGGTTGCTGAAACATCCTCAAGGGATCTTGTTGTACATCTGCCAGAGATGCAGCTTGATGCCCCAACACTACTTAGAGAGAGATGTCGGGGACACTGGAAGAGTCCACAGCATCATGATCATGCCTCACAAAGCTGACATTTCAAGACGGATAGGTGTGGCCAAAACTGGTGAGCCTTCCAAAGTCTTGGGAAGACACCCCGATTCCCAAACCACTATTAAGATCCTGGATTCATAACATGACCATGGATACTGCCACTCAGAAGGGACCAATATAGTCCTTACAAGAGGGAGAATTGGTCAGTCAAGATCAAGTAGCTAGAAATTGCAAAAAAGCAAAAAAAAGCAAACTTAAAATAATGGTAAAATGGTCAACCCAACCCTAGAAATGAAATAAATTTAATTTAAAGCATTTAGGAAGGTAGTTTCCCCTTCTAATTATGCGGGAAAACAGACTACACTGAATTATCTGTTGAAGTAGATTTAATGGTTCCTATAAAACTGCTTCAAAGCAAGGCAGCGTGGTCCTCAGAAGATCCTTTTGTTCTACCCACACCTACAATGTATTGTAAACTGGCTAATGTGCATGCTGTAATCAGACAGGTCAAAACAAAATAATATACTGTATGTGGCACGTAGTCTTACACCAGCACACTTGTAAAGTCTCAACATCTTTCACAGCTGTTAGTTTTTAAACCGAACCCAGTTAAAATACTGACTTTAAATCAAATATCAGAAACACTTTCATAACTGCAATGATCAAATTATAAATAATTATTTGCAGGCTGCTATACTGAACTAACCCTACACACTAAGGTGAGTATGGCATGTGCTTTTACCTCATGTCTATACTCCTCAGGTGGGGTACATAGTCTCCCCATAACACCACATCCCCTTATGTCTTGCTACTTAGGTACATTCCCTGGGATACGCAGGTTACCCTGGTGAAATACTCAGAAAGGTGAACAAACTCAAGTAGAAGCCACAAATCTTGGTCTGGGTCTGGGCCAGTTATTAATTTTCTTTGTCAAAGTTTGCAAAATTCTTCTACCCAACTTGTGGTTGCTGGAGCATGGCTAATTACTACCAGTTGCATGTGGAAGCAATTATCTATAAACAACTAGGAAAATGTTGTGTGCATAAACAACTCACCTTATTTAGGGCCATCTACAGGACAGGATAGGGAACTAACCTGTCAGGGCACAGGAGAAAGCTCCAACAGAATCTCCTGTTTCAGGATCAACCTCCTTTTCTGTCCCCTCTTAGATTAGTGCTTTCTTTCTGAGGGATTCCCCAGACCTCTCCCTTCCACTGGAGAGCTGACCTCTGGATTAGATACCTCCCCAGCTAACAATCAGCTTGTTTTAAAATGTGTGCACTTGCTTTATACCACTAGGGGGAAACTGTACATGGTGTGTGTCAGGGATTCAAAACCTACCCCCATATGGATTAGATGATCAACCATTTTTAATTTTTTTATTATTTATTTATTTTTATTTTTTTTTTTTTTTTTAAACACAGAGGTTTTTTGCTCCCCTGCCACCACCACACTCCTGCTTCAGATATTGGTACCAGCCACCCCAGCCCCAACTAGCGCTCTGCTCCCTCCACTGTCCAACTGGCGAGGAACTGCAAAACGTGGACCCCAAAAGCACCAGAGGAAATGACGTTCAACGGCAGGAAGACATGGGTTTTACTCTTTTTCTCCCTCTCCCCTTTCAAGGCATCTTGTTGAAGGTTGTGCGTCCCCATACACAATGCCTCGCACACACATAGAGACGCTTTGGGGGGGGGCGACAAGCTCCCTTGGCCCACCGCAGGGGTTGCTACGGCAGTGGAACCTAGACACGCCCTCCCCTTGCTGACAGAGCTGCCATGCACCAGCGCCAACCCAGCCACCTGATCAGACTCCCGAGTTCATTCTCTAACCTGGGTAAGTGCAGGAGTGCATAGCACTTCTGCTGGCTACTGGGCAACCCCTATGATAAACCATTCATAACAGAATGGGAACAGGTACCTACTGAAGTGCCAAACAATAAAAATCAGGAATAAACTGTCACGCTCTGAAAACGAAGGTGGTGAGCCAGCCCGGTGGCACTGAGGGTTGAGGCGCTGGACGCCACACCTCATACCATGCCGGTGACCCAGGTTTGGGAATGGGCAGATGCCACCAGGGTTGGTAGGGGGAGGACAGAATCAAGTGTCCAGAGGACTGCTCGCCTCTTCTGCAGTGGGAGGCCTGAGCTCCTCGCCGCTCTTGCGGCTCCCAGCGGAGGCAGAGAGATTGCAGCGGATGAAAAGCAGGCATTGGGGGTATGGAAGCATCAACTAACGTTCTGTGGGTGGGTGCGGAAGTGCACACGCTGCGCTGAAAGTCACTGCACGTCGGTACTCCGGGGCAACTGAACAAGAGAAAAATCCCTGGCACCCAGGAAGGCAATGGTGGGTCCAGCGGACAGTACCCATGCTCACAGCTGGGTCTGCTCCAAGCCTGTCTCCAGATCTCCTCTTCACCACAGATGCCCCTGCTACATTCTAGATAGAGTGCCAGCAGGAGGTAAGGCAGTCCCACCTCGGAGGGCTCAGAGCCGGGGGGTTCAGGGGCGAGGCTGGCATTCTCAGAGACGGATGCACGGCAAGGAGAGACTTCAGGTGGAGTGAGAGAGTAGCCAGTCCCCGTGACAACACCAGAGAGAGTCCTAAGGGACCAGTGTAAAGAGGTAAATAAAGTTCACAAAAAAAAAAAATAATAATAATAATTAAAGCAAAGGTGGTGCTAAGCAAGGCGGCCAGCCTACTAATGAACCATCAGTTCAGAAAGCTCAGCACTCATGGACTCAGCACAACAGAAATTCAAGCAAAAGTGCAGTGCAATAATAAAGATCCAGATAGGGTTGAAGCGCCGGGGCTCAGGGTCCTAGTCGGAGTGTGGTTCACGATAAACACAGCTGTGGAGTCAAGCCATACAAAAGCGAGGGTACTGGACTTTAGCAAAATGGGAGAGTGCCTAAGGAATGCCCTAGCAAATAAACAGAAAGGAGGGGTGGAGGAACAATGGGGAAACATCAAAACTGCCATCAAAGAGTCTCTGTGTGAAACAAAACAAAATGAAGGAAAAAACACTATGGTTCTCAAAAGAGGTGGCGGGGAAGGTTAGAGAGAAAAAGATAGCATTCAGGAAGTATGAGGAATCATAAAGGGAGCAGGACAGGGAACTGTATCAGTTAAAGCAGAAGGAAGCAGGGAAGGCAGTCAGAATGGTAAAGGCCCAAACAGAGGAAATGATAGCCAACTCGGTTAAGAAGGGGGATACAACCTTTTATAGGTACTTTAGGGAGCAAAAAAAGACCAAGGAAGGGACAGTGAGGCTCAATAAACTGGAGGGGAGGTGGGCAGAGGGTGACAGTGAGAAGGCAGAGATCCTGACTGAATACTTTTGCTCAGTAAGCACAAAAGTGGAGGAAGGGGAGGTGCTTAAACCAAACAATAGAAGCACTCTGGATAGTGGAGTCGATACCAGTCCATTCACAGAAGAAAGGGCCCTGAAAGAACTCCTAAAACTCAAGGTGGACAAAGCAATGGGGCCTGACTGGATTCACCCCAAAATTCTAGAATAACTAAGGGGAGAACTAGTGACACCATTGACTATCCTTTTTAACAAATCATAGGAGGATGGTGTGGTACCTGAGGACTGGAGGAAGGTGGAGGTTATTCCGCTCCACAAAAGTGGGAGCAAGGCCGAGGCAGGAAACTACAGACCTGTTAGTTTGACTTCAGTTGCAGGGCGAATTATGGAATCACTTCTGAAAGAAAGAAATCTTGAGTACCTAGAGATCAGCTGGGCAGAGGACCCAAAGCAGCATGGATTCACAGCGGGGAGATTACGCCAGACAAATCTATTAGATTTCTTTGACTGGGTGACCAAAGTAGTAGACCAAGGAAGGGCTGTGGATGTGGTCTACCTAGACTTTAGCAATGCATTTGACACAGTCCCACACAAAAGATTAATAAACAAGTTAGCCAGCCTGGGAGTGGGTCCCAGTGTGGTAACCTGAGAAAAAAACTGGCTGGACAACAGGACACAGAGGGTAATAGTAAATGGAGTCCACTCAGAGGAAAGTGGGGTTACTAACGGGATACTGCAGGGTTCAGTCTTCTTTAATGTCTTTATAGGTGACATTGTGGAGAGGCTGGAAGGAAAAGTATGCCTCTTTGCAGATGACACAAAGACCTGCAACAGGGTTGATACACGGGGGTGGGGGTGGAAAGGATGACAAGGGACTTGGCAAGGTTGAAGGAATGGTCAAAAGTATGGCAGCTTAGACTCAATGCAACGAAGTGCAAAATAATGCACCTGGGAAACAAAAACCCAGGGAGGAGTACATAATTTGTGGGGGGTACTAACAACAACAAAAATGGAATGGGACTGGGGGGTAGTCATATCAGATGACCTAAAGGTAGGAAAGCAATGTGAGAAGGCAGTAAGGAGGGCTGGGGGATACTGGGATGCACACGGAGAGGCATCACCAGTAGAAAACAGGAAGTTGTTATCCCTCTGTACAGACAGTTGGTGAGACCCCATCTGGAGTACTGCATGCAGTTCTGGAGACCCCATCTCCACAAGGACATAGACAGAATGGCGGCAGTCCAGAGGAGGGCAACTAAAATGGTGCAGGGTCTGCACCGGAAGCCATATAAAGAGAGGCTAAAGGAGCTTAATATGTATACCTTAGAAGAAAGCAGGGAGAGGGGGGGCATGACTATGACTGGGTAACTAGGCAGCTGGACAGGGGCCATGCAGTGAATGTCCTGTATCTGGACTTCAGTAAGGCATTCGACTCGGTGCCGCATGGAAGGCTGGGAAGTAAGTTAGTAGGCATGGGGCGGGTGCAAAGCTGGTGAGATGGATAGGAAACTGGCTTCAAGGAAGGCAACAGAAGGTGGTGGTGGGTGGGGAGCTCTCACACCCAAGGGTAGTGATGAGCGGTGTTCCACAAGGCTCGGTGTTGGGACCAGTGTTGTTTGGGATATTCATTGCAGACATATCATGGGACATCAAGAGCAAGATCAGTCTGTTTGCTGATGATACCAAGCTAGGAGCGGTGGGGGATGGCAGGGGTTGCAGGATGATCTGGCAAAGCTTGAAACCTGGTCAGACACCTGACAACTGGGCTTTAATGCCAAAAAGTGCAAGGTGCTGCATTTTGGGATGAAGAACCCAAGGAGGAGTTACCAGCTGCGGAGAGTGCAGCTAGCCCAGACAGAGGAGGAGAAGGATCTGGGGGTGCTCATTACAGGGTCAATGAACAACTCGGCAAAATGTAGGAAGGCAGCTGCAAAGGCCAACAAGATGCTGGGTTGTATTGCAAGGGGTATATCCTCGATGAGGGAGGAGGTGATTCTGCCACTGTATAGGTCATTAGTTAGACCGCACCTGGAGTACTGTGTGCAGTACTGGCGCCCATATCTGAAGAGGGACATTAAGTTACTGGAGCGGGTGCAGCACAGGGTGACAAAGATGATCAAGGGGCTGGAGGACTTATCATACAAGAGGAGGTTGAGGAGTTGAACATGTACTCACTGGAGGAGAGGAGGGACGGGGGACATGATTGAAACCTTTAAATACATTAAAGGAATAAACAAGACAGGTACAGAGGGGCTGTTCAAAGTAAGGGAGGGGAGGGACACCAGGGGCCATGATATGAGACTGGAGGGAGGAAGGTTCAGGAGGGAGATGAGGAGGCACTTTTTTACAGAGGTGGTGGCTGGGTGGAATGCGTCACCTGCAGAAGTGGTATCCAGTAGAACAGTGGACTACTTCAAAAGGGGATGGGACAGGACAAGGGGGAGGGTTAATGAAGGGGAAGGGTGGAAGGGAGGGGCAGCTGCAGAATAAGGGGTGCTAGCTGCACATTCGAGCAGACTTGATAGACCTCTAGGCCTTTATCTGCTGGCAAATTTTGTATGTTCGTATATAAACTTTCAAGTACCTCTAGGGAATCAACAAAGTTCAAGAGGGTAGCATCTTTCAGAAAAAGAGATGTGCAAGAACAAGGGGACACAATTTGAAGACAGAGGGGGGACAGGGCAAGGGCAATATGAGGAAGTATTTTTTCACAGAGAGGGTGGTGGACGCATGGAACAGCCTTCCTGAGGAGGTTGTGGGGTCAAAAACAGTGGGGGAATTCAAGAATGCATGGGACAGACATAAGGCAATTCTGGTGGAGGGGTAGGAAGAAGTAGGTTGTTTGTTAACTAGGATCTGCAGCTTATCCAAAAGGTAGGGAAATGGGAAGACTGGGTAGGCCAAACAGTCCTTATCTGCAGTCAGTCTATGTTTCTAATAGTTTGCCACACAATAAATTTATTACTGCACTTTTGCCTGAATTTCTGTTGCACTGAGTCAATGAGTGCTAAGCTTTCTGAACGGATACCTAATAGAACGTCAACTGATCTCATTCCTATCAAGTAGGGTCTGCAGTTATACTGTAGGCAGGGAAAGATGGGCAGACTGGGTGGGCCAAGAAGTCCTTATCTGCCAAAAAATTATGTTTCTATCTTTGTACAACCATAAAAAAACACTGAAAGAAATTGAAGAGGCAGAAAATGAAATTGTTAAGGGACACCTACCACAGGAACAGAAAATCTGATCTCTAATATTGAGACAAAAATGTAGTTCTGAGAAGAACTTAGAAGCAACATAAAATTCAGAAGCATGAACATAATGACTTACGTAGAAGGCAGGATTTACAACTGGCAGGCCAACAAAAGGCAGGAAGGCAGGAATCTTTCTGGTATAGTTGACAACACAGGTTTAATGTCCCACATTTTGCGTAATCTCCCGAGAGTGACCCAGAGTAGGAGGATACCAATCCCAAAACAAAAGCAGGATATGATTTTCTACCACTGGGGATGGAGCAAGCCCTTGCCCTCCCCAACCCCCCAACCCAAGGATGAGGACAAGGCGGGGGCATGGGAAAAAACAGAAAAATAGACATCAGATACTAGCAGCCTTAGAACCCCTTCCCGCAGCGGTCCAATCAAATGAACAAATGGAGATCATAAATATCTCCAATACCCCACTTACTCCAGAACATCTATATTACAGAAAGGCCTTTCTTTTGTACAGATGACTCGGGTGAACTTCTTTCAACTCCAATAGATCTGTATTAGTTTTACAGACAAATCCACTTGAAGGCATTCTTGTACACAACACCACTGGCAACCATCCTAAGGCACTGTCCGAGGTATATGACAAAACAACAGGACTACAACTAAATATCTCAGAGAAATTACACCATTCAAAAAGAAATCTACTTTTGGCCTGCCAGGCATGCCGAATGCAGCCACAGCTACATTCTGTGCATTCGTACACAGAGGCAAGGATCAGCTGGATTGCAGCATGATCTTTAAAGCTACGAGACCAAAAAATGTAATATTCGCAGAGTGGCAAGTACTCAAAGAATTACAGGCACATTTGGCTTGGATTATCAAACAGGCAGATAAAAATGGGGCCACGGTGGTTTGGGTTATGGAGAACATCATAACAGTAATTACAAAACAGCTAAATAATGAGGTGTTTTACAAGAAACTGGCCTCTGACCTATCATTAGAGATCAAAAACCATATATTCCCTGCTAAGAGCAGTAGTAGCGAGAGTGTATTTCAAAACAAGAACTGGAATTTTTAACCATATAAAATCCTGTCAAACCCAACCTCCTCTCCGAAATTCACAAGAATGCCACAGATCCATCAAGCAGATCCACAGTGGCAAGCATCAGTTCAACAACTGAGCCCATGTCTCAAGGCCAGGAGGTGTGGAAGGACAGAAGTTTTGTAACTGAAACCTGCCAAAGTTGATGCAAGAAGCTAACAAGTAGACTCTTTCTTGCCATATAAATCCATATACGCCTGTGCGGTAGTGGCTGTTTTCCACCCAATCTACTTATTGTATCTCCTAATGTATATACAATGTTAAAGACTCACGTAACTTGTACTGTATGCACTGTAATTATTCCCTAGTCGCTCAGTGCTAGAGTAAATTCTACGATATTGACTGAATGTATTTGAATGATATGCTCACAGAGCCCAGGGTTTGTTTCCAGTTGCGACCGGGGTTGGGCGAGGGAGAAATAAGGAATGAATACTGTGTGCTTACCTGGTAAAACATGTTTAAATATTGTAAATACATTTATTGACATCTTTTTATGTAAATGGGTCACTAAACTGGAGTCTCACCTGGGAGAGAGGAAAGTTACTTACTGTAACTCCAGACCTTCAAGAAGGTCTTAGAGCAGAAGGCCAGAATTATTTGGGCCAGCAGTGCTGGTGCATAACACTGATGCACAGTGCCATCCGTGTGCCTGCAGGTATATAGCAGAACATGCCCCAACCACCTCAGTACCTTTTTTTCTTTTTAAAAGGAGTATTACACCATCATATTTTGTAAATGTTATTGGTTTCTTTGTCAACAGATAACTCCATTTATGCAACATATGTAGCCAAATAAACCGTGAGATAAATTAATTTATTCTCAATGCCATGGGATAATCGGTAGTTCTAATATTTATCCCACACCCTGCCGTCACTCAACCACCGTTTATCCCACACCCTGCCATCAATCACCACCCTCTCCTGCCTGCCCTACTTCCACTTATTTTCATTTTCTTTCTAACCCCCCTCCCAACAACCAAAAAAAAGAATTCTGAATAATCCAATACATGTCTTCAGGCTCTTCATGCCCCACATCCTCCGCTTTCCGAAATACAGCTCCTCCATCACTCTCCTAAATATTTGTCTCCCCCACCGCATGCCGCAAAACCAAGCCTCCAAAGTGCACCTCCACCACCGGCTTTGTCTTCCAAGTTAGCCGACATCCAAACTCTCTCACCTGGCCACAGCGACTGTACGCTTACTTCCATATGCCACGCACCTGCCGCTATCTCCACCACGACCGCTCCCTCTCGAACACTCGACCTGCTCCACTGTGGAAGGAACTAGATGGTATACAGAAGAACTTCAATGCAGGCTGTAATCTTCAGTAACATTTGGAGATTTATTAGGAGTACTTCCAGACAAAATGCCAAAATAAAATAATGCATAAACGAACTTAGTCCGACAAAATACATGACAAGGCATACTAAACATAAAGGCACAAACCACAGATAGCAGTCTTTACGTCTTAACTAGGGCACTAGTTCCAGATGCATTCACTTCACCATCCTGACTGCTACTGACTTCCATTTAAACTGCTGAATATATATATATTCCTTTTATCATCTTAGGAACATTGCCAGGGTTAGGCACCTTGTTCCGTCCGACTCCCTGCCTACCTTGGTCCATGCTTTTGTTTCTTCACGTTTGGACTATTGCAACGCCCTTTACTTTGGGCTTTCTGGGGTTGAAATCCATTGCCTACAGCTAGTGCAGAACGCTGCAGCCCGGGTATTGACTGGGACAAGTAGGTCCTGTCATATTACTCCCATGCTGCGCAAACTGCACTGGCTTCCTATGCGGTGGCGGATCACCTTTAAAGTCATTTTATTGACTTTTAAAGCCCTTCACGACCAGGGTCCAGCCTATCTGAAAGACCTTCTGGTTCCTTACTGCCCCGACCGATCACTCCGCTCGGCAGACATGGGGTTGTTAGAGATCCCAAGAGTGAGTTTAAAATCTTCCGGCAGCAGAGCGTTTTCGCATGCTGTACCCACTCTTTGGAACTCTCTACCATGCCGGTTACGGCAGTGCACCTCTGTGGAGTTATTTAAGAAAGACTTAAAAACATTTTTATGGAGTATGGCCTTTTTAGATAATTAAATTATTGTACTAATCTTTTGATTTTATTATTTATATGATATTGGACGATATGCTGATTTTAATGGATGTTTTATGATTTTTATTCAGAGTTTTGGATTGTTTGAAATTGTTCAGCACCTTGACATTCTGAAAGGTGCTTTATAAATAAAATTATTATTATATACTCTCTAGTGTTCACCCATTGGATGAGTGACCCATCAATCATCTGTTTTAAACCAAAATTTAAGTTAAACAATGATTTATACATTATAATTATCAAATAAATCATTATGACATATTCTAATTGTATGTATGACTAATGGAAACATTAGTACTCTGTTTAGAAGTCTTTACTACATGTTTGCACAGTAAGCCCCTCCCTTCTAAGTATAAAAATACTAGCAGTATGGCCGGCCGGCCCCTAGAAAGAAGGAACACAGCACAGTCACTAACAAGCTGCTGCAATTTCTGCCAGGTATTACAATCCTTTGTAACATGGCATTATGGAGAGCTGTACCAGGGCACCCCGCGATAGGCGCAACGGCGTCACGTGATGCAGGATCAACACGGCATTGTGAGCCGATAATGCCGTGTTGCTGTTATGGGAAGCGCATTCACGAGGCCCAACACAGCATTATTTCTCATAATGCCATGTTGCTCTTTGGCGCTGCCTCGAGCCCAACACGGCATTATCGCCCTCATACTGCCGCAAGAGCTCCTGCAGTGGCCACGAGCCACTGGTCGCAAGTGGCGCTGTGCTGGCAGGAGTTAGCGAGAGAAACGGGATGGAGCCAGCGAGCAGCGAGACTGTGCCGCAGGGTGCGGACACACATAGGTAGGAGCCGAGACCTTGTCCGTGTTACAAGGCATTAATCACCTCCAGCATGGGGCTCTACCGGTGATTAATGCCCGCTGGGTTGAACCCTCGGCTTCGCCCGCGCAACAACGCCCAGCAGGCATTAATCACCGCAGAGCCCTCCTCTGTCGGTGATTCTTACTTCTTGGCTTTCTTTCACATTATTAGTTATAAAGAACTATGGAGGCTGTTGCAGCCTAATTTTTAGAAGGTTAATAGCACTGCAAGAAATGTTTACAAAGTGAAGAGGGGTTTAAAAAGTCAGTTCTTTGTTACTGCTATTGAAAAGGGTTCACAAAAGACAACCTTTGATAGTGGCTGGTTTAGTTTTCAGTTATTAACACTGAGTTGGGAAAAACTGCAAGAATCTCACTGAGATAGACAGTCAGGTTTCTTTTATAGGAGGACACAATACTCTGTAATATATTTTAGAGTTAAAACGACATCTCCTAACGTTCGCGGTGTTTGCGAGCTGCACGAAGGTGCGCACGTTCATGCAGTCCGCAACGAACCGTCGCGAAGGAGCGCTATACTAAACGCGACTCCTGGGTTACAAATAACGTGTGGCAAATAGTTTTTGAGGTAGAAAACAACAAAACCTTGCGGAAAACTCTTGTTATAAGCAGAAAAAGCGTTTTTTGAAGCGACTTGACTCATTATGGCCGTCTTAAAGGGGCCATACACATTTAAATCGCAATCTTGCTTTGTAGCTGGGCAAACGTTGTTTTTGTCAGTCGGAAAGACATCAAAACGGATAACGTATAACACTTGTAAGCATAGGTGGCCAGTCTATGCATTAACACAGAACAAAACAATAAAGACAAGGACAATACAGGAACTGGAGGGGGGCTAACAGCTTCAACATTTGTCAGCTACAAAACAAAGCATTCCTACAACAGTAAGTTACCCTTTGACATCCACTCACTAAGTGTGCCACAACTCCAAAAACAGACCCACAACAAAGCAGCCAATCAAGCATTTTCCCACGAAACGTCAATCAATAGAAACCGCCACACAGTTTCATTCACAAACCTCACAACCAATCACATCCCACACACAGCCAAACCACACATACAGTAAAATGCCACTTAAGACAAAAACCTAATCACAAATAGTCCCACATAAAAATAAAAAAATACATAAACTTTTAAAACATTAAAACAAAGTACGATATTGCATAAATTGCATGAGCGGGCCATTCATGGGATACCTGATTTATTTAAACGAGCAGTCTGTGACCTCGGTACCTCACGAGTGGCAACTGAGGGCACAGACTGCTCGTTTAAATAAATCAGGTATCCCACGAATGGCCAGCACATATCCCCTATGTAGCTATTGGGGATACATGTGGTTCCTTTATTTACTGTCACTGTTCATACCTGTGTCTGTAACTATCTTGGTGGTCTCCATTTTCTCATTTTTGAAATCTCTTTGTGCCCGATAGCCGCATTAGCATACGAGATGATGTGTCGGCACCCTGTAGACTCCACAGTATGCTTGTCCGCTTAATTAGAATTCAACATAAAAAGCTGCAGCAAGGTGTGGCATACCACAGTTACCTTCAGTTAGCTTTGCAAACTGTCTCAGCTGAAATGCAAGTTTTTTTTTTGTCCTTTAAACTGCATTCAATCTGTGTGTTTCTAGATAGAGAATACTGGATGGGCAACTATGCAGAACCAGTGTGTTCTGCCACAGAGGGATTCTGATTCCCTCTGAGGTTCATAGGAATCAGAATCCCGAAGTGGCAAAACACACTGGTTGTGCATAGAGTTGCTCATCTTGTATTTTTTATAGTGTATAGTACAGTGTGAAAAATGTGTTTTGTGAGGTCTTTTGCTTTCAAAATGAAACTGACTCGTGCAGTCTCTAGAGGTTCTAGAATGCTTTTGAAAGGAATGGAATGTTTTTAAATAATAATTAGGAAGGGTGTCGCAATATTCTTGATAAACTGAAGTGATATAATATGCCTTTGTAAGATTTGCATGTATGCACATAGAATGTATTGTACACATGTTGTATATTTGTATCTGGATTATGTGAATCCTGTATTTATTTATTTATTTTTATATTGCGATTTTTTAAGTATTGCTTGGAATACCTTAATGATGGCTCTCACTAGAAATGAGTCTCGACTCAGTTGAGTAGCCAATTCACTATTTGGAATGAATGAAATTTTTACTACGACTACTACTACACTATAGAGCTTTTTCAGGTTATATGTACTTTCAGCATAGAGATGCACGGTGTAAATGGGTTCTTTGGCATGATGTTCTCATATGCTAATGCAGCTCTCAAGTACAATGAGATTTCAACAACCAGAAAATGGAGAGCCCCAGGCTAGTTACAGGGGCTGGTGTGAACAGTGAAAACAAACTAAATCAAATACATATATCCCCAACAGTTACATGAAAGGCGTTGTCTGTTGACTAGGAAACAAATAACATTTACAAGACATGACGATGTAGTACTCCTGAGGAACAGCTGAGCTATCTACAGTATCTGAAAATTACTAATGAGTAACACTTGGGCATAACAAGATACTGTAACTCACAGTCCCCTTTAAAGCAGCAGTACTACGAAAAAAAAAATTGCGCTTTTTTTACAGTTTATTCCCTGTGCCCTGCTAATCATATACCTGGTACTCTTTCTCGCCGGCGTTGTACTATCACCGAGTAATTTGCTCAGTTATCCCCCGCTTTTGTTTACATTTCTGCCACCCAGCATGTTGCACTGGAACCCCTGTGCTGCCAACTGCACATGTTTATGACTTGCAGGGACATCAGGAATGATCAGCAGAGGTCCCTCTGCTGTTGTCAAAAGATGTGATGCGACCTGTAGAAAAAGCGCAGCTGAAATTAGTCAGCCGCCATATTTGTTGTAGCGCTACAATACTTCAAATAAATTGCAAATATCTAAAAAAACTACAGACTGGAAAAAAACATTTACAGGTATAGAAACTGGAACTTTTGCCGCATGCTTACAGCTGAAAAACAGAATTTTGATAGGTCACTTCCTGATTTCGTAGTACTGCTGCTTTAAGAAGCAATGGCGACAACAGACGACAACAGTTAAGTGACTTCACAGCCCATACCTAAACAAAAGGGCATGGTCCTCCTTTACAAAAGTGAAGGGCCTTTTGTTGTGAGTGCACAAGAAAGAGAAAATAATAGGAACTTGACTTTGTTATTGATAGCTCATTAAGGAACAGATAATAACATGGATTGGTTTTAAAGATTATTTAAATTTTCGTGACCGGGTAGGCCCACTGGAACCTTACGGTCCCTTTTTCAGGGGTGACCCGGTATTAGTTACATGTACCTAGAGGCAGGGAAAAACCAATGCTTTTGATAAGTACAGTACAGCAAGGCTTACATTGACTGAGTGAACACACATAACAGTACAGAGACTGATACAAAAATCAATACTTTTTGCTAGGAACAGACCATTGAACAGTTATACACCTATATAAGTGCAGAAATCTGTTCTACCATCATGCTGTCGGACCTTTCCGTCCAGTTTCCTATGTCTTTTTTCATTTCAGCAGAGATAACACCCTATGTTGGATCCCTTTGGGGTACCTTAGGTGAAGCAGCAGCACTGAGGTCCCTTCCCAAGGTGTATATGTAGCCCCTTCTTGAAACCCTCAGTAGTGGAGCTGTCTTGTATCTCTCTCGGGAAATCGTTTCAGAGTTTGGGAAGGGCAACCCTGAATGACAGTTGACCTAAGGATGATCTAGCCCTGGGCATATCTAGTAGTGTCCAATCGGTAGATCTGAGCTCGCGTCTCATCGTCTTGGGGACAGGCAGACCACGCAGCCCAGGAGGGGCCCCGGGTTGCATTAGCTTAAAAGCCATGCACAGGAAGGGATAAACTAATCTGGCTTCCAGGGATGGCCACTCTAAGGCCTGGAGCACCTTGCAGTGGTGTTCCATCCTTTCTGCCCTGGCGGTAAACCAGCTGACCCTGATCATTCACGCCACAAACTAAAGGTCACTATTTCTATTGGTGTTGCATAGCAGCACAGAAATACCTCCTCAGCAGCTCAGCTGTTGAAGCTGCCTTAATGCAACACTGAACATAAAGCAGCAGTTCATGTTAGTTAGTTTTTGTTGACAGGGGAAGGAGGACTAGACAATGCCTATTTTCAGCCTTGTCCCGTGGGAGGGGGCTGCAGATGGATGCCAATTGACAGTGAACCAGATTAAGCTGTTGGTGGCATTTTTACTAAATGTTGCTTTTCAAAAAAAAAAAAAAAAAACACGCCATTTTCAATTCAGTATGGGAGATACGCTTTATTTTCATCTTAGTTTCTTCCTACGGCTCATATAACGATAGCTCTGGAATGCCACCCCCCCCACATCTAAAAAAAGGACATGTATTGCAACCAGTCTAGAGTAGAAGAAGATGGGTGAATGCCATCTTTTCTTCGGCTCTACAGAAAATAAGGTAAAAATAAACTGTTTTGTCTGGTTATTTTATTTTTTATTAAAGCATTTATGCTCCTCTCCAACTGGCTCCAATTGAGTTTGCTGCTTAGCCCCATCGCCCACTTTCTCCAGGTATTTACCCTGACCTCTGACCCCTATGGCTTTTCCAAGGGACCTGGATATGGTGGAGGCAGATGCCGTGGTCAGTGGTGCATAGCCTGAAAGGGCATACCTTCGTTCTGCTCCAGTCAAATCTGTTTCCTCCATTTTTATTCAAGATGGAGTCCTCGCTCCTCAGAAAGGCAATCAAAATGGTGCAAGGGAAGCTCTATGAGTAACGGCAGAGGGACCTCAATATGTACACCCTGGAGGCGAGGAGAATGCGAAGTGACATGAGGGAGACCTACAAAAAATAACTCACAGGGGAAGTCACAGAGTTTGGAACTGTCTAATTTTGAAAGCAGCACAAGGGAAGTCACAGAGTTTGGAACTCAGTGCTTTGGCTTCTCAGAAGGAACTAGAAGGGGGACAGAATCAGATCTACAGTACAATAGCTTATTGTTGTTTTACACTGTTTCTTGTGGATTCTACTTGGTAGAAGGTTATTTGTTTTCTTTCTTACTATTAAGGGGCTAGCAGGGTATTGTTTAGGGCTGTTGGAATTTTGAAACCTGTTCTGGTAGCTATAAGTGGGCTCATTTGTTTGATTCACTGTGTGGCAGGCTGCATTTAGGCTTGCTGATCCAACCAATCAGCAACTTCACTACTCCCAATAGCCAACTACCAATATCTCTCTCATAATGGGAGTTTACTTCTGATACTCCTTTCACTGTCAGCCATGGGGTTCCACAAAGAAGATGTCCCTGTCACACAAACTAGGGTGATCCATCCTGCAGTCTCTCTGAACCATCCCTTTGGCTGACGCTCAAACCCTCACATATGCTCTACCATTGCTGCATCGACTACAGTGGTGTGATCACCATAAAGAGACACATACCACCACACATGTATTTCAACCAAGGCTCCACTGCTGGATATACTGATCCCCCCCTAAGCCTAACCACCAAACTGCTACTTGGTGTCTCGACACAATCTCTTAAACCCACAGGGAGCATCCCAAAAGAGTGGCAACAGAATAAAAGAAGGAGGACCAAAGACAGCCCCCTCTCCCTATCATTGGCAGCCCTCATGAAACTCCTGCTCTTTCTATTACTCTGTATTGGTAACGTGGAAATCAACCCTGGACCCCCTGAATGTATCACCTCTCCATCAGACCTAACCTCAATTAAAGGCCTCAGTTTCCTGCATATTAATGTATGCAGTCTGCTGAAAAAACTCACACTGATACAAGCCTGGGTTGCCCATACCTTGCCAGACTTTCTTGTGGTATCTGAGACATGGCTCAAACCCACCACAGCAGACGTGGATGTTAACCTACCTAACTACCAGCTATTCAGAGCTGATCGCCAAACAAGGGGAGGTGGAGTAGCCATATATGCAAAATCCGGTATAGCTGTATCCTATATTGCTGCAACATCTATGCCCAAGGAGTTTGAATGCCTATCCCTAAAAGTCTCTCTCCCCAAAGCAGCAGCTTTTCAGCTAGTTGGTTGCTACAGACCCCCTCTGCTGAACACAAGCTCTTATCCCATCTGGGGAACCTGCTCAAACCCAGCACTGAAGAAGTCATTATTTTAGGTGACCTGAATTTCAACTGGCTTACCCAGGAAGCTGCACCTCTGGTATCATTCTGTGATACATATGGGTTCACACAGCTAATTAATGAACAAACAAGAATTAATGCAAGGAATAGTAATAACAGCACACTACTTGATATCATGCTAGTGAATAAACCACATCTATTCATACACGCTGGAGTGCTTCTCTGCGATACAAGTGATCACTGCCCCATCGAAGGGGTAAGATCCACCAGCATAACAACAAGCCCTGCAAAATTCCTCATGAGGAGATCCAAGAAAACATCAATATTGAAGGATATTTGCATGATCTACTTATTCTCCACACTGGCAAGAGTTTTATCTTGCCCATTCTGTTGAAAAGCTCAGCAGGTGCTAAATAACATTATAATAAATGCCCTAACACCCATGCCCCAATCTCTAGTATCTGAATAAAAACAAATCCTGTCGTTGGTTTACAGCTGACCTCAAAGCTGCACTGCTGGAGAGAGACAAACTTAAAATGGCAAGAAAAACCAAGAATGCAAATGACTGGATGATCTTTAGAAAGCCAGGAATAGATGCACCAAGAAAGTTAGGGATGCAAAGGCTGCCTTCTACTTGGCGAACTCGACTCTTCCTACCATAATCCTGCTAGGTTTTGGGGCACCATCAAGGGTATGGTGGGACAGGACACTAACACCCTTCTAACTCAATTACACAACAGTTATGATCCCTATCACTGGCAAATGAAAATTCTGGACGCCTTCAATAACCACTTCACATTGGCTGGCCTTTGTTTTGACACCTCTCCAGCTAACCTGTTGAGGAACAATTAAGCTCCCATTACACTGGTGATCAGAGAGTTGACTCTTCCTTCAGTTCAAATCTATACTGTTGAAACAAGCAGAGGATCTATTATGGCAACTGGATACCAAAAAAAGCGCAGGGGCAGACTCTCTGGACCCCTACTTTCTAAAGATTGCATGCCATGTACTTGCAGTCCCCCTAACACACCTCTTTAACCTATCCCTAAACTCTGGCTCTATTCCCACACTGTGGAAGACAGCCCAAGTGGTTCCCCTTCTAAAATCAGGAGACCCTATGGATCTTAATAATTACAGGCCCATTTCCATTCTACCAGTGCTATCAAAGATGCTGGAGAAATTAGTGAGTAATCAGTTAAAGGAGTATCTTGACAATGCTAACCTCCTAAACCCAGCTCAATCTGGATTCAGGGCTAAGCATAGCACTATCACTGCACTAGCCAAGGTCACAAATGACTGGCAATCCGAATTAGATAAAAAGAATAATGTCTGTACAGTATTCCTGGACCTGAGCAAAGCATTCGATACTGTGGACCACGAGCTACTACTTTCATCCCTGTACTCCATTGGCCTAGATCCATCCTCCCTTAAGTGGTTCAGATGCTATCTCACTGGTAGGTCACAGCAGGTAAAAGCTGAAGGTGACCTATCCCCATTAAAACCACTGTCAAGAGGAGTCCCCCAAGGTTCTATTCTGGGTCCTATCCTTTTTGCCATTTATATAAATAACATTGATTCAACCCTTACCAATTCCTCTGTACACCTCTTTGCTGATGACACTGTTCTGTATGTCAGCAACCCTTCGCCTGCAGCTGCTCGTGAAATCCTACAAACAGAATTCTCCTTGCTACAATATCAGCTACTCGAGAAAAGCTTCTGTTAAATGCAAAGAAAACTAAAGCAATGATGTTCACAAATCAAAGCTCCACCAGCACATCCTCTCCAATCATTCTCCCCCAGCTATGCACTATACTTGGAGAAAATCTGGAGTATGTAGAAAACTTCAAATACCTAGGTGTGTGGATTGACAACAGACTTGACTTCACTCTTCATTTAGAAGAACTGTTAAAAAAGCTTCGCCAAAGGCTTGGCCTTCTCTATAGATTAAAACCCTTCCTAAACAGAGACTCAAAGATGAGGTTAGTCCAGGCCATTTTTCTATCAGTTGTTGACTATGCAGACTTCCTTTATAGTCACTGCCCCATCTCCTACCATCACAAGTTGGATACCTTATATCATAGAGCAATAAGGTTCATTACAGATCTGCCATCTAATACTCATCATTGCTCTCTTTATGCTGCAGTTGGGTGGGTTTCCCTTCACCTCAGAAGGGACAGAAATGCATCACTATGGATTTACAGAGCGTTGTCAAAAAAACTTCCAAACTATAACCTGGACTGCTTCACCCAGACCTCTCCTAGCTCCTATGCCCTAAGAAGCAACAACATCATCCTGCTCAAATTGCCCAAATTCAACACCAGGCTAGGGAGGGCAGCAATCAGCTATTCTCTAGCTATAGCATGGAACACCCTACAAAAATCCCTAAAACTGTCCAATATCATTTCATTTGCATCCTTTAAACAGCACTGTACAGTCTTCTTCAAAGAGAAATGCAATTGCTACCACTACAGCTAGCATTGTCATCTCACAAATCTCCCTTCCAAACCATATATGGCATATTCCTTCCAGACAGACACCCCATCTTATGGCACCCAGTAATACCTTCACCATCCTAGTATTACATTATGTTGCGTGTCTGCCATGTCCCCCCACTGGGATATGTATATACTGTACCTACTGTAAATATTAGCTTAACTTTCCTGTAACCATTTTTTATCATGTGAATGTACTGTACATCACTGTGTTTATAAACGTTATTTTCCCCTGTATGTATAACAGTCTTATATAAGTGTATGATGTATTTGTTGTGCATCAACTATTGAACCTTGACCTTATCAGGTCCATCTTGTAAACGAGCCTTGCTCAATGATGTTCGCCTGAATAAATAAAGATTTGATGATGATGAAGAACAGGGTGTGACAATGGAGTTTTTTCCATATGAGGACAAGCACCAAGACTAGGAGGAATACGATGATGCTAGAAGTGCGGAAGTTCAGGAGAGACATGAGAAAATACTTCTTAACTGAAAGGGTGGTGGACGCATGGAACCAACTGCCGCCAAAGTTGTGGAAAAACCCAAGGGATGAGTACACAATGGGGGGTGGAAACGGTGTTAACGACAACCAAAATGGAAAGGGCCCTGGGGGTAGTCATAGCAGATGACCTAAAGGTAGGCAAGCAATGTGAGAAGGCAGTAAGGAGGGTTGGAGGGATACTGGGATGCATAGGGAGAGGCATCACCAGTAGAAAATCAAAATTTAAATACCTGTAAATTTTCTTTCTCTGACGGCTGGTCTCCAGGCTTCCTTACACCTGGGGCTGTACCTCCTGATGCTGGTTGGAGGCAGGATTAAACCTCTGCAGCAGTGGGACATCTAGCCCTCCACATCCGGTTGTTTCCAGTTGTTCCTAACGCAGTCCCAATGAGGCAATACTACAAGAACTTGGAAACAAAAACACAAGAAAGTTAAGGCATAAATGACCATGAGGCCAGCCAACTATATACATTCTGGGAGGAAATCCGAAGCCAGCCATTGGAGAAGGAAAATTTACAGGTATTTAAATTTTAATTTCTCTCTCCTAAGCTGGTCTCTGGGCTTCCTTATGCTTGGGATATACAAAATCAGTACATCCCTAGATGTCCCAGGTGGGAAGAATGTCAAATGCCCTTAGGGTTCCACCACCGCCTGTAGCACTTGGTGGCCAAAGGATGCCTCCGCCGAAGACATCACATCTAGTTTGTAAAATTTTGTAAATGTGTGAATGGATGACCAAGTTGCTGCTCTGCACAAGTCTGCAGGAGATGCTTCTCTGAAGCTCGCCCATGAAGTGGCCATAGCTCTGGTGGAATGGGCTCTCACTGGGCCAGGTAGAGATACTCCAGCCTGATTGTAAGCCTTAGTGATTACTGATCCATTCCATCTGGCTATAGAGTCTTTTGAAGCTTTTTTACCCACATTTTGGGCTGCAGTTAAAATGAACAAACTTGACATTTTGCAAATAGCCTCTTAATATACCTTTTGATCACTCTCCTCGGGTCTAATGTATGAAACTCCCTTTCCTTTTCATTTTTCAGGTGAAGGAAGGAAGAATTAGCTCTTGCTTGCAATGGAAGGGATACATAACTTTAGGTAAAAATCCTGGCTCTGTACGAAGCACCAGAGAGTCCTGATGAAAAACAGTATACAGCTCTTTGGTGGACAGCGCCCCCAGAAGTAATAGCTACGAGGAAAACCACCTTCATTGTAAGATGCATGAGGGAAGCCTCCTTCAGAGGCTCATAAGGCACTTTGCTTAGGGCCTTGAGAACCAGATTAAGTCTCCAAGGTGGTACTGTTGGCTTGACTGGGGGCATTTTAATGTTGCTGCTCTTAGAAACCTCCTGACATGAGGGTGTGATCCCAGCAAGTCCCCAGAGTCTACCAACAAAAGTGCCCCCAGTGCAGAGACCTGAAGACATAAGGTAGCTGGTTGCAGCCCTCTGTCAAACCCCTCGTGAAGAAATCGCAATAGTACCGGTAAGGTTATTGGGTGATCCTGTAGGTCTTTGGATTGGAGCCAAAACAAAAATTTTCTCCAGATTGTATAATACACTTTAGAGGAAGAGGGGTGCCATGAGTTCACCATCATTTCAATAACCGGAGCGGTGTAGCCTAACTCTTTGAAGGTTTCACGCTCAATCTCCAGGCTGAGAGGGACAGATTGTTCAAATTGGGGTGCAGGACCAGACCCTGATGGAGAAGGTCTGGGCTGAGCTGGAAGGTTAAAGGCAGTCCCTTTGACAGCTGAATGAGAAGTGGAAACCATGGATGACGAGGCCACCTGGGGCAGACTAGAATCATCTCTGCCCTGCACCAGGTCACCTTGTGCAGGACCCTGGATAGCAGTGGAATCAGGGGAAAAGCATACAGGAGGCCGAACTGACCCCAGTCTAGGGAAAAGACATCCTGAGCTACTGCTAGCTTGTCCCTGGCCAGGGAGCAGAATTGCTCTGCCTTGGAGTCTCTCCAGCATGCAAACAGATCTACCTGGGGATTGCCCCACTGCTCTGTTAGGAGTTGGAAGGTGCTGTCCTTCAGCTTCCATTCTCTTGGAAGGACATCTTGATGACTTAGCCAGTCTGCTGTGACAGTTTCCCGTCCTGGCACGTACATGGCTCTTATACTTGTCAGGTGTTGTTCTGCCCGTTGAAAGAGAAGAAGTGACTCCTGAAGCACTTTTGAGCTTTCTGTGCCTCCTGATGGTTGATGTAGGCCATCGTTGTTCGACTGTCTGTTAGAATCAGCAAATCCGGATTGCGTACTTTCTGCTGGAAGTGCATCAGGGCTAGGCAAACTGCCCTCATCTCTAGGATGTTTATGCTGTACCTTGATTCTACCAGTGACCACTTGCCTTTTGCCAACATCTGATGCAGGTGGGCTCCTCCATCCCCTGAGGCTTGCATTTGTCGTGATTCTGATTTGGTGCGGATGGCCCAGCTTTCGCCCCCTCAAGACATTTGCCCACCAAGACCACCATCGAAGGGAGGTTTTTATCGTTGAGAAATTGGGATGAGCTGGTGCTGGCTGTGTCTGGACTGGGACCACAGCCTGAGCAGATGTGCTTGAATGGGTTGCATGTGCACTACAGCCCAGGGGACTGAATCTGCCAGTGACACTAGAGTCTCGATTAGTTGCATAAAGGAATGGGCTGGCAGCTGAGCGGCTGTTTGAAATTTGTTGATGAGCTTCAGCAGGTCCCTGAATTTCGTCTCTGGGGGAAAAATCTTACTGGCATGTGTCCTGAAGTCTGCCCCCAGGTAGTTCAAGTTCTGGCTTGGGATTAGGGAACTCTTCTTCTGGTTGATGACAAATCCGTGTGCTGAGAGGCACCCGACTACTTCCACCACTACCTGTACCGCTTGGTTGAGCTATGGGGCCTTGATGAGGATACCATCCAGGTAAGGGAAAAGCTGGATCCCTCGGATATGAAGGTGAACTACCACCACTACCAGTACCTTTGAGAAAGTTCTTGGCGCTGATGAAAGGCTGAAAGGAAGAGTTTTGAATTAGAAGTGTTGCTTCCCCACCTTGAACCTGAGATATTGTCTGTGTAGACTGTGAATGGAAAAATGGAGGTAGGCATCTTGCAAGTCGATGGATGCAAGAAATTCTCCCTGCTGCAATTCTTTGATGATTGATGACAGTGTTTCCATTTTGAATGGTCTACTGCGTACAAAGTGATTCAGGAATTTGAGGTCTAGGACTGGTCTGTGTCCTCCTGTGCATTTGGGCACAATGAAAAATAGGGAGTAGACCCCCCGATTGACTTCTTCGGGGGGAATCTGCTCAATAGCCCCCTCTTGTAGAAGATCTGTGACAGTCTGCAACATCGCCTGTCTTTTGGATGGATTGTTTGAGATGGGGAGGGCACCACCTGAGGTAGTGGGGGGCTTGGAATCAAACTATCAGGTAACCCTTGCTGATAATGTCAAGAACCAGTCTGTCCAACATGGTTTGGACCCATTCCTCGAGGAATTCTGAAAGTCTGCCCCCTACTCGAGGATGGGCCCGGATGGCCTGATTGTGATTTCTTGTTGTTGTTTCCAGTGTCTCTGGTGCTCCCACCTCCACCGGATCCACCCCCACTAAATTACACGTTACGTGAGAACCTTGTTCTTTTTCCAGAAAAGTTGTTGTTTTGCCCCTTATTGTAACCTCTGTCATGAAAATTGCATCTTGAGCCTGAGGATCATGCTTTGCTTCAGCCCCTGGACTGGGGCATGTGCACCTTAGCTGTTTCACCGGATTCTTTCACCGCCTCCTTCAGGGCTGACCCGAACAGTAGATTGCCTTCGTAAGGCGCATTCACCAAATGGCTCTTTGAGGAGGCATCCACTTGCCAGACCCCGAAGCCAGAGGTTGCAGTGAGACGAGATCTGATAGAACACCTGACTGCCTCCTCAGACACATCTGCTGCATAGGCAGAGGCCAACCCCATTAACTGTAGCTGATGGGTAATCATTGAGTTCTTCTCTGGGTCCTCCGCAAATTGAAAAGCTAGATCTGAGGCCCAGGATAGGGCAGCTCTGGCCGAAAATAGGTTTTCAGTGGCTGCCTTGAGAGAAGTCGCTGAAGCCTGAAAGGCTTTTTTGAGCAAGGAATTCAGTTTTCTGTCTACTGGGTCCCTTAGAGAAGCCCCTCCTTCAGCTGGATGACCGTTTTCTTGGTTAGGTTAGAAATCACGGGGTCGATTCTGGGGCAGTTTAACCACTTTTCAGATTGTTTCTTGTCAAACTTCAGAAGTTTAGAGAACTGTCAAGGGACTGGGTATGTGCGTTCGGGACCTTGCTATTCCTCTTTTAGCAATTCTTCTACAGCTGGAGGGATAGGGAAGGCTGCAACTGGTTTAGAGGCAGGGGCTAATCGAAAGGTCCATTTCGGCTGGGAAGGAGCCGCTGGGGAAGGTCGCAATTGAATCTCAGATACAACCTTTTTGATGAAAAAATCTAGGTTGTCCAGGACAAAGTTTCTGGATGGGGAGTCGTCTGAGTGTAATGACAAGTCCACAATCTCATCCTCCTCGGGGGAGGAGCCGACGTCTGAGGAGTCCGGGGAATGGTTACCGCAATGCTTTCCCTTGTGCGTACCCCTGGATCTACTCTGGGAACGAGACCTTTTTCTTCCTCCTGTTGCACGAAGAATGGTGATCTTCCTCCTCAGATGATCTGTACCTGTGTCGGGATTTTTTCCTTTTTTCATAGCGATATGATGGCACCTGCCCCTCATCAGAAGAAGAAGAAGGGAAGGGGGTCCTTTTTTCACTTTGCCTTCTTGTGAGGTCTTGTATCTGGTGATCTTGGAGGCTGTCAGTTGAAGCACGCAGGGTCCAGAGCAAAAGACCTATTTAACTTGTCTTTGAGGTCTGGAGCCAGAGATGGGGCCGTGGCCCGATGGGTCTCTCTGATGGCCGTTGCTCTCTCTAATCTGGAGGCAGTCACTCGCACAGGCTTGTCTTGGCCATCCATCAGCGCCGAGGAAGAGGATATATCTGTTGGTTCCTCCCCCTGAGCAGACGCTGCCTTTTCGCATGTGAGGCACAGCGAGCCCGCAAAAGTAATTCGGAGCGGGTTATTAGCAGCGCTGGCATTTTCTGCCCCCTAGCAGGCTTGCCGAAGCCATGATCCCAGCATTGGAGCTTTATTCAGCTATGCCCCTGAAATCCTATTGAACTGAAACAGTCCCTTTAGGAGTCAATGCCCGAGTTCCTGATGTACTCGCAATGGAACTTTATTCAGCTATGCCCCTGAAATTCAACTGAATTGAAGCAGTCCCTTTAAGATGCACTCCTTTCCTCAAGCCCCCTTAGTCGGGAGAAGACCCTGCTAGTGCTCCTGTTGCTGTGCAGTCGTTGGGCTGAGTGTCGATGACAGCGCACTGCTACTGTCCGAGTGCTGCGCTTGTCGACGAAAGGATGATAGCGCTCCTGTTTCCGGAGCACTGACGAGTGGGTATATAGCACTCATTGATGAGAAATGCTACCGTCGACGAGTGGCAATGTCGATGGGTGACTAAGGCAGGCAAGAAGTTGGCTGTCGCCGGGAGAGACTAGTGCTGGTGAGGGGAGATATTTTGCAGTCCTCAGAGAACTCCCGTTCTGCCCCCTCAAGAGCATAAATCAGGCCCTGGTCCCTTGCCTGATGAATTCCTCGCCACCCAGAAAACACAGGAAAATGCGCCGCAGGGGAGTGAGGCCAGTTTGTGCAGCATGCAAGGTTGAGATGGGAACCCACTCTGGAGCAGTGAAAGTAGCTCCAATTAATTTCCCCAAGAAGAAAAAGTGTCCAAAATAAGAATTAACTATCAAACGTACAGTCTTGCCGGCCCGGTGGCGCTGAGGGTTGAGGCGCTGGACGCCACACCTCGCACCACGCCGGCGACCCGGGTTCGGGAACGGACTCGGGTTGCCAGGGGGAGGAGGGGAGGAGGTGGAGGAGGATCGAGCGTCCCAATAGATGCTCTCTCCAGTGGTGGGATCCTGGGGTGCTGTGAACACTGACGCCTGGGGCCAGTGGAAGCATGGGCACCAAGTACAGGCGGCTCTACAGAGAGCCGGGAGGAAGACGCTCGGCACTTGACAACGGTGTGAGTCAGCATGTCGTTGTCTGGATGTCAGTCCTGCGTGCTGACATCCTCAGGGGTAGAGGGACAACAAGGGAAAAGGAACCGGGAAAACACCCTCTCAACCCTGGATGACGACTGGTCCCCCCGGGATCTCCTACCCCATGGACAAGACTCCAATGTGCAGGCACTCCGAAGGTGGAGAACAAGTGAAGGTAGGAGTTGGCCGGGCACTTTAGGGGCAGAAACTGTGGATGGGATCCACAAGGGGATTGACCAAATCCGAAGGAGTAGGGTGAGAGGGCAGCAAGGTGGGATGAAAAGAAAGTAAAAAAATAAAAAAAATTACAGTCTGCTGTCTTCAGCTCTGCCACTTGTGACAGAGCTCTACTTGCACAGTGCCTGCTGTAGTGAAGGCAGGAAGTAACCTGGAGACAACCGGATGTGGAGGGCTAGATGTCCCCCTGCTGCAGAGGTTTAATCCTGCCTCCAACCAGCATCAGGGGTTCCATGTTAAAATCGTGAAAATATAATCGCGATTGCTTTAATGGCGAGTACAACTCAGCAACTCCACAAATAGCACATGTACAAAATCATCAATGTAAGAACAGCGATATAATATCTGTGAGCAAATAAAGTAACATCAGTCACACTGTATCCTGCGGCTCAATGGGCTGCTCATCCCTGGGTGGGGGGCTGTGCTGACATTGTCGACAGTGAGCTGACATTCTTTGGGGGCCAGTACAGAATGAGAGGCACAGTCACACAGGGGGCAATGCAAGATGAGAACCCATTCTCACTCTTTCTCTCTCTCTTTCACCGATCTCTGATCTGCAGACGCAGGTCCATCCAACATTCTCAGGTGTGTCTGTAAGAGAGACAGAAAGACAGACAGAGCAAGCATGCTTTTTTGACTCGTGATTATTATGGGATACCCTGTCGCGTGCACGCTCTCTCTCTCTTCTCAGTGGCTGCAGCACTACGGAAGGGGGCTTTCAGTCTCTGTTCCTTAATGTCCTCTGTAAAGCAGCACAATACAGACCAGCTTGAGACTGTGCACCCTCCCCAACATTACACCGGTATACAGTGCTGTGCTATGGAACTGAACTTGTCAATGACCTTATCCTCTGCTAAGAGCTGCAACAGTGTCATGTCAATGGACCCAGTGACACGGAGAGAACGAGCAGGAAAATACAGCAAGGCTAACAGCTAATAGGGATAGAAGTGGGGTGTGGTTGTTACTTTGTTACTGCTGGATGAGGTCTTACTCATTTAAACTTATTTTGTGGGGAATACTGATCGCTATTGTAGCATATGCTGTTTTTGGGCCACATTACTCGCTATTTAGTATTTACGCTATTATGATACGGTCGCCGATTGTGGTTTCGCTATTGTTGCTTCACTATTATGTAGTCGCGATTATTACAGGATACCGCATCAGAAGGTACAGCCCCAGGTGTAAGGAAGCCCAGAGACCAGCTTAGGAGAGAGAGAGAGAGAGAAACAGGATGTTGTTATCCCTCTGTACATACAGTTGGTGAGACCCCCATTTGGAGTACTGTGTGCAGTTCTGGAGACCACATTTCCACAAGGACAAAGACAGGATGGAGGCAGTCCAGAAAAGGGCAACTAAAATGGTGCAGGGTCTGCACCAGAAGCCATATGAAGAGAGACCAAAGAGCTTAATATGCATA
The DNA here is from genome assembly GCA_016271365.2 of Neoceratodus forsteri. Lineage (NCBI taxonomy): Eukaryota > Metazoa > Chordata > Ceratodontiformes > Ceratodontidae > Neoceratodus > Neoceratodus forsteri. The sequence continues at coordinate 131,270,882 of CM057452.1, forward strand.
CCCTCGAGGAAAGGGGGGGGGGGGAACATGGTAGAAACTTTCAAGTACCTCAAGGGAATCAGCAAAGTCCAAGAGGGTAGCATCTTTCAGAAAAAGACGTGTAAGAACAAGAGGGCACAATTTGAAGACATGGGGGGGATGACTCAGGATCAACGGGAAAAAGTATTTTTTCACAGAGAGGGTGGTGGACACATGAAATACCCTTCCTGAGGAGGTAGTGGGGTCAAAAACAGTGAAGGAATTTAAGAATGCATGGGACAGATATAAGGCAACTCTAGTGGGAGGTAGGAGGAAGTAGGCTGTTGGTATGATCTGCAGCTTATCCAGTAGGTATGAAAATGGGCAGACTGGGTGGGCCAAGCGGTCCTTATTTGCCGCCAAAGTCTACATTTCTATGTAGGCTACAATGGTGGTGGGCTTCAAGCATGCATAGAATAATCATAGGGCTATATTAGAACAGTGGGTGGTGGGACAGCAGATAGGGTCTGCAGAGGTAGAACAGGCAGGGAACACTTGGGTAGACTGGGTGGGCCAAGTGGTCCTTTTCTGATAGTTTCCATGTGTCTATCTTTGTTTCCTGTCCCCCACTGGGACACACAGCGCCTGTGGGGAGGTCTTGTGTGAATACAGCACATCCTTGCCAGGACAGCAAGCTCCCCAGCCATCAGCAGGAGCCACTATGGGGCTGGAACTGCCACCTCCCAACCTTAGCTGGAACACGCTTCCATTGGCAGCGTGCTGTCCCAACCTGCCCTCTGAGCACCAGCTCCCAAGCTCATTCCAAAACTTGGGTCATCGGCACAAAAGCACGATCTGCTTCCACTGGACCACTGGGCAGTCCCCATTTTAGAAATGCTTAGCCTACAGTAGCACGGTTCAGTAAGGGAGCTTAGTCACTCACTTACTGAATTGAAGATGGCAGTATATTTTACGAGTAACATGAACTGCTGCTTCAGCCATTTGACTGTATGTAAATTTATGACATCAAAGACTCCTGAAGTGACTGTGAGGTTTGCTTTAACTGAAAAGCTGTGCTCACAAATATTTCAGAAAAATCTTGGCAGCTACACTGGATATCTGGGTTTGATGGCCAATGCTGGGTCTCCTGCCCACTGGGTCCTTGGAAGGTGGATTCACCACTGAGATAAAGGATGGATGTGTAATGGAGGTTATGTGCCTGTTCTTCATGGAGGGAAGGCTAAAGCACTTCACTCTACAGCAACCCCCACGTGATTAAGCTATGAATGGGACTTAGTGGGTTGAGAAGAGCACCACCCATGTGGCACACAGCCCAGATCAGCTACCTCAACATGTCCTGTGGCTCTTATCCTCAGTACAGATTCTCCTATTTTGTCTCTATGGTACAAGCAAGAACACAGATCCTGTGAGCACTGGAGTGCAGTGCATGGGGCTCCTGGGACACAAAATTGGGCACCTGACCCAGTAAGTGGAATTCAGGAATTTAGAAGACAACACTGAATGGAAAGACTGAGAATCACTGGATAACAGATGGATACATTTTAAGATTAAAGAGGTTCATGCACTGGGTTGGGGGAAGAAGGGAATCAACTCATACAGTGATCTGGATAAAAATGGGTAACTGCAGGCCACCAGATGGCGCAGCACTGCAACCAGTAACCAGAGCTGGAAGCAGATTTGTATGCTTGGGCAGACATCCAGAGCTTGGAAACCATGCTGCCGAAGGCAGTGCTTCTACGCCAGGGGACGGGATGGTACTGCAGCAACCTCTGTGGCAGGCCGGAGGCTTGCTACCCAATCTGCAGCTAACAAATAGCATGGGTAGTGTCAGTTAGTGACTGCAGGGAGGGCAGGGGAAAAAATCCTAGAGGCTGTCTGAATGATGCTCAGAACAGACCCAGACCCCACCACATAGACCCCACCACCTAGTAGCTGGTTGTGTGCTAGTGGGTGATGGGGCTGGGTGGTTGTCCTGGCCTGATAAGGGGCATGATGGGCCTTGGGAGGGAGAAAATGTATATGGTTAAAAAAAAAAAAAAAAAAAGGTAACTAACAAACAATCTGTTTATTTTTCCATCTTGTGTTTGCTCCCTTGATCCACTGGGTAGATTCACCTTTTGCTGCAGCCATGCCTTCTCCTGTCCAGAGGAACACGTTTGATCCAATGGCCCAGAGACCCCAAGGTACCACACCATGACTCACTGCTACACTACCCCTTCTCCTGGACTGCCCCATGGCAGGGCTCTACTACTTAAGTCCAGTTACCAGCAAAGGGAAGGAAGAGGTGTCTGGGGACATCTCCAGGGGTGACAGATGATGGCCCTTGCTGGACATGGGGTTTGGGCCAATTGCCATGGGCTCACCTTGTGACCTTTTTTGTAGCATTTTCTAGTGTCTTCTTTCCAGATCTCCACTATCAAGGATGCAGGGATGCTCCTGATATCCACCTGCCTGACCAACCAGCATTTACATTCTGGTCTTCCCCATGGTGTCCACCTGCCGCTAACCGCCACTTGCATCCTAGTCTTCCCCGTTACCCAGGTGGTGGCAGAGTAGCAATGGTTGCAGCACTCCCTCCTAAGATGAACAGAGCATCCTCTGGTATGCTCGATACTGTAAGTACTGGCCCAGAGCAACAACCTGCGCTCTAAGTGTGAACCTGGATTTCTGCTACATATAAACATGCATTCTTTCACTGGTACAGAAATTCATATCATGTTCCAGCTTCAAGGGCTGTTTGGGCTACCTCTGATGCTGCAGCTCCCATGGAATGTAAATATTTACTGATTGTGTAGTACAGAATGTTTCTCAATGTGCACTTTCTAAAGATAAAAAGGCTGGACTTGGGAACTACGGCCTTGTGCTAAAGGGTGACGTTACCTTTCTGGGAAGGTTTTGCTTGGCAAGGAGAGGGGCAACTGCAGGAAAGATCCTCCCACTCTTAGTTGCTCAATCCAGATGTAAAAATACAGTGCCAGCTTTTAGAACACCAGGAAGCAGCTGGAAAAGCAGCCCACTATATGCAAGTTTGGCAGCAGGAATAGCTAGCCACTACATTGGATTAAAGTTGTCTCTCCTCACTCAAGTCAGTGGTTCCACACTAACCTCCAGGACCTGCCCTCCCTATGCCCTAGGTTTACCCCATCACCATACAGCAACTACAATGGTGCAGGGTCTGCATCAGAAACCATATGAAGAGAGACTGAGAGAGTTTAATATGTATACCCTTGCTAAAAGGAGGGACAGGGGGACATGATAGAAATGTTCAAGTACCTGAAGGGAATCAACAAAGTCCAGGAGGGTAGCATCTTTCAGAAAAAGAGATGTGTAAGAACAAGTCGGCACAATTTAAAGATAGAGGGGAGACGGCTCAGGGGTAATGTGAGGAATTTTTTTTTCACGGAGAGAGTGGTGGATGCATGGAACCGCCTTCCTGGGGAGGTTGTTGGGTCTATAACAGTGGGGGAATTAAAACATGCATGGGACAGACATAAGGCAATTGTAGTGGGGGGTGGCAGAAAGTAGGCTGTTGGTTAACTAGAATCTGCAGCTTATCCAGTAGGTAGGGAAATGGGCAGACTGGATGGGCCAAGTGGTCCTTATCTGCCGTCAAAGTCTATGTTTCTATGTTTCTACATCAGATAACAGAATAAATCAAAAAGCATGTCAGCCCCGATATTCAAACAGTTAGGGAGACACTAACCATGTTAGCGCTGAACTAACCAAGAATAGCTCAGGCCCACAGTACAGGGCTATATTTAAAGGACCCTGATGTGCAGGGCTGACCGGACAGCATGAATGCACACACTATACTGCTGAACCTATGCAAATGAGGGATCCCCATGCATAAAGGGCGCAGTGGTATATTCCGTAGTTTTGCCAGCACTAAACAGCCTTTGTTGCAGTGCTGTTAAACACTGCCAAAACTCTACCCTTATCCTAGCACACAGCCACCCCAGCCATTGCACATTTATGTTAGTGTCATGTCAGCATCCCTGGCATCCAGTTGCCCCCAATCATCACCCCTGGTGCTTTGCATGTTTTAGTTATATACTGCATGCAATCAAATCAACTGAGGTCATCTATGTGATTGGAAACGTGTTACATCAACAGACTCACCTATAAATAAAATAAAATAAATAATGGACACATAATCAAACGTTTCAAGTGTAGTGTACATAGAAACATACAGGTTGAGGGCAGATAAGGACAGCAAGGCCCATCCAGTCTGCCCATTTCTTTTTCTACCTTATAAATGTGCCATCGGCCTTTGCTCTGTCAATGCAGGGTTTTAAATAATTGATTAGCAGTTTTTTTCTTGGGACAATACTAACTGTACAGAAAGCATTTATATAGGTATTCTAGAAGTGTTATGTTTGTTAAACACAGTGAGGCAAGTGCTATGCATTTTCACAATGTTTTAGAACTTATGAGCAAAACTCTAATCAATTTTTAGAGTTAAATAAAACCCTGCAATGGCCTATCTATTCATACTCATCTGTATTGCTCCCATATGCCTATCCCACGCCTGTTTGAAGCCCTGCACTGTATTCATAGCCACCACTTCCTGAGATAGGCTGTTCCATGCATCCACCACTCTTTCTGTGAAAAAGAACTTCCTCACATTGCCCCTTAATCGGCCTCCCTCTAATCTCATGCTGTGTCCTCGTCCTGCTATTATTCTTATATTTAAACATGTTAGACTCTTTCACCTTGTCAATGCCCTTAAGGTGTTTGAATGTTTCGATCATATCACCTCTCTCCCTCCTTAGTTCAAGGGTATACATACTGAGCTCCGTTAATCTGTCCTCATATGTCTTCTGATGCAGTCCCTGCACCACTGGTTGCTCTTCTCTGGACTGCCTCAATTTGGTTAATGTCTTTATGAAGGTGTGGCCTCCAGTACTGTACGCAGTACTCCAGATGGGGCCTAACCAGTGTCGTGTACAGAGGGATTATTACCTCCCTCTTACAACTTGTGATACCCCTACTAATTTATTTATTTATTTTAAGAGATTTACCAGGCAGGCATGCTGAGCGGGTGCTGCTCGTTTCCAGATGCGGGCCTGGGGTTTACACAGAAATACAGCAGGAAATGTACAGAACATAATAATACAACATGTCAAGCAATAGTGCCAGAGCAGGCATAAATTTGTACACAATTGTTACTACAAGGGTGGACCACCACTGTAGAGTAAGTACAGTAAGAGAACAGGCAGGGGAACAGACATTAAAACAGTGCTAAGGCTGTCGAGATACATCAAGGCGTGCACTGGAAGAGGGTCTGGGCTGCTGGTAACAATTACATGTCCCTGAGAGGTAGTCATGGAGGAGAGGTTTTAGCAGCCTAGGGGCAGTGGTCAGCCTGATACGAGCAGACAGGTCATTCCAAAGTTTAGGCAGGTGGTATTTGAAAGCAGATTGGCCCTTTGAGGTGTGCATGAAGGAGCTGAGATAAGGGGGTAGGAAGTTAGTCCAGAATTTGGCTATTATGTTTGCGCCGTATATTCAGCGTCGGGACTCGAGTGAGGGCAGTGAGACGGCGCTGTGTAGGTCACAGTGATGGGTGGTGGGCGGGCAGTCCAAGATGAAACAGCAGTAGGAGTGAAAGAAGGCATCCAGACTGGCTAAGGAGGTTAAGGGTGCAATGCCGTAGACCACGTCGCCGTAGTCGAAGATAGGGGAGAATCATTTTGTGTACTAATTCCCTTCGGACCGTGGGTGGCAAGCACCCTTTGTTGTGATGTAGTGCCCCCAGTTTGGGGTGCAGTTTTTTGTGTAGAGAGTCAATATGGATGGAGAATCCAGGTGTTGGTCAAGCCAGTCACCCAAGTATCTGAAGGAGGTACAGGTCGCCAGAGGAGAACCGGCCAGGGTATGGAAAGTGGGGGGGGTAGCTAGGCGAGAGAGCTAATACACCCCAACATCCCCCCAGCCTTACTTACTGCTTTAGAGGTCTGCTTGGATGATTTCAGGTCATCGGTGATGATGATGCCCAAGTCTCTTTCTTCCTTTGCGACTGCCAGCAACTTCCCTCCCAGCCTATAGGTAGCTTCAGGGTTTCTCTTCCCTATGTGCATGATCTTGCACTTCTTTGCATTAAATCCCAGTTGCCACTCTTCTGACCATTTTGCTAGTTTATCCAGATCTCTTCTCATTCTGCCCACCCCATCTGGACCATCTACTCTGTTGCAGATCTTGGTGTCATCTGCAAACAGACAAGCCTTACCCTCTAGTCCATCTGCAATGTCACTAATGAAGATATTGAAGAGGACTGGCCCCAGGACTGATCCCTGAGGTACGCCACTTGTGACTTGCATCTCTTCTGACTGTACAGTATACCATTTACCACTACTCTCTGTTTTCTGCCCGTCAACCAGTTTGCCACCCAGCTGACCAACTTCTGACTCACCCCGAGCCTACCCAGCTTATTTATCAATCTTCTATGTGGAACAGTGTAGAGAGTTTTGCTGAAGTCAAGGTAGGCGACATCAACTGCTCCCCCTTGGTCCACCACTCTGGTTACCCAGTCAAAGAAATCTATGAGATTAGTTTGGCAGGACCTTCCTTTTGTAAACCCATGCTGTCTTGGATCCTGTGCCCCTATGGATTCCAGGTGTTGCACTATTCTTTCCTTAAGGAGTGCCTCCATAATCTTGCCCACTACTGAGGTAAGACTGACTGGTCTGTAGTTCCCTGCCTCCTCCCTGCTACCACTCTTGTGGAGCGGGATCACATGAGCCCTTCTCCAGTCTTCTGGGACCTCTCCTGTGCTCAGAGACCCACTAAACAGTTCTGCTAATGGCTCTGCTAGTTCCACCCTTAGCTCCTTAAGTACCCTGGGATGTATGCCATCAGGTCCCATTGCCTTGTCCACCCTGAGCTTAGCAAGCTCTTGTAGGACCCTTTCTTTTGTGAAGGGAGTAGTGCTCACCTCCCTCCCCCTGTGCCCACAGTGCTGAGCTGAGGGCCCTGCCCTACCTTCTCTTCAGTGAATACTGAGCAAAAGCATCTATTTAGGATAGATGCTTTTACAGGGTCCTCCTCCTCACATGCCCCTTTTCTCCTTTGAGCTTAGCAATACCCCTTCTGGACTTTCTCCTTTCGCTAATGTATCTATAGAAAGTCTTGCCACCTTCTTTTACTGTTCGTGCTAGTGTTTCCTCAGTTTGGGACTTTGCCTGCCTTATTGTCTTCCCTGCTTCCCTTAGGGAAGTTTGGTATGCCTCCCTATCTTCATCCCGCTGTGTTCCCTTATATTTCCTGAAGGCCAGCCTTTTGGCTCTGACCTTTTCTGCTACAGTATTTGAGAACTAAAGTGGTTTCCTTCTTCTTTTGCACTTCCTTTTCTGTCTAACACAATGGGATGTTGCTTCAAGTATCCTTAATGCCTGCCCACTTTGCCTGTACCCCCTCACTTGTATTTCTTTTTGCCAGGGCTAGCTTAACTTTGTTGGCCATCTTATTAAAGTCAGTTCCTCTGAAGTCCCATATGTTTGCCTTGGAATGGGATGATTTAGATGTAGTGGCCAAACTGGACCATACCATGTGATGGTCACTGGCCCCCAGGTGACCTATCTGGAGATCTGTGATCCCTTCCCTGTTAGTCAGTACTAGATCTAGGATAGCCCTGTCTCTTGTGGGTTGTTGTACCAGTTGTTTGAGGCCCTCCCCCTACAGGGAATCCACCATGTGTCTAGTTCTGACAGATGTTCCTGTTGGTATTGACCAATCTGTATCCGGTATGTTGAAGTCGTCCATTATCAGAACCTCCCCTTTAGCTGTCATGTTTTATATCTTCTAACAGTAATGTGTCTATGTCCTCCCCTTAGTCTGGGGGCCTGTATACAACCCCAGTTCTTATGGCTGTCCCACTTCCTGTTTCCAGGGTGACCCACAGTTCTTCTGGCTCCTTATATGTATTCTGAATTTCTGTAGCTTTGATATTTTCATTAACACACAGGACCACTCCACCCTCTCCTTTTTGTACCTCGGTTTCTTCTGAACAGTACATAGCCAGGTACTGAAGTTTCCCAAGTGTGGTTACTGGTAAACCACGTCTCATTAATTGCTACTATGTCCAGTTTAGCCTCTGACATTATTGCCTGCAGGTCTGGGATCTTATTTCCCAGGCTGTGAGCATTTGTGTACATGATTTTTCATTGGCCAGATTTCGGTGTGTTAGTTGTTGGGTGAGGTTTGGCATTTCCCCGTTCGTCATATGGGGAGACCGACCTTTTTTCTTACCTGGTGATGCAAATGAACTGCAAACATGCTGAATCCCTGTTTGACTACTAGCTGAGGGGGGAGGGGTGTTCTTCCCATTCGACGTATGGGGTGCTGCACCCCTCTCCCCATTTGCTAGTTTAAATATTCTGCAAAGACGTCACACTTCTGGCCCAATGCACTGACTCCCTCCTTAGTCAGATGCAGTCCATCAAATTTAAAGAATTTTCGCTCCCAGAAATGTTGCCAGTTCCCTACAAATCTGTGTCCTTTTTCCTGGCACCAGCCCTTGAGCCACATGTTTAGTTCCCCTATCTCCCCTTCTCTGACCATCCGTCCATCTGCCCCCCAGATTGGCAGGATCTCAGAGAAGGACATGTCAGATTAAATGGATGATAGCTTGTCACCCAGCCTGGTCAGGTGTTCCTTGGTCTCCACAACCGCCCAACTAGCGAGATCATTAGTCCCTATGTGCACCAGGACATCAATGTTTTCTCCTGCTTTGTGAACAATTTTAGCAATGCAGTCAGTGCCTCTCCATGCTGATGTACCTGGGAGACATCTGACCATTACCCCAGGTCATGCTTTTAAAACAGACTAAAGTAGTGCAGTTATTGGGCAACATTAATCATGTGATTTCAGCCAATCAACACTTAGAACTCCCTAGGCCCTTACCCTGTATACAGCTGTCATCTTGTAATAAAATGCTAAACTGAAACTTCAGTGGCATGGTTGGGGGAGTGCTACACTGTTTATAGGAGGAGTTTGAGCTGGTGCTGGCAGAGGATGTCCTCTGGGTAATTTCTAGACTGCACCCCACCTACTGTACATTGGAACCTGGGCTGACCTAGCTTATTTTGGAGTGCTGGGGAATGCTCAGTCCAGTTTTTGTGGAGACAGTCAGGTGTTTGCTTGGGGAGAGGATTTTTCCACACTGCTTTGAAAAAGGGCAGTGGTGAGATCACTTCTTAAGAAACCATTTCTGGACCTTTAAATTCTCTCAAATTACAGGCCTGTCTCGTGTCTTCCTTTTCTAGGGGAGCTAACTGAGAGGAGGTAGCGGTGCAGTTGGAACAGCACCTGAAGAAATATGACCTCTATGAGCCTTTCCAGTCTGAATTTCATAGAAACATAGAATTTGACGGCAGATAAGGACCGCTTGGCCCACCTAGTCTGCCCATTTTCCTACCTAACAGATAAGCTGCAGATCCTAGTTAACCAACAGCTTACTTCCTCCTACGCCCCACTAGGACTGCCTTATGCCTGTCCCATGCTTTCTTGAAGTCCCCCACTGTTCTTGACTCCACAACCTCCTCAGAGAGGCTGTTCCAAGCATCCACAACCCTCTCAGTGAAAAAATACTTCCTCACATTACCTCTGAGCCGTCCCCCCTCTATCTTCAAATTGTGCCCCCTTGTTCTTGCACATCTCTTTTTCTGGAAGATGCTACCCTCTTGGACTTTGTTAATTCCCTTGAGGTACTTGAAAGTTTCTATCATGTCCCCTCTCTCCCTTCTTTCCTCAAGGGTATACATATTAAGCTCCTTTAGTCTTTCTTCATATGTCTTCTGGTGCAGACCCTGTACCATTTTGGTTGCCCTCCTCTGGACAGCCTCCACTCTGTCTATGTCTTTGCGGAGATGGGGTTCCCAGAACTGCACACAGTACTCCAGATGGGGTCTCACCAACTGTCTGTACAGAGGGATAACAACTTCCTGTTTTCTATTATTGATACCTCTTCCTATGCATCCCAGTATCCTCCCAGCCTTCCTTACTGCCTTCTCACATTGCTTGCCCACCTTTAGGTCATCTGATATAATTAGCCCCAGGTCCCTTTCTATTTTTACTGTTGTCAGTATCTCACCCCCATTGTGTACTGCCCTGGGTTTTGTTTCCATGTGCATTACCTTGCACTTCTTTGCATTGAATCTGAGCTGCCATACATCTGACCATTCCTCCAACCTTGCCAAGTCCCTTCTCATCCTTTCTACTCCATCTGTGTATCAACCCTGTTGCAGATCTTTGTGTCATCTGCAAAGAGACATACTTTTCCTTCCAGTTCCTCTGCAATGTCACGTATAAAGACATTAAAAAGGACCGGTCCCAGTACTGAACCCTGCAGTACCCCGCTAGTAACCCTCCTTTCTTCACTGTGTGCTCCATTTACTACTACCCTTTGCGTCCTGTTGTCAAGCCAATTTTTTATCCAGGCTACCACCTTGGGACCCACTCCAAGGCTGGCTATCTACTGTACCAAATGCCTTGCTAAAATCTAGGTAGGCCATGTCCACAGCCCCTCCTTGGTCTACTACTTTGGTCACCCAGTCAAAGAAATCTATTAGATTCGTCTGACACGACCTTCCCATCGTGAATCCATGCTGCCTTGGGTCCTCTGCCCCACTGGCCTCTAGGTACTCAACAACTCTTTCCTTTAGAAGTGATTCCATCATTTTCCCTACTACCGAGGTCAAACTAACTGGTCTGTAGTTTCCTGCTTCTGTCCTGCTCCCACTTTTGTGAAGAGGAATCACATCTGCCCTGCTCCAGTCCTCGGGTACCACACCATCCTCCCATGATTTGTTAAAGAGAGTAGTCAGCGGTGTCACTAGTTCTACCCTTAGTTCTTTTAGAATTCTTGGGTGAATCCCATCAGGCCCCATTGCTTTGTCCACCTTCAATTTTATTAGTTCTTTCAGAACCCTTCCTTCTGTAAATGGACTGGTATCGACCCCATTCTTCAGAGTGTTTCTCTTGTTTGGTTTAGGTAACTCCCCCTCCTCTTCCTCTGTGAATACTGAGCAGAAATATTCATTCAGTATCCCTGCTTTTTCACTGTCACCCTCTACCCACATTCCCTCCCCTTTATTAAGCTTCAGCATCCCTCCTTTGGTCTTTCTTTGCTCCCTAATGTACCTATAAAAGGTCTTATCCCCCTTCTTAACAGAATTAGCTATCCTTTCCTCGGTTTGGCCTTTGCTATTCTGACTGCCTTCCAAGCCTCTTTCTGCTTTAACTGATAAAGTTCTCTGTCCTGCTCCTTCTGTGTTTCCTTATATTTCCTGAATGCTGTCCTTTTCTCCTTAACCTTCCCTGCCACCTCTTTTGAGAACCATAGCCGTTTTTTCCTTCATTGTGTTTTATTGATTTGCTTTACACAAAGGCTTGTTGCCTCTGTGATGGCTGTTTTGATCACTCCTCATTGTTCCTCCACCCCTCCTTCTTGCCTGTTTGCTAGTGCTTTTCTGGAGGCACTCTCTCATTTTTCCCAAAGTCAGCCCTCCTAAAAGTCCAGTATCTTGCTTTTGTATGGCTTGATTGTATGGCTGTGTTTATCGTGAACCACACTGTTTGGTGGTCGCTTGTTCCCAGATGGCTACCCACTTCTAAATCTGAGATTCTTTCTCCGTCCCCATTTGAGAGTACCAGGTCTAAGATTGCTCCTCCCGAGTGGTTCCAATACTAGCTGTCTGAGGCATGCCCCTGAGGACATCAAGAATGACCTGCTCTTGGATGTGGCTGCAGCAAAGGTGCTCCAGTTAACATCTGGCATATTCAGGTCCCCATCAATAATATCTCCTTTTTCTGCCATTCTAAGAAAGTCTTCTATCATTTCCTTGTCCATTCCCTCCCCTGAGACGGGGTCTGTATACAACCCCATGCGGATTGTGGTGCCATTTCCTGTCTCCAGGGTGACCCAAAGTGCCTCATCTGCTCCCTGTTTACTCTTTAGTTCTGTTGCTTCGATCCCTTCCTTCACATAGAGAGCTACTCCTCCTCCTCTTTTACCCTCCCTGTCCTTCCTGTAGATTGTGTATCCTGGTATGTTGACATCCCAGTCATGGTTCTCTGTGTACCATGTTTCTGTGACTGCCACAATATCCAGGCAATCCTCTTCCACCAAGGCCACTAGTTCAGGGAGCTTGTTACACAGACTACGGGCATTGGTACTCATCACCCTCCACTTTTTGATAGCCTTACCTCTTTTATCCCCATTTCTGTCCCTACTGCCTTTGCCTTTTTTACACTTAAATCTGTTCTGCTCCTAATAACTTCTGTCCTTGGTGTTTACCTCACTAATCACCAAGTTTTGTGAGGAGGCTGGGATTTCCCTGCTCCTTTTCAGTGCCCCCGGCTAGTTTAAATGCTTGTCAATGAAGCATTTAAACCTCTCACCTAGGATCCTGGTCTCCCGGACAGATGCAGACCACCGCACCAGTATAGGTCTGCATCCTCCAGGTAGCTCCCCAGTCCCCAATGAAGCTAAAACCCTGAGCTCCACACCAGTTTTCAACCACTCATTGAAATTCTGCGAGAAGTGCTTCTCAGCATCTCCCTTTGCCATAGAACAGGCAGCACCTCCAAGAAGGTTACCAGAGGCGCCACTTGTCCGAGGCCCCTTCCAACTCTACAAACTCCTCTTGCACTGCTCTGATCCCATTCCTAGCCTGGTCATTTGTCCCTAGGTGGACAATGACATCCAGCTCCCTCCCTCGTGCAGCTCCTCCCACATCCTGAGGATTCGCTTCCTGTCCCTCCAAGCTGTGGCGCCAGGAAGGCACCTTACCTCCCTCTCCCTTTCCTCCCCCATTTCTACCCCCCTAATGATTGAGTCCCCCACCAGGAGTTGTTTCCTTCCCCTGTGGGGTCCCATGCCACCCTCCTGTGGGTCTCCTTTGTGAAGGTTCCCAGCATCCTCCTTGGTCTCCACTGCAGGTGCCTCCATAGAGGAACCACTATCCACAGAAGAGTGAATGAATTGTGGAGAGGTACAGCCGGAGGGATGCAACTCTGTTCCACCACCTCTCTCCCTCCTTGAGCCCACCCTGGTCCAGCCTCTCCTCTTTCTTGGCAACCTCTGAGGTAGTGGCATTGGCCCTGGTGGTCCCTGGGTGGGGGAGGTTCCAGATCCTAGTCAGGTCAGCTTGGAGACGGGCAACCTCTCTCTCAAGACCAGAGAGGTGCCTGCAAATAGGGCAGCATCGCAGCCTCCAGAATGTTTCCCGGAACACTGCCGCCCCACAGCCATTGCACTGCACCACTCCTATCATGTCTTATTTTGTGTCCTCTCTACTGTTTCTCTGGATGCTTACCTCTCTTCTCTCCTTACAACTCTCACCCTTCCTGTTCTGGGACAGCAACTTTATACCTTCTTCAGTAGCCTCCTTCTTCCTTGCTCAATATCAGACCACCAGCAGCTGGGGGGGGGGAGAGAGTGAGCTACTTTTTTCCTTTAGGGTTGACAAAACCAATGTTTCTCTATAATCCTTCCCTTCCTACTGCCAAACAGGAAGTTCCTGTTGACAGTCAAATCCAGTGGCTATAAAAGTAGAACTGGCTTTGGGTGGGTGGGATGGAGGGCAATTAGTAAGAAAAAAGGCTAGCAACAGGAAGTTGTAATTTGACTCACCTGCTTTTATAGTGTCTAAACCACACCCCCAGGTAAGCTCTCTTTCCTCCTACTGGTTTAGCAAAGTCAGCTGATACAGTACCCTTCCCAGCACAGAACACACACTGACTTTCTTTCTTTTCTTTCATTTTTTAACCCTAAATAAGACCCCTTCTACTTCTAATAAAGTTATCCGTCTACTTAATCTTAACAGACACTGACTCCTGCTGAGATATAAGTTTTAAATTAATAAGAAAATGTAGCTTCTTTTAGTTAGCTGCTTTCTGCTCTACAAGCAAGGCTAGCAACCTCGTCATAGTACAGAAACTGCTCTAATCAAGGTGCACCATGATCAACTCCTTGCATGGAACAGTGGGCATAGTTTCATCTTGGTTCTGCGTGATAATTCTTCCACCTTTGACACTGTGGACCATGGGGTGCTGTCTGTCCATCTGTGGCACTATATATGACCCACAGCCCCAGGGACAGTGCTGTGGCGGTTCGAGTCCTAATTATTCAGCACAGCACCACAGATGGCACTCGGCTCTTCATCTCAGGCAACGCTGCTCTTTGCTATGGTGTGCCTCAGTGGTCAACTTTCGCTCCTATGTGGTTCGCTGTGTACATGCTGCCACTGAGGGAGATCACTAGTTGATCTGGCTTGGGTTTTCATTGCCACGCCTATGATACCCAGCTGTATGTGCCTTGTGCTCCTGATGATTGGGCAGCTGTGCTGGAACTGACCAAGTGCGTTAGGGAAATTCAGGACTGGATGACAGCCAGCTATCTTACACTGTATCTTCTGAAGACAGAGGAGTTACTGGTGGAGCTAGATGGGTCCAGTTCATCAGCTTTGAGTAGCACCATTTTACCCCCTGAACCCATGTTGGGGGGTGTGCCTTTAGCCCTCTCTAGGCAGGTGAAGAATTTGGAAGTAATCCTGGATGGTGGCCTGACACTTGCAGCACAGATGTCAGACGTGGTGAGAACCGGGTTTCACCATCTCAGGAATATTGCCCGAATTCGAGCCCTGATCCCGCCTGATGACCTGCCCACACTGGTGCATGCCTTTGTCACTTCCAGGTTAGACTACTGCAATGCCCTGTACCTAGGGATATCTGGAGGAAACTTCCGCAGATTGCAGCTGGTGCCGAACGTGGCAGCAAGATTATCACTGGGAGTGAAAAGATGCGAACATATCACCCCAGTATTCCGTGCACTGCACTGGCTGCCAGTTCAGTGGAGGGTTTGTCTTCAAGATAGGGCTGTTAACCTATAAATCCCTGCACAAGAGGGGCCCAGTCTATCTACAAGAGCTCCCTGTGCCGTGCCACCCGGCCCGGGCTATCCGTTCTGCTGGGAGTGGCCTCCATGGAGCTCCCAGGGTTAGGCTGCAGCATTCTGGTGATCGGGTGTTTGCAGCAGCTGTGTCTACCCTGTGGAACTCCTTGCCTGGTTATCTTAGGGAGGCTTCCATGGTGGAAACCTTTAAGAAGGGCCTCAAATCATACCCATTTAAATCAAGCTTTTAACTGAAGGGGTTTTATGAAAATAGTATATTGTGTGATGTTTAGTTAAGCTGTTGTTTAGCTATATTTTGTATATTGTTGTAGTTACTTTTAGACTTGTATTATTTTTATTTGCATTATTGTATGGTACATGTTATATTGTACAGCACCCAGAGTCTCTGGAGATGGGTGCTCTATAAATAAAATATCTATCTACCTAAGTACCTACCTATCTACCATCTTTGGATGATGTTGCTCTTGAGGCTGTAGGTAAGGTGAGGAATCCAAGGGTCATTGTGGACTTCAAGCTGACATTATAACATCAAGTGTCGGCTGTTGACAGTGGCTTTTAACATCTTCAGAACATCTCCCAGATTAAGCCCTTTCTTGAGCCATCTGACCTAGCAACAGTGGTGCACACACTTGTCTAGTCAAGAATGGATTACTGTAATGCCTTATACCTGGGGTTATCCATGAAGTTGCTGTGTCGCTTGCAGCTGGTCAAGACTGTGGCAGCCTGGCTGGTGGTACCTCCCAGTTTGAGCAGATCATGCTGGTTCTCCGAGCTCTGCACTGGCTGCCAGTGAAATGGCACATCAACTTCAATGTGTGCTCGTTAACTTACAAGGCACGGCACGACTTGGGACCAGGCTACCTAAAACACCTCCTGACCCCCTATGCTCTTGGCTGTAACGTTCAGTCAGTGGATGTGGGACTTCAGTCCATTCCAAGATCTTGCTTAAAGTCCTCAGGGAAACGAGGCGTTTGGAGTGGCAGCCTCACTTCTCTAGAATGCCCTTCCCCTGAAGGCAAGAGATGCCCCTTCACTGACCATTTTTAAATCCAAGTTGAAAACCCACTTATTTACCATGTGTTTTGGGGCATCATTCTGTTCGTTAATAATTTGCTGTGTTTATTATCAGATTATTTTTTAATTATAATACTTTATTCATTTGTTGCTTTTTTTTTTTTTAAACTATTTTTGCACCCCTGCCACCAGGGCTCTAGATAAGACTTTTTTGGGAGTACTTGTACTTCTCATTTTGAAAGTGAGGTGAGTAAAACCAAATTCAGATGCATACAAATGTCTGCCTAGAGTGGAGTGAGGAGTAAGTTTTAAAAAAAAAATTGTAGTTTTTTCTAGATAAGAACTGATCAAGGGCAAACAATGCTCCAGATAAAGTTGGCAGGTACTGTAGGAGTAATTTACTTAACAGTTTTAAAACACAGTTAGTGAAACAAATTATGATACATATGAGTGCTGTAAATCTAGAAAAAAAATGCTCCTTTTGAATCACAAGTTGTGTTATGCAGCACTATTATTTGAGTAGGAGGCAGTATAGCGCAGTGGTCTAAGGCTCTGAGCTGCAAATCTGGTGACATCCAGCAGACCAGACCTGGGTTTGAATCCCACAGCTTCCACTTGCATACTGTGTGACCCTAAGCAAGTCACTTAACCTCCTTGTGCTCCCAGGTTGTTCCTGTAAAAAAGCTTTCAGCTTAGTGTGCTATACCTGGTTAAACAACTAAATAAAATATAATAAGAGTGCGAAGTATTTATAAATATTGGGAGAGTACGGGTACTCCTTAAAATCTCTGAAGAGTATTTACTAAAATGAGGCGAGTAAAACAGATCGGTACTCCCCTTATCTGAGGCCCTGCCTGCCACTGACCTCTCTCCAGCGTGGTCGCTCGGTTGCTAGCTTTGCCCATCCGCCTGAAGCTCCGACCATCCATACTCCTGGCTGGGGTACCCTCCTCCTGCACAGTTTATCCTTAACCCCACGGCTCTGAGTCCTCCAAGGAAGGACTGCCCCTCCTACTGGCGCTCAATCTATAGTGCTGGCGGGCTTGCTGTAGTGCAGGGGAGGAACAAGAGTGAATGTCTTGATGCCCAGCATTGGACATGGGGCTGCAATCACTGGACCCACCTTCACCTATCAGTAGAGTTTTTTTTTTCATTAAGTGTTCCCGGTGGTGCGGACGTGCAACGACATCCGGCACAGCGCAGGCATGCTCCCATACCTGCCTGCAGGACATCCGCCACTGCCATCATACCCCACTGAAACGTGCATTGTGCAGCCGAACCCCCAATCTCCACTAGGGGCCACCAAAGCTGCACAGTGCTAGCACACCCTCCCAGGAAAGGAGAGCTGCCTGCTGGCAGCTCAATTCAGTCCGCGGCCTCTCCTGCCCCCGGCCGACCCTCGGCAGCCAGAGTCCGCTCCCAAACCTGGGTCCAGCACCTCAACCCTCAGCGCCACTGGGCTGGCTCATTTGTTTGCTTCTGTGAGTTGCCCAGAAGCCCTGGGACTGGGAACCATATAAATAAAATTGCCTTGCCGAAAATCACTTTAGCCAACTTGAATGATTTATAACACCTTCATTTCTATTTGGGTATACTTGTTATTGAATAAAAACATGTTATAATACTAAACAATTATATTCTGAAAGCATTAACATCTGAACTTTTAATCAGAGAAACACAAGTATTCTTAAACGACAGCTTGGAGTCTGAGCAACACGTATATATCCTAATGATACAGCAGTTCTCCTGTTGCGCTACATGTTTATATATGTTGATATAATATGTTAAAAATAACAGGGCTTTAAAAAGTTAGTGCACTTTTTTATACTGATATGAAACATTTTATGTTTTTTTTATATTGATATATGGTCTATGTAGTAACTTACCGATTTATCTACAGTATTTAGTGGACTCCAAGTTTTCATGTAAAAAAAGAAAGTTTCTAGCTCTAACAGTTCCAAAGTTATTACATTTTTAAGAAATTATTCTTTTGAAATGTCTAACTTTGGAATGGTTAATCATAGCAATATAAGCTTTTTTTTTTTTTTTTTAAATGAAAGCTTGGAGTCTAGCCATTAAGAATTAGCTCTGACGAAACTGTGTTTATGTATCCATGCTATACTACACATATCAAAAAAACAGTTATATAAGAACTTACCATTACAGTAGATCTTCAAGGGGATCTCAGTCATCTGGTAACACTATAGGAACCTTCGCCATTGGTTAAGGGGAATCCACACAAAGATTTTCAGCAGTACAACTGGGGCCGCCCATGCCATCGATGTCCATCAATGTCACCAACTTTATATAGTCACGAGAGGCCCTACTCCCTCCTCAGTTCTTCCCCTCGGACATTAAGGGAGCTAGGCTCTTGTCATGGGAGACCAAGGAGACAGAGAGATGCCCAGACCTAAATGAAAGGCTGGATACACCAGACAGCCAGTTCCTAGACAGGAGCCCCAAGAAGGGGGATGGTGGAAGGGAAAGCATACCCGATAACTGAGATCCCCTCGAAGATCTACCGTTGCAGTAAGTTCTTACATAACTGTTCTACCTTCTTCGGGGGTATCGCAGTCATCAGGTAACACCATAGGAATGGGTCCGCTCTCCATAAACTTAAGACAGCAGTCCCTGTAACACAGCCCTGCCAGGAGTATTGTGGAATGCCAAAACTCTGAATCCCAACACCCAGAATCCCAAGCCTGACATCGCGTTTGCCTGACGGATTGCCATCCTGATGGATGAAACCCTGACTCCTAAACTTGCAATGGTGAGGAGATTATTAGAATATTTTTGGTGGGTGAGGGAAGCAGAACACCCCGCCCACCTACAACAATGCCATAATTGCGAGGTTAGACTTTCCACCGTTAGGGTGGCTATCCGTCCGGCAAATGCAATGTCAGGATGTTGGGCTCAGGCTCCTGGGTGTCGGGATTTTGAGTGTCGGCACTCCATAAGTAATCCGCCCTGCCAAATCCTGCATGGGCTCTAGAGGGAATGTCCAGACTATAGTATTTGGTGAAAGTATGGACTGTACTCCAGGTGGCAGTCGCACAAATGTCAGCAGCTGAGACCCCTCAGAAACAAGCCACCGAGGTAGCCATTCCTCTGATAGAATGATCTTTAACAACACCAGGCAAATCTTTGCTGTACTTGTTGTAGCAAAAACACAATGCAATTAGCCAACCCTTTGGATAAACATTGCTTAGAAACTGAAACACCCTCTCTACCTGGGGCAAAAGAAACAAACAACTGCTTTGAGTTTCCGGACTCCTTTGTCCTAAGCAGGTAGCACTTCAAAGTTCTCCATATGTTGGATGTGCACAGCAGTGCTTCCCCTGGATTGGCATTTCAGGAAAATAAACAGGAAGGTGGACAGACCGAGTGTAAACTATAAAGTCATGATTGGCTCAAGAGGAGACAGGGGCAGTTTCTCTGAAACAAAATTCAAGTCCCAAGCTGGGACAGAATGGATTTGAGGTTTCAGATATAGGATGTCCCTTAGAAAGGTATGGGAGACATCCAGCCGAGCAATCATGTGGTCACCCATGGGCTCATGAAATGCAGAAATAACAGAAAGGTGCACCTTGAGGGAAGAGTACTGGAGGCCTGAGTCGGACAGCGAGATCAGGTACTCCAGGATATGGTTCACCGAGCAGGTGAAAGGGTGTAAACTACGTCTGGCAGCCCTGATGGCAAACCGCTTCATAGAATTTGACAGCAGATAAGGACCACTTGGCCCACCCAGTCTGCCCATTTCCCTACCTAATGGATAAGCTGCAGATCCTAGTTAACCAGCAGCCTACTTCTTTCTATCCCCACCCCCTAGAATTGTCTTATGGCTGTCCCATGCATGCTTGAATTCAACCACTGTTTTTGACTCCACAACCTCATGCTTCAATTTCATGGCATATGTGGCTCGAGCGGAAGGCTTCCGGGTGGCCACTAGGATGTCTGCCACCCTGTTAGAGACCCCAAACCTGGCAATGGCTATGTTCTCAGGAGCCAGACATACAGATGGAAAGACCCGAGGTTGGGATGGACCAAGGTCCCCTGAGCCTGGGTCAGTAGATTCCTGCAAAGAGCAAGAGGGATTGGAGGTTCCTCCACCATCTGCTGAAGAAGAGGAAACCATATCTGGCGAGGCCAGAATGGAGCTACCAGAATCATGCTGGCCCCCTCTATCTGCAACCTGATTAGCATCCTCTAACTCAGAGGAAATGGAGGGAATGTACAAAGAAACCTCCTGCTCCAAAAGAGGGACAAGGCATCTCACCAGAAAACTCCAGACCCTGGATCTAGCGAGCAGAAATTAGGCAATTTTGCGTTGAGTGGGGACTCAAAAAGGTCCAACTCGAAGACCTTATCTGTCAAACCAGTCTTCTGCAACGGATGAGAGAAGCTCCCATTCGTGCATGCTGGACTGAGTCCTGCTGAGACTGTCCACCAGGGTGTTTAGTACACCTGACACATGGACTGCAGAGTGTGTCAGACTGATCTAATGCCCAGTGCCACACTCTCATGGACTCCCTACAAAGGGGGAACGAATGAGTCCCCCCCCCCCCGCTTGTTGATGTAGTATACTATGCTTAGACTGTCTGACTGCACCAGCAGTTGACCCAGAGCAAGGCGTTCCTGAAAGGCTTGCATGATGTAGAGCACTACTCTCATCTCCAGGACACCGATATGCAGGGAGGCTTCCCACTGGGACCAACAGCCCTGGATCTGGAAGGAACCCAAATGTGCTCCCCAACCCATACCCGAGGCATCTGTGGTTAGGATCTGATGCGGGAAGGATATCTGGAAAGGGACACCTTGAAGCAGATTCAAGGGGTCCATGCACCACTGCAGTACCTTGCGTACTGGGAAAGAGACCAAGACTGGATGGTCTAGCTCATCCATGCACTGATTCCACTGTACCCAGAGGGTCCACTGGACCATATGCATATAGAGCCTGGCCAGTGAAACAGTGGGTATGGGAAAAGGGAAGGGAACATTGGTTAACCAGGAGTAGCACACTAAGCCGAAGCTCATTTCCAGATGCGACATGGAGGCACAAGGAAGTTAAGCGACTTGCTCAGGATCACACAGTATGCACCCAGGCAACTGTGGGATTCAAACCCAGATCTGCAGCTCAGAGCTTTTGCCCACTGCACTGTACTGCCTCCAATGGATGGCAGCTGCCATCAGACCCAGCAATCTGAGGTATACCCTGGCAGGAACGTCTCAGCTCTAGGCAACTTAATGAGGTTGGACTAGGAGGCACTCTGCACTGTTTTGGGTCAGGAAGGCCTTCCCCTGTGCAGAGTCCAAAACTGCCTCTATATACTGCAACCTTTGAAACGGTATCAGAACCAACTTGGGCAGGTTGACGGTAATGTCCTGGAAGTGGAAGAGCTGGAGAGTTCACTCCAGAGTCAGCAAAAGCTGTTCCCTGGACGGGGCCTTCAATAGCCAATCGTCCAGATAAGGGAAGACATATAGTCCCTCCCTTCTGAGAGTTGCTGTGACCACTTCTAAGCACTTGGTAAAGACTTGGGGCGCAGAGGACAAGCCAAAGGGCAGCACTCTGAACTAATAGTGCTCAGCCTGAAAGGCAAAATGGAGACACTTCCTGTGAGGAGGAAAGACTGAAATGAGCAGGTAAGCATCCTGCATGCCCAGTGAACAGAGCCAGTCCCCTGTCTTGAGGAGGGGCATTAGGCATGGCAAAGTTACCATCTGGAATTTCTTGTACTGGACATACAGACTGAGGTCCTTTAGATCTAGAATAGGCTTCCGATCTTCAGTCTTTCTGGAGACCAGGAAAAACCTGGAATAAAACCCCTTGTTTCTCTGGTGCCTGGGCACTGACTCAGTGGCCTGCTTGGGCAGAAGGGACTGCACCTCCTCCTGGAGAACAGACAGGTGAGCTGGGGGGGGGTAAATGTAGGGTGGAGGAAGGGCTTCCAGAGTCTGCTGGATGAGCTCCAAGGTATGACCCTTTTCTATTATCGGCAGAATCCATGCATCCAATGTTATGGTTCTCCATTGATTCAGATGGAGGAAGAACCAACTTCTGACCACTGCCTCGTGGTCCAGGACCAGTGGAGGGAGGGATCCAGCAAGGAGTGAAGCAGAGGTGGAACCAGCCACAAGGGCTAGTCCCTCACTTATGAGGCACTTGGCCGCCACTCCAGCACTGGATGGGGCGGGTAAGGGAGCCTGGGCTCTGCGTTTTCCCTGGGGACGGGGAACTGTCCCAGGCCTATTGTTCCATTTATGAAAAGGAGGCCATCTGCTACTCTTTGGTTATGTATGGTAGATGGAGTGGACAGACTTGAGGGCTCTGCCTGAGGCTTGCAGATCATTTATGATGTCCTGAACATCAGGGTCAAACAGCTTGGTGCCACAAGGGAGCATTAAGCACTTTTTGCTGCACATCAGCTGCAAATCCAGATACTCTAAGCCAGGAGTGTCTTCAGAGGCATATGCCCATGGCAGTTGCCCTGGCAACTGTATCAGCCATGTCATACAAGGCTCTGAGGAGGTGTTTGCTAACATCCTAAGCCGCTTGGAGGCACAGTAGCAGCTCCTGTTTGTGTGACCTCTGGAAGGGCCTGGGTGGCCACCTTGCCCTTCTTCCAACTAGCATTCTGTTATTTAACCATGTGAGAGAGACAGTTTGAAATCTCCCAACCTAGAGTAGAGGAGGCATAAACCAGTTTACCCCAGAGGTCAATTCTACGAGACTCTGTCTGAGGGAAAGGAACTAAAGTGCTTAGACACCTTAGATGTGTCATGATCTGCCTTAATGACGACTTAGCTAGTCTCGGGTTGGGCTGCATAAAGGAAAGACCCTGGGAGGCATGAAAAAGATAGTCCACCCTGCAGGGCATAGCTGGCACCATGTCTGGTCTGTGTCAGGCTGCCGCGGCTGCATTGTTCAACGCTGGTAGCATTGGCGGAATGATCTTTGGGAGAGATTCAGGAATCTCTGGGAAACCCACCAGATCTTTTCTGGTGGCATCCTCTTCCTCAATGTGGAAGCCCATGGCTGAGGACAGTTATTTCATCACATTGAAAAATGTGGGGCCTTCAGGAGGAGACCTGGGATTATGCTTTACAGAGTCCTCAATGACAGAAGAGGCTGTAGATCTATCAGAGAGCAGGATCTCCTCCTCCTCCTCTTCTTGTTCCTCCACATCATCAGGAAGAATGAGGTCTGGGTGATGCTCCTCCTCAATGTCAACCTCTTCACTATCTGGGTCTGGCTTTGGGTGCACTACTGGCGGCCCACAGGGAGCCTCCAGGGACTGATGAATAGGCACAGACAAAGATACCATCAACAGCATTGGCAAGAGGGGCCTGTTTAAGGCACCCAGCTGCTGCACAAGCAGGCTAGTGAACTTGATCAGGACTTCATTCAAGTTGATGGTGTTAGTCGACGGGGGGTTCAACAGCACAGGTGTCGATGACCCACCTGCTGTATCCTGATAACCTGATGAGCCTATAGCCCTGGAGGGAGAAGGGGAAGGTCTCAACAAGAAAGTAGTTGATGACAAGCCTGTCATCGATGATGGAGGGGCAGACAACCCAGAGGTCGATGGCTGGCCACCCTGAGAATTGGGCAGAGGTGCTGTCACTATGGGTCTGGTGGGCACAGAGACCTGGACAGCAGTTCTCTTCATCAGTGTGGCCACAGCTGATGAAGATCCTCCAGAAAGAGAGGCCGATGGGGAACGAGATCGATGCTTTGGGGGGGGGGGGTCACAATCTCAGTCTTTTTTGTGACATTTCCCCAAGGACTTGTCTCAGGCCTTGGAGGCCTGGGAGCTCGAAGAAATTGGTTGGCAACTGAGAAGCTGGGACCCCAGAAGACCCCTGCCTGGAACGGACTACCTGTTGATCCATTTGATTGTTCAACAGCCTTTTTGCATCGCCTGAGGGTCATCTGGTTACACTTCTGGCAAAGTTCACAGTCAGAAACTTCGTGGCTAGGCCCAAGACAGCAGACATAGATAGACTGTTAAGTCTGTGGAGGCAATCTTCTTTCCACAGCAACGGAAGAGAGAAGTTGAGGGATTAACTCTCAACATAAACAAAAATAAGGAATCTCTTTAAAAAAAAAAAAAAAGATCTGTAAAAGTTAAGGTTAGAAAACTTGTAGGCAAAAAAAGGCATGAATACTGTGATGGAGCTTCCGTGGAGACCCATGCGAGTGAGCAGACAGCGGGAAAAGAACTGAGGGGGGAGCGGGGCCGCTTAAGCCTATATAGGGTTGGTGATGTTGACGGCGTGGGCAGCCCCAGTTGTACTGCTGAAAATCTTCTGTGTGGATTCCCCTTCACTGACGTGAAGGTTCCTACAGTGTTACCGAATGACTGAGATACCCCCGAAGAAGACTGATTTTTACCTGCTTTTGCTATATATTATCGATACCTGCTTTTTAACTGTGACAGACCCCCCCAAAAAAGCAAGCACAATATAGATAGTATTGATACATAAAACTTTAGAACTTTTGATAAAAAATATTTTTAAACCTTTTCTTAGTGCCCATTAATTAGTAACCATCGTTTTCAACGTAATGTTCACTCATCTTATTACCTTAATCACATTGCAAACATTTCAGTCTCCCCTCTAGCCATACCAAATCTTCCTCGCTCTGACACTGGAAGATAACATACAGTCTGAGACTGGCTGCGATAGAGGGTGGGACTACCACAGTACTACTACCCTTCTATTGTGGAGGATTCTGATGGCTAACTATCAGTGTTTTGGGGCTCCTAGATCAGTTTGTTACTCTCCCCATGGATTAAGTATAATTTTCCCGTACTTTTCTGTAAATTACATTATTCCTTATGGAACCTGAACTACTCCTTCTTCCTATGTAAGTAGTGCCAGTCTGTGGAAATGTCCCTGTACAACGCACAATTTTCCTGTAAAATACAGGAATCTCTTTAGATCTGGGAGCCCTTTGGAAGCAGGAGGGAACGCTGACATTTTTGTTGTTGGGGGGAGGGGCTATCCAACAGCATACTACTGTAGGTTTTTGTATCTATAGAATACTGCCAAAAAGGAAAAGATATTTGCTAAATAGCATGAGTCTGCTCCAGAAAATGCATCAGTTATTCTGTAATTACCTGCTCCAGAGCAATCCAGTTAAATTTAGCAATCTGCCGGATAGCAAGTGATGCAATGTGCTACCCAAGCAACACCAATAATAGTGCCATGTTTGCTTTAAAGCAGCAGTACTCATTAACTGGCAAACATTTTCATCATAGAACTTAACATTTTTTTTGACTGCCTTAGATCCATAATCTTTTTTGATTTCCTCAAATATTTAAAAAACAGCTTTCAGAGCTATATTTGTAATCACTACTCAAGTCATTGAAGGTGGCCGCCACCTGCAATATTTAATAATCTCTTCTGTTGAAGGTGCCTTCTGACTTCTAGTACTGGATTTATACTGGGGATGTATTATGACCATGCTAGCGCATGTTTCTGACTGCAAACAGCACCACAGCAAGACATTTTTTTTTTTATTATTATGGTGGGCATTAAAAGGCAGCAAGAACATCTGAAAACTTCAATATTGCGTATCTCAGTTCAGGAACAAAAGAAAATGCAAAGTATACTGATGTTTTTGTCAGCGATACGTTATTACTGAAACAATGACATAATGACAAATACGGCTACTATAACTGCATTGCCCGTCACCGCTCTGCGGTACTCTGAAACACTGCAAAATGGCCTCCATACTCCAAATTCTATTCTGTGCAACTATGCTAGAACTCTGTCAACTCAGTTCAGTTTATTAGGACTTTAAAGAGCAACTTTGCACTTTACTCAGCATGTGCTTTCACAAATAAGATGCTTTTGCTGTTGCAATTTACTAGAGAATACATTTTTTCATTTCCAATGTTCTTTTCCAATATTTACAGCACATCCTGGCAATCCATCTAAAAAGCCTGCATAGAAAATGTTTGCCTCTCCCCCGCTGACCTCACAGCACGTTTGTTTAGGACATCATTGTGCTCACCATGTCACAATATTGTGGTGTCACAAACAGCAATTTTGTGGTTAACCAGACAGAGTCAGATATATTTTGAAAGACTCCGTGAAATATGTCAAGGGTGCCAGAAGATGTAAAAGCTGAGGGGGCTGAGAATCAAAAGGGCACCTATGAGGGTACATAGGGCACTTTTTCTATACTAGTTTTTGCCATACAGAAATAAAAAGTGGAGTGGCTACCGCCCCTTCCGCCCCGCCCCCCCGGTTCTGGCACCTATGAAATATGTGCTGCATTATCTAAAATATTTAATAGACCAACAGCAGGGGAAAGTGAAAAAAGAATAACTACAAAAGAATGAAGTTAAAACATAGCTGGTGTAAATCAGGACAGGTGTTTTTAAGTTGCTCTTGAATGCTCTGCACAATAACCTCTGTGCGGTCTCAAACTGAAAGACATATGCTTCAGATCACAATCTTAAAAACACAAACTCAATGTCAATGTAAGTCTGCCTGGTATCAGACAGTACTAGAACAGTGGTTTTACAAGCAGGGAGAGGAAGCAATTGACTTGAGGGTGAAAGTTGCATAGCTGACAGTCAAGTCACAGTGGCTCAAACTAATCATTATGGTGTGGCGAAATGTAGCCAAGCTGAGGATCAAGATGCAGTTGCTTTCTGACAGCACGATTACCTGGGACTATTACAAAGGAAAGGAATTTGGTTCTCTATAGCACCTTTTGTGCACACTATATCCCAGTGTGCTTTACAAGCCATGCCGAATAGCAGCAACCATTAGGAGCCCTGCAGCTAGTGAGATGAACGGAGGCTAGGAAAAGCTCAGTGGGGGTTAATCAGCAGTTCTTATAAAAAAAAAAATGGCACGGCTAAGATTCAGTAATACCTTAATCATGCTAAGCTCAAAGTAACTTTGATAAAATAGTTTATTTTTACTTTATTTTACTCAGTTTCTTTAAAAAGATGGCACCGGCCTACTCTTGCCAATTCTTTATCGCTCGCGGTAGGTGTCCCAAAGGGACGTCTACCACTGGAAGTCTATTTGTCTAGTTGGCAGGGGCACACCACACCTTCTTTCCCAGGCTCTGAAGAAAATAACCCAAGTTAAAAATAAACTATTTTTCCCTTAGCTATTTTGAGCAAAGCAGCATAGTTGTTTCCTTACTGCATCATAAACATCAGTTGTTTTTTTTGTTTCAGTTACCACTAGTAGGGCCTGGAGCCATAAGCACGAAGGAAGAGAGTGAGTGTGTGTGTGTGTGTGTGGTGATGGTTAAAGGATGCCCATACCCACAACATGCCATACAAAAACCCCAAGCCAGAGAACAGCGCTGTAAAAAAAAAAGCCCGACAGCAAGGTAGGCAGGTTGGCTGACAATACAGCCTAGCAGTTAATGTAAAATTATACAATGGCAAGAAAAAATGCTTGTTCCTGATTGGTCAGACTGGGACTGGAGCTGGGATGTTATCCCAGCATAACATCCCAGCTCTAGTCCCAGCATACTGTTGACCGCATTAAACATTAAAACATGATCCCTCCACAACCATGCCTACCAGCAGCGTCAGCGGTCCCGCTCTGCTTGAAGGCAGCAGTTTCTGCCAAGTTGAAAATCTACATTTCCCCCATGTGAATTGGCGCTCACCGCCAATGTCAGAATCAGTGCCCCCACACCCCGACACAAACCTCACTCGTACACGTACCCACTTTGGTAAAAGACAAAAAACAAACGGGTGAACTGAAAACCATGTTTGGCTCCGTAACATTTTTGAACAGTAGTTCAGTGTCACAGCTGAGCTGAGCCATAACCGCGCGTTAAACTTCCTGACCATTTTGCTGTTTTTCTGCTGTCAGTCCTTTCTCCTGGCAACAATAAAAGTTGTACCAGGAAAAGACAGCTTCCATGATAAGACAGCATTCAGGTTGCCGCATTCATACACAAATGAGGGATTACCTCTGCCATCACCTCTAACTTCCACACAGCAGCAGGTGGCTGCATTCTGACACGCAGTGAGAGACGACCCCGAAAATAAAAAGAAGTGACACAGAGGGGGAAATAAACGCATTTAAATTGCAGGGCGGGGAGGGGGATTTAGGAACAACAACAACAAATGTATGCGGAAGTGCAGAGCCACAGTAACAACAGCTTCAATACACCTACTTCTCCAAATCAGCACTATTTGTTTTGCAAAGTAAACCTACGCATTAAATAAACACAGAAAATATACTTTTAAATGTATTTTTCTGTATCTTTTCAAATTTTTTTGCACTCATGAGCCATTGTATAATAGGAATAATGCCCTTCAGGGTGGGTGGTATGCTGGGAGAACATCCCTTCTCGGGTGTTGGACGCCCTCGGCTGATGGCCTCGGGCCCAACCACCCGAGTCGGGATGTTATCCCAGCATAACACCCACCCCGTCGGGCATTATTCCTTTAGTAATGAGTTGTGCATGAGCTTGGTACATCCAGCAAACCTAGGTCTGATTCCCACAACCTCCACTTGTATTCTGTGCGACTCACAGCAAGTCATTAAACCACCTCAGTGCACCTGGGTCTCCCCTGAAAACGGGACATGTGCCTAGTGGGCCCTACCAGGTTACCAAGGAATGAAGAAAAAAAAAGGTTGTAGCCAGCCACTATGTACTAGGTGTGTACTACCTGAACAATGTTTCATCAGCTTTGAAATACGTAACCTATCCAGCCCCTTTTTGTAAAATGATCACTTTAAGATTATCCTGAAAGTGGCCCAGTCGCCTAATGAATAAAGCATCATCGTCTGGAGCTGGGGATTGTGGTTTCACGTCCCACGAGGGACGTGAAATAATTCTAGAGCTCGCAGTATAACTTAGAGGTTACAGTAACAAGCTGTGAATTAGCTCAGTACATCCAGTAGACCTGGGTTTGATTCCCACAACCTCCACTTGCATACTGTGCAACCCTGAGCAAGTCACATTAACCTCCTAAATGTTCCCAGGTCACCACTGAAAACAGGCATTGTGTCTAGTGGGATGTAGCTGGCTACCAAAAAACAAACAACAGCAACAAAAATGACAGCCCACGTCATGCACAATGATGTCAACAGAGCAAGAGACCTCCTGTGACAGGGTTGGAATAAGTCCCTGTCCCATTTGTTATGTAGAGAGTGTTAAAAGCAAGGATTTATTCTGTCCTCTCCTGTTCTGTCACTTACCTATCTCTTGCCCGTCTGACTGCGCAATCAAATTTTTCTTTTGACACCTAGGAAATGGCCACTCTGATGGTCCCACAATTGCCCCGTTAACTCCCTTCCTTCACTAGCTATTTCTATTCCTTCTTTCTCCCCTTGCTTCTCTGTGGCAAAAAAAAATAAAAAAATACATGTGAATCTTTATGTGAAACTAGGATGCCTTAGTTTGCAAATGCAAATATTTATTTTGTTGAAATGAATGCAGACAACTACTTTGGTTTGTTAGAAGTTAGCAATTTGGAATACATGGGTTTGACCTTGAGAGATCTTTTGACTTTTCACAAGCTTGTTAACAGAACTGTCAGCAGGAAATCACCCTGGGACAGGATGTCTTAATTGGCTGCACCTTTTAAGAAGGACTAATGTGCTCTTCAGGCTGGTCACAGGAAGGTCAATGAAAAAAGTATTGTTGCATTGTGTGAACACACGAGATATACAGGTAGCTTAACAAGAACAGGAAGGAGAATTTAATTGCTAGGGAAAAACATCTTATAAAAAGAGAGCAATGTTTTGTTAGTTAGAGAGATTGGGATTTAAGGGGAGGGTGGGGCAGCTGCAAATTGACGGGCTAGCTGCACAGTCGAGCAGACTCGACAGACCATGAGACCCGTTTCTGCTGGCATTTCGTATGTTAGTATATTTAAACTGAAGAGAGACTCTCAGATGAAGGAATTTGCTTTTTTGTACTGCCTTTGTGAAGCTCTATCCTGTACAACTTTATTATTAACCATAAAATAAAAAATAAACGCTACTTGCAAATTTGACAACTTCTTCTGTTTTGCCTGTGCTTCCTGACCTATGCCACAGCCACACCTCCATCTGATTGTAACACATGGTGCAGTGTTATGAGTGATCATATAAAGCAACACAAGCTGTTGGGTTCGTTTCTTTAGCACTGTAGCTTTGTTTTGTTGATTTTGTTATACAGCTTTTTATGGTTTTAGATGTCCTTTAAGCAGATGAGTTATCTGGGTTCTCAAGTCTGTATCTGACCCAACTACTAGGTTACACCAACTCCTTAAGAGAGCTTTTTGGGGAAGATGAAGCATATAATGTTTTACGATTTTCCTCCTCACCATAAATTTAGAAAGGTAAATCCCTTGGAAGCTAAAGAAAAAGCCACAGGGCACAATGCTCAGAAGGAATGGCTACACATGGAACATCAACAGTTCAGCTAGTAGACATGAGATGAGCAATGACAAAACATGGCATGGTGAATACGTGTATCATGTGTGGTTATAGATACAGCCATCCACTAAATTACTCAAGTTAAGAAAATGGCTAGGGACTCCCTTCCCACGATGATGATCTAGGTCAATGGTTCTCAGTCTTTGTCATAGTGAGCCTCCCCCAAGCCATGGAAAAGATCTTGAGCCTCCCCCAAATATTGAAATAATCTTGGGCCTCCCCATATAAAAATAGCATACTTTGCACAGTTCATCAGGAATAAAGTGAAACTCCTTTGAATAGTTGGTTCTCACTTTATTCAGCTTATTGACCACCGCCCGTCAACCTACTTGCTCTACTATTTTGATTCCCGAATTATTGTTATCCCTTGTTGCAATACCTATATGGTCAGACTGCTTTCTCATTCTGTTTACCTTCTATCTGGAATAACCATCCTACCCACCTCCACCCCTCTCCCCTCTTATTCTGCTCTTAAGCAACTCCTCAGGGATCCTTTTGCTTTCTCCTGCTGTTGCTCATAGTACCTGTCTGTTAAAGCCTTGTATATGGGCTCTTATATTGGGCTATTCTGCCACAAGCCTAATTGGTCAATTGTTGCCTCTCACTAGTTGTTTGTGGTTCCTATTTGTTTGCACTATTGTTCATTTTGTATTGCTTGACTGCTTTGCAGTTAACTTTGGAACTGCATTCACTTGCTACCCTTCCTCGAGTGCACCTGTAATAAGCCTTATCTCAGTGTATCTTTCCTGGTCACCAATATGTGAATAAATACATAAATTGCCCTGCTATCCTCTTTCAGTTTGCCTCATCCCGTCACACAAAATATCTTAAACTCAAAATTCAAATACACTATTTTTTCAGACTTGCTTGAGCCTCCCCTGGAACAGGTTGGGGCCTCCCCAGGGAGGCTGGCCTCACCATTTGAGAAACCCTGATCTAGGTTCATGTTTTGAGCATGGAACATAGCAGCAGGTTGGAGAGAGGAGTATCGAGAGTTCCACAGGACATTCTCCTTCCCTCCAGGTGGGGTGGAAGTGAGCCTCTGAAGGTCAGAATGTGGACTGCCCATAAAGTTTGGTGTTCTTTGGAAATGAGGATGTGAAAAAAACAGTAGTAAAGCACTCCAGTCTGGGTAATTTTAATACAGGAAATTTAGTTACCAATACCTGAAACATGGCATATAGCACAATAGTGAACCCCAGCACTTTTGAGGTTTAAACACCTCTTCCTCAGGGATTTTAACCTCCAAGTGCTGGAGTTCACTACTATGGCAGTGATCCTCCACTGCAGCACTGCTGCCATGGTGTAACAGGGGCTTCAAGAGGGCCAGCCTAGTGCCACTAGAAGATTGGAGGGGGCGAGGGCTGTAGCTGTTTGGGGGGAGGTGTAGGTGTTGGGCATGAAAATAAAATGGGGGAGCGGTTCACGGGGCATAATGCCACCCCATCCCGTCTCCCTGCACAGTAGGACCATGCCTCTTTCCTCACCAGTCCTGCTCTCAGGCATTCACTGGTGCCAAGTTATCCAACCCAAATAGGAAGGGTCAAGTCCCTGGAGGCTTCAAGGAGGGCACTGGTGGTTCCTGGCCACAAGATGTGAATCCTTCAGAGGCGAAGAGTGGGTCTGCTTGTTGGCTGAAGGACTTCTGACCTCTCCAAGGATCAGGTAGTACAAACAGAAAGTTAAAAGACCATCTTACAAACATACAATTTTAGGAAAGAAGAAAACCATTGGGCCACTGAGTTGTTTTCCGCCACCAGCTCAGTGGGAATACTCTGGTACCCCACTGTCTTCAAACTACCCATCAATCAATCAATCAATCAAATTCTTTATTTATCCAGGTGAACACCATTGAGCAAACTCATTTACAAGGTGGACCTACATTACACAAGTCAAGCAACAATGCATTTATATACAGACAAATGG
Organism: Neoceratodus forsteri; assembly: GCA_016271365.2. Lineage (NCBI taxonomy): Eukaryota > Metazoa > Chordata > Ceratodontiformes > Ceratodontidae > Neoceratodus > Neoceratodus forsteri. Next base: position 131,303,136 of record CM057452.1, read on the forward strand.
ACAGTAGACGCAAGAGAACAACAGTACAGGTAGGCCTGCAATAGACAAGATAAGTAAAAATACATTTGGGTTCAAGTAAAAAACAGTCAGTAAGGGTATACATAACAATAGGGTAGCAAGGCAGTAACAATTTATACCAGATACAACAACATACATGGTTTAGTATTCCTGTAAGGTAAAGACATTACAGTCCAGCGAAGAGATTAGTTGAAGTGGATGCTACAAGCGAAGAGACATACATAGTCAGTTTAAAAAGACTCAGGCATGCCAAGGGGGAGACATGTGTCGGAAGAAGTTGGCAGCCAGTCGGGGTGTGTGTGTCTGGAACTGGGATAATACTAGGAGCGAAGGAATGAGATGCTGTGGGTATACAAGGAATAGGTGGGTGGGGAGGGAGGGAGGGTGAGATTTACGGCGGTAGATAAGTAGGTAGCTCAGGGACAAGTTATGCACTGATACAAGGAAGGAAGGAGGATGGGAGAGATGGAGTTTAAAAGTAGTTACAGTATGGAGTAATACCATGTGATTTGGGAGTGTTCCACACAATCACCACTCATTCTTTGCAGCAGTGGGGGTAGGCTCAGGGGCAACGTAAGGAAGTTTGTTTTTTTTTTAATTCAAGTTTATTAACAACAATCAGGTACATCATGTTTATACAATCAATTTAAATCCATTTATGTATCATATTAGGAAATAACCATTCTCTTGGTTTATATAATCTGTCACATTAATTTTAATTCATCAAAGGTTAATAGTTTATCTTTATCTACAGCAGCCAAAATTCTCTCCTTATTACAATTCTAGTCAATTTATCTTCATCTCTTTGAAATTATGTCAATTCTCAATCCTCTCTTCCCTCCCCAATCCCCCACCCAATCAGAGACCACCCCTGTAGAAGGTGACGACTGCTTCTATTACAAGATAGAGCAAGGGTTATTCATTCATTTCATTGTTGGAGGTTCGCCAGATCTCCCATCTAGTCCACCTTCTTAAATAAACAGCAATTCTGTTAATTTTGTAAGTGAGTTCCTCCAATTCAGATATGGTAGCCACTACCTTTATCCAATCTTGTTTAGTAGGAGGGTTAGGGTTTAGCCATCTTTGCGTGATGGCCTTGTGTGCCGCTGTTAACAGGATGGACCAGAGATATAATGAGTCAGCATCTCTTAGCTCTGTAGGGGGGTGTCCCAAGATCATTGAGGACCACCCTAACGGTGTCTGCAAAGAAAACATAACTCCAAGCACCCCAGTGATCTCTCCCCAGAAGGTCTGAAGGCCGCTACAGGACCAGAAAATGTGTAGGTGGCCCGCTTCTAATGTTCTGCAGCTCCTCTAGCATTGCAGTGTGTTGTTTGAGTTTCTTTTACTGATTATTTGAGGGATTAGGAAATATTGAGCCCTGATCTGCCAGGAGAATTCCTGCCAATGAGGGGATTGAGTTGCTTTTTTGGCCATATAGAAGATACTGTCCCAGTTGAGTTCCACCGGCTCATGGTGTGCCTCTTCCCTCCATTTTGTTTTTATTTTAATAAGTGGGTCCCCTTTTAGTGTAGACCGAGCTTTATATAGGTGTGAAATCAATCCTCTTTGATTACTAGCTCTCTTGTTTTCCTGAATGGCCAAGAGGATTGGCTGGGCTCTCTCTGAATCAGTGTCCTTTTTCTGTAGTCTAGAGATATAGTCTCTAGCCTGTAGGTACCTAAAATCATCTGAATTTTGTAGGCCATATTTATTCTTAAGAGAGCCGAAGTCTAGTAATGTATCACCTTGCCAGAACTGGGACAGGTATCTCAGACCTTTCTTCTCCTGTGTGTGGAAAGAGCAGTCTAGGCGTCCCAGCTGAAAGTCTGGGTCCCATGCCAGTCTTTTTAAGGGCTATATGGAGGTTTTTAATTTATATTTCTGCCATATTCTGTGAATGGATCGAGTTGTGTCTCTAATCGAGGTGAGACCTGGGTGTGGACCTCTATTTGTGTTGGTGATCAGTAATCTAGTTTCGAGTGGGAGTGACCCCTCTTCTCTTTCCATGAACTGCCAACCCGAGAAGGCATTGGGACTGGACCACAATATGGCATTTTTTAGTTGTGCCACTAGAAAGTAGTCTTACAAGTCTGGGAGGGACTGTCCTCCTTTGTCACGGTGGGTTTGTAGAATTTTTAGATTTATTCGAGGTCTCTTGGAGTTCCAAATGAATTTAGTAAACAATTTGTTCCATGTTTGAAAAATCGATTTACGTATATATGATGGTAAGCACTGGAACAGGTATAGAAACCTGGGAAGCACATTCATTCTCAGTGTGTGTATCTTGGAGTGTATAGGTAAATTTATCAGAGCCCATCTTTCAAAATCTTTTTTTTCAGGTTGTTTATTAGAGGTATATAATTCGTCGGGAACAGTTGAGAGTATTGCTTAGTGATATAGGCCCCTAGATATTTCATTTTATGTGCTTTCCAATTCAGGGGAAGAAGGGAGCATATCTCTTCAGTGGGGTTATAAAAGAAGGTGAGTACTTCGGTTTTATTTTTATTTAGGGAGTATATCGCATGTCTCCCAATTTCTGTCAAGATTGCCCAGACTTGTTTTATAGATTGATGGGGATGGGTGAGGCTTAATAACATCACGTTATCTGCATATAATATTTTTTTTTTTATGCAGTTCTCCCACTGTCACTCCTTTCACCCCTTCCACCCTCCGCACAGCTTCAGCCAGTGGTTCGATGTAGAGGGCAAACAGTAGTGGGGAGAGGGGACAACCCTGGCGAGTACCTTTGCCCAAGTTAAATCTCTCCGATATTCTGCCATTCACTCGGACGTAGGCCTGAGGTCTAGTGTAGAGTGTTTGGATGACATTTATGAAGGGTAGGAGGAAACCTCTATGCTCTAAAACCGCAAACAGGAAGCTCCAAGAAACTTTATCAGAAGCCTTTTCAGCGTCTAAGATCATCAGGCATGCCGGGATGCCAGATCTTTGAATAATGTCTATTAGGTTTACAGTGGACTCGACATGCCGGAGCCTGGCGGCCAGTGATAAAGCCCGTCTGATCTATGTGTATTAATTCGGGTAAAATAGGGTTCACCCTGGAGGCTACTATGGCGGTGAAAATGTTATAATCTATATTAAGCAGGGATATGGGACGATAAGATTCACAGAGTGTAAGATCCTTCCCCCCTCCTTATGTATGATAGAAACAGTGGCATATTGCCATGAAGGAGGGATAGGGTTGTCCTCAACCCAGATGCTAGTGAATACCTCCAGAAGGACAGGGGAGATCTCTGGCTCAAAGGTTTTGTAAAATTCTGCCCCAAATCCATCCGGCCCTGGGCATTTTGCTGTTTTTAAGTTCTTTATTGTATGTTTGATCTCTTGTTGTGTGATGGGTCTGGTTAAGAGCTTCGCATCATCCTGGGACAAGGGGGGGGAGGGACTCCAAGTATTTCTTTTTCTCCTGGGGTGAGTATAGTTTAGTGTGGTAGGCCACAAAAGCTTCCGCAATCTGAGTGGTTTGGGTGATTTCTTGACCGCTACGGGGGGGGGGGGGATTATTTTGGTGATCGTTGCCCTGGCTGCATATTGCCTAAGTCTATAGGCTAATAATTTAGTCCCTCTGGGGCCACCTTCATAATATTTTTGTTTCAGGTAACATAAGGCTTTCTCTATTTCTAGTTTTTGTAGTTGATTTTTCACTTTCGGTTAATTTCTTGTCCCTTTCTGGGTCCCATCTAGTTTTCTGGGCTCCTTCCCCACTCTTTAACCTAGGAGGTAAGTTCCTGTTGTTTCTGTCTCATCATCTTTTTCTTATGGGTGGCTATGGCCATCAGTTTGCCTCTAATAGTTGTCTTGAGGGTGTCCCACAAAATCTGGGGGGAAATTCCGAGTGTGTTGTAGTACTCTAAGGATCTTTTAAAGTGTTGTCTAAGTTCCTTAACAATTTCTTTGTCTTGGAGAAGGGAGGTGTTCAGCCTCCAGAGAGTTTTTCTTTCAGGTAACCCCAAGTCTATTTCCATAAAAAGTGGGCTGTGGTCTGATAGAACAGTGGTTCCCACCCACATAGATGTAAAGCAGGAGAGGGTCCCTTGAGAAGGTAAAGAACATGTCTAATCTGGAGAAGATGTGGAACCTCGGAGAGTAGCAGGTGAATTCTTTGCTGTTAGGGTATATCTCTCTCTCTCTCTCTCTCTCTCTCCCTCCATATATCCACTATACCCATTTGTTCCAATAACAGTTCGAGGGCTTTGGCCCTACTGAGCTCTGGTCTAGGTATCTGAGATGTGGTATCCAGTTCTCTGTTTAGAATTATATTCCAGTCCCCACCCATTACCAAAACACCCCAGGCCTTCTCAGCAATTTGTTGCAGCAATGCCACGTAGAGTGAGATCGGGGACCCCGGAGGGACATATACACTGACTAGGGTGACCAGTTGGTCTTGGACCGTCCCTATTACAATAAGGTATCTTGCACCGGGGTCCTCGATCACCTCCTGTACCTGGAAGAGCAGTGTGGCCGGAAGAAGAATCGCCACCCCTCTTTTCCTGCCTCCAGCAAGAGAGGAGTGAAACAGCTGGGGAAATGCACTGCATTCCAATTTTTGGGCTTCTGTGGGGGTTAGGTGAGTCTCCTGAAGGAAGACTATTTCACACCTTTGGGTAGTCAAGAACCTTTGGAGTCGTTTCCTTTTAATAGGACTCGAACATCCATTTATATTGAAGGAGACTACTTTAGACAGATGGCTAGCCATTTATAAATCTTATTTTGGCTGCTAGTTTCCAGTACATTATGCTTTTACAGTAATTTAATTGAACATCATATGCACCTTATAGTAAATTAAACAGTTTAACATCATAACAATTCAACTCTCTCTCTGTATCGAACAATGGTTTTACTAAACAACTAAACTGTCACTCTGGCCTCTTCCAATTTCGAGCCTTAAGCAAGATAAGTGAACTAATCTTCATAGCTGAGAAACCTCGAGGCCATGATTTCTGATACTCTTTGTAAGGAATTCCAAGGTGTAGCCGAGTGATGTTCTTCAGCAGAGGAACACTTGTCCTTACTGGGCCAATAGGGGAGCTTTGAGGTGCAATGTCTCCCCCCCATTTGGCCTCAAGACATAGTCTCTGATGTGGCCGCCCTCCCATTTGTCACAGTTCTTCTGTAGCGCCATTTAAGGCACAGTCCCCTTCTCCCCAAACAGTTTTTCTTTTTTAAGTTGAGAATCGCCCTCAACCTAAGGAGTAGGCTGGCTAAGGCCAGGCCTGTGTCATTTGCAGCCTCTCCAGCCCACTCTGGGTGTCGTCACTCTCCCCACTCCATCCATGTCTCCCAGGTTCCACCCCCACGACCTCCTCATGTGTCATCTGATGCAGTCAGAACTCTCCAGGTCTCAGCCCTCAACCACTCCGCAGTGTCTCTAGGTAAGAGGGATACGGACTAGCCTAGAGAAAGAGGGGGTCCCACTGAGTAAGGTCACTGGATTGTCATTCTTCCTGCAGGTAGCCTCCTCTTCCTCCCCCCCGCCCTCAATCCCACCCGCACCTTCACCCTCACGACAATAAAGGGAACAGCAGTGCAATGGGGTTTATAAGGGTCCTGGCTATATTTAATTAAATGTCGCCATGGGTGGGAACAGCTAGATTACGCCAAAGAGCGCAGCTTCAGGTTCCAATTCTTTCTGTTGGTATTCCCTCATCCTCCTCTCCCCGTGTCAAGGCATGGGAAACCATTCAATTTATGGGTTACACAATTAGAAGATAGCATTGACAGTTGTGGACTCAGTGAATCATTTCTCTGTTGCCCCACGATCTTGGAAATGTAGTTAAAATAAACTCTCTAAGGGCATTTTTAGCAGTAGACGATTCTCCCCGCAGTCCTCCCCCCGTCACCAGGGCACTGCAGAAAGTCTGTTTTTAGGTTTGTGATTTAACAAAACAATTTAAATCTAGGTGCAGTCAGTAGTTCATTTTTCTGTTCTCATATGTCCGTAAAAAATAGGTTGTTCATACTCACTGCAGGGTCAGCTAATTTTTCGAGTAGCGAGTTACTGGGACTCAGGTAGTTGTCGTGGAGGTCAGCTGAGTGGGCCCGATGCATGGCAGTGGGTTTACTAGGGCTCCAGGATGCTGACAGTTCATCTGGAACTCTGGTTTCCCTCGTCAGTTATTTCTGTAGTTGGGGAGGGACCATATTCATCTTCCGGCCGATCTGCCTCTTGTAGGTGTTTCGCTCCTCTGTTCACCATGGTCTGGTCTCCATATATTTGGATCATCGTCGCTATGTCAGCATGAAGGGATGTCTGTGGGATTCTTTGTGAAGTTCCTTTCTTTGTTGTCCCCTTTCTGCGCAATCGTCCAGGCCGAGGAGAGGAGATCTCTTTCTAATTTTTCTTTCACCATTGGAGGGGTGGAGATACCGTGACCTTCAAGGAAGGGTGCTGCTGCCAGGAGGTCTTTAAAGACTTTGCTGCCTTGTGGGGTATTGATCTTAATTCTGGCCTGATGCAAGACCTGCGCTTTGAGGCCCTTAGCTGTTTGATTATGGGCCAGAGGGTTCTACGGGCTTCCTGTACATCCAAAGTGTGGTCATTATTAAGGACAATCCTATGTCCTTTATAGGTAAGGGAGTTCTGTTGCCAAGCTCTTCTGAGCAAGTCTTCTTTTCTTTTGAAGGAGGTCAGTCAGCGATGAAGGACCGTGGCCTCGCGTCCGGGTTTCTTGGGCGCGGGCTTAAGATCGGTGTGCTCTGTCTATTTCAAGGTCTAAATCCTCCGGTAACTTGAGCGTTTCTCTAAGGAGGGTATGGACAAAGGTGATGGTATCTGTGGCTTTTTCTTCGAGCTCCTAATGTACCCCATAGATTTGGATGTTCTGCCTTCTACTCCTCCCTTCTAGATCATAGATTCGGCGGTTAAGTTCCCGATCCCGGGCCAAGAGGTAGAGAATAAGGCGGTCGTGCCTGTCCGTTTGCTCCAGCGCCTGAGTGAGCCTTAACTCTAGTTGTTCCGTTTTTGTGATCAATCTGATTCAGGTCCGATTGCAAATCTGTGAGTGTATGATCTATTTTAGCCAGTGTACATGCTGTTTATTTGATCATTTCCACTATGTCTTCCTGCCGTGGATCGTGCTGTGGTGAGGCCTGTTGTGTATCGGGCTCGGGCTCTCGAGTCTCAGGGAGAGCATCAATGTTGGCTTGCAGCATTTCCCTGAGCTTCTGCATTGGGGTTCCCAAAGGCTTCCCTGGTTTGTTTCTTTTTTGTTTGGCCGGAGATGCCATTTCCAGAGTGGCGATTTAAAAGGACTGTTGTTGGTGGGGAAGAGGAGCTCCTAGTTTAAGGTACCATTTCAGACGGTGACGTCACCGGAAGTCCCAGGAAGTACTTTTTCATAGAAAGAGTAGTGGATGCTTTGGAACAGCCTCCCTGCAGAGGTGGTGGGGGTGAAAACGGTAGGGGAACTCAAGAATACATGGGATAGACATAAGAGCATCTTGCAACAGGGAAGAGAGGGTAAGCCACAGATGAAAGAGGGTCTGTGGTATTGCATTAGGTAGGGAAAAGGCACAGACTAGGTGGGTCACATGGTCCTTATCTGCCATCACCTTCTAGGTTTCTCCTTGCTATTTCCCTTGAATGTTCCTCCTTTCAGTGACATTGTATGCCCTCTTGTTCCTGGATATTCTGGACTGCTGTGCTTGATCTGTTGGTGGTATCCTTTTCAGGTATTTGAATACCATGACCAAGTCTCCCACGAGTCTTCTCTTTTCCAAAGAGACCAGTCCAGTTTGCCAGTTGGTCCTCATCGCTCACGAACTCCAAGCCCATGACCACCTTTCTTGCTCCATGATGGACTTTTTGGATCATACCTTAAATGTCTGAATCTCCATACTCGATTACACAGCTGGTACTTCCAGCAAAATCTATGGCACAGTTACTTCCAATCAACTGGAAGTCATTCTTCGTGTACCTGCTGTATTTGTGCTTGAAGCAGGCTTTCTGACACACCAAAATGTGACACTTTTGTCCTCGAATTGCCTTTGTCTAGATCAAAACAGCCAGAGGCATGTTTGCCATTTTCTATACTGTGACATCCCTAGGGAACGTCCTTTACGTTCGACACATTTTTTGCATGTTCAAACTTCGGAATCTGGCCTCGGATGTCAGAATTACCCTGCTTTTGAAATTCCATGAATTAAAATCAATTCTGTATAACAGCATCTTCCTGCTTGGTACCCAAAACAAGGAACGCTCTGCCTCATGCATGCCACATTCTCTTTCCACGTTCAAACACATTTTGTATGATCCTTTAAAGGGTGAATGTAACTGCTTGCAAGTCATTATGAAACTTCAGTGTTTGTTTTCCACTTCTTGTAATTCTGCCACCATCCAACTGCCCAAAGGCACACTCAGTAAAGAGTTGTGTACTATGGGATGTTACTGTGTTCATCCCTAGCCAATGTGTGTGTTCCAAACCATACTTTTTTTTTTTTTTTTTTTAAATCATGTCTGACAAGTTCTCAGATGTTCCCAACATGGCTACCAGATCTAAAGAGATTTCGGCATTTTACAGTGAAATAGTGCCGTCTACAGGGAAACTGCTCCCGTCCACTTACACTGCTTACATGTGAAAACAGAGCAATTCATGTTCTACAGGAAATAATGTATTTCTACAGGAAAATGCAAGGAAAATCATCTTGGAGTTACAGGAAAACTGCAAAAGTGATCTGGAAGCCCTACATATTCTGATGGCTGCCACAACTGCTGCCAGTTTAGCTGGTCATGGGTAGGCATAAACATGCTCTATGCCCTTCCCTCTGCAGAGGCTGCTCATATTACCTCAACTACCTACAAGCTTCATTCTTTGTGCCTTCAATAACGAACTTACAAAACTGTTATAAAATAATGCAACTGGAAAGCTGTAGCACTGCATCCTCTCTCCAATCTGCAGCATGTGCCAAACGTCTAGGCCTATTAAACAAAGTAAAGGGACATCAAGCTGGCCTGTTGGTGCAGCAGCTGTGCTGCTGCTTCCAACGCTGGTGAAACCGGGTACAGGAACGGGCTTGGGTCACCAGAGGGTCACCTGGGAGATGAGGCTTGATCGTCCCAGCAAATGCTTGCTTTCTCTGAGGTGGGTGGAGGTGTATGGTCCCACCTAGTATCTCTAGGGGGCACAGCTTTATGTTGCACGGCAAGTGAAGGGGATGAGAGGTCCATCTCTGCACATGTCTGCTGAGTGCATACTGGAGACAAGTTGTGTGCTGTGCCAGGGGAGGAGAAAAATGGTGGATAACATGCAAGTGCCTTGCAGGATGACCCGATGACCTCAAGCCCTGTTTTACCGACTGGGCTCTCCACTGGATTAAGTCTCTGGAAGGGGCAAGTCCCACCCCAACAGCCCCGCCATGGGGGAAGTCCATGAGAAGCAGGAGGGAACTTCTTGAGAAAGTGAAGATGCTGCTGGGGGAGAGGGTTGAAAGGGACATCAGATGCTGGAAGAGGATAAATAGAAAATAAAAAAAGTAAAAGGGTATAAATGAACCTCTGCTATTTTTGTTTTATATACAGAAAATTCTATAGTTTCTCAAAAAGGTCCTATCTGTCACATATAGTTGCTGGACAACAAAAAATATAAAAAACTTCAATATAAAAAACAAAACAACAGTATCACTGTTTGGAAGAAATCATATTTATTTTATTCTATTCTTTTGATTGGGCTCTCCATTCTGCCTTCCTTCTCCTGGTCAAGGGATATGTGGGAGAGGGAACAGACTCCTCCGTAGATGGGGAGGAGCAGAGTGCCCTTACATCCCTTGTCCCCTTCCCAATCATGAGCAGTCATGACACTCCATGACCTTGTGCTGCTTAAATGGGGTACCAGGTGCTAGAAATAGCCAGAGGTGGTGCTGGTGTTCTTGCATTCCCTCTCTGATCTGAACTGCTGACCTATGCAACACTACTGGAGATCTGCTGGCCCAAGAAGGGAGCCCCAAGTTGGCAACTGAGCTTTCATCTCCTGCTGCACTATTCCCATGCAATCTAGCTAGGTAAAGATTGATGCTTTTTCTTTTTTGCTTCATCTGTTTTACCTCATGTCCATTGACCTCAGAGGTGCTACATTCCTTTAGCTATAGCTCTTCATTCTTTTTTTTTTAATTTTCTGTTTATGCTCCCCAACCCCCTGTAGTCCACATTCTCGGGAGTCACCTATCACATCTGTTCCTTGCTCCCTCTTACCTGTAGCCCATAGTAGTCTCCCATGTAGCCTTAGTTTGCCCTCCAGGCAGGGACGAGGTAGGGCCTGTACACCCCGAACATCTTGATTTTGTCGGGGCACCGGTCCGGGACAGGCAGGGGAGCTGTGGAACTGCACTGGGCACTCAGTCTCCTCGGAGTGCAGGGAGTCGTTTTCCATATTCTGGGCGTGACGTGCACCCTGACATCAAGGTGTGATCGCTGACATTTGTGACACCTCCCCTCTCTACTTGGTTGGGTGCTTGCTGTAACCCAGATCTTCGCCTGGGACCAGTCAAGCGAAAGCCTCATCACCCCAGAGAGGCGGTGGTCCCCGGATGCTCAAACCTCCTCACACCAGCTGGATCACTGACTCACCAGGCTCGTTCCCAAACCTGGGTCGTCTGCATTACGAGCGGTAGCGCTACCACTGCGCTGGTGGGCTGGCTTACAGCTCTCCATTCTGGTCCCCATATTTAAAGGGAGACATAAAATTGTTGGAGAGTGTGCAGAGGAGAGCCACTAAAGTAATCCCTTGACTTAAGAATCTGAACTATAAAACATGGTTGTCGGCATTAGATTTGGTCTCTCTAGAGGACAGGAGATTGCGTGGTGATATGTTGTTTCTATTCAAGACATTACAAGATCCAGACTTAATGAACCACTGTGGTCTATCCTTTAGTGATAGACTCTGAAGTTCACATAACAAACAACTGATCGTGCACTACAGCAACACCAAGAAATGTGCACACTATATCACTATTAGGGTAACTAAAGCATGTTTGTTCATTAATTTGTTTAATGGGTAAAACACACTGGAATCATAAGATTCTCTTTTCAGGTGTGACCCACAAATAATGCAAACAAATACAACCAAATTTAAATATAAAAATATTCAAACATCAAATAATACAAACATCACTTGAAACACTGACATTCAGATAAATACTTAAAATGTTTAAACACTGAAATAGAAAAAAGACCTAATGTAGGACTTTTCCAGATATCAACAGGTAGATCATTACAAGTCTTGGGGGCTGTATACTTCAAAGCATGGAATGCTCTACTGCAAAACTTAGTACAGATTTTCTCATTTGAGATTTTTAAATGTGAGCTTGACCACTATTTAAGGCTTCCATCATTTTGACACCAATTGCCCACTTTGAGTAGGAGACTGACTTGACGGGCCTTTGACCTTTTCCAGCTTTTCTCAACTAAGTAACTGAGGTCCTCCTATACTGCTCCAACTACCCCACAGGTGTCATTCCCATGCACCTGCTCTGTGCCACCGCTCTGTTCCTTCACAGGGGCCCTCCTTCACTGCCACAAAAGAGGAGGAAGTCTAATCTTGGGATCCCATCTGAGGGAGCTCATGCAGAGCATTGGAAGATCTGATGTCATGGGAGAATGATGCAGAGACTGTCACCTGAACATCATAGACGGGTGGCTTTTGCGTTTGCACCCCCCCACCCCTCCGGACACTGACCTGGGACTGTGATGGCGCCCGATGGCATGTTGACACCCAATAAATACATTTGTGTTTGAAATTCACCTTCAAATGTGTGTTTGTGTATCATTCAGTACAGATTTGGTTGCATAAAAAGGCCAGCTTCCTTCTTTCGATTCAGAGGAGAGAACAGTATCCGACTTTTTCTGTATAGAAACCTAATAATGAGGAAAATTAGTTGATCCTTGACAATTTAGTCTGACAAAGCATGCAGTAAATTCGACAGAACATTTTTAAAGCAGCCGAGCAACAAAAAATGTTTTTCCAAAAAAAGCTAATTTCAGCTACAGTTAATAAAAACATTAGCATAACTGTCAAACGTACTTGTTCTAGGTACCTCCTAGCTGTGCACCGTGAGCCTTTCTTTATTTTCTCAATCGTAACCCTTGCCAGGTCTACATTGTTATTTCCATGCAAAACGTGGTGGCCATCTCTTCTTCTTGAGAAAAAAAGCTAAATAAAAACATTTATAAAATACTCAGATTCATGGAATCAGAAATTTGTACCACTAAATAAAACTAGAAGATGCCTGGAATCTTTTATAATGCAAAAAAGGTAGAGTCAAATGTTTTGCCTAATTTCATTGCACTGCTGCTTTAAAAGAGTACTTGTTTATTTTAGTCATAAAGTTGACAAATACGAAAAACCTGAAATTAACATTAATTAATATAAAACGAATGGTGGATAGATGGCCAAACAAAACAGGCCACATTGCCTTAGATTCCATCGAAGGGTTCTGATGACATCATAAACCTTAACAGCAACAGCTGTGGCAACCACGATGATGGTACAGTTACGACTAGTTTTGAATGACGCAGCTGACTGATGCAGTGAAGCATAGCCCTATGCTTGGTTTCTGCATGGGAAATCTAGGAGACTAGGAAATGGTTGTGCTTGGGGATCAAAATTAATTCTATCACGTACCCATTGGTGATGAGCTCGAGGACCCACTGGTGTTAGAAACACTGCTCTGACAGTTGGTTTCAAGGGACAGACTGGCATCATCTCAGTGACAGCTGAAGTAGCTGTTTTGTCTGCCTCCTCCCCCGTGGGACTGGCACATTTGCCATCCACAAAAGGGCCAAAAAGAGCTTTGCTGCACAAAGGAGGAAAACAATTAGATCGACAGCTAAATGACTTACTGGCCTGTGATGCCTGGCCTCTTTAAAGGACAGTCTGAAATTCTTGTTGCTGGCTCCAGACTGTGGTTTATTCTGTAGAAGAGCCAATTTATGATCAGCGAGTTCTTCCTGCACATTTTCGAGCTCTTGGTCTAACTGGAAATCCCCTTATGAACACACGAAGTGCTAGCAGAAACAGGCCATGTCATCTATCAAGTCAGCTCAATTGTGCAGCTAGCCCCCCCTCCTTGGAACAGAAGGTTTATTAGGCTTGCTTTTCAGGAAATGTCCATTACCCAGGGTTTCTACCATAGCACTCAACAGGCCAAGATGGAGACCGCCATGGGTTTTAATGTCAACTTCACTAGGTCATGGATGGCATCCTCCTTCTTCTATCTTCCAGGTAGTATGGGTGTCAGTCACAGTACAGCAATGCAGTCCACCAGAAATGAAGAACATAGTACGAGCATCATGTCTGAAACAGTTAATCATTTGTCCTCCGATATATGCCCCTGTGACACTTTGGTTGCCTTCTCTGAACTGCCTCCACCCTGGTTATGTCCTGTGAGGATATGGCATTGAGAGATGGAGACAGTATTACTGGTCTTGTCTCTCTAGTGAACTGGGCAGGGATATTATTACCTCACTCTTTCTGCTGGCATGTCATTACATCCGTACATCCAGTTAGCCTTCGCCACTGGCTTGTCCCCCTGTTAGGCAACATTTAGGTCATCAGAATTTGCAACCCCATGACAGCCCGGTGGCACAGATGGCTGAGGTGCCATGTCTTACCTCGTGCTACGCCAGCTAGCCAGGTTCATGAGTGAAGTCAGGTCAGCCAGGTGTCAGCTGGGGTGGGTGTCCGGAGCAGGATGGAGCAGTCCAACAGCATCTCTTTGCTCCTGGTGTAGCTGTGCCACCCCTCCCTCCAGTTGTCTAGTGTCAGTGCAGGTGGGAGGGGGCAGAACTTTGGGAGTGTGTTTTGGGATGCGGTACTGCGTGCCTCCACACATGTGCCTGAGGCAGGGGCAGTGCAAAAAACAAGGTGTAAAAGCACCTAAGAAGGTATCTAGAAAAAAATAATTGGCCACACACACCACTACATCCATTTAAGGTGTTGTGTCTTACTCTCCCCCATTTCCATTTGAATGTTTTGCACATAATGTTGTGGCCCATATGTAGCTTTTGTTTGAAGTTCGTCAGTTGAGACTCTGAGTACTAATTTTTATTTTATAAGCCCCACAGGCTCCAGCCACGCCACACCTTCGGGCTCACATATCTCCCACTACCTGCTGTCTCACCTCTGCTGCCTCCATCTTTTGGCCACAGTCCTGTGGACCCAGCATCCTGTGGTGTCATGCTCCAACCCTACTGGAAGGACCCTTGCCCTGGGGAAAGGCAGGTGAAGTCTGGTACAGTTCCCCTGGGGCAGGAATACAGGAGACAGAGGAGCTGCGATCCCAGGACAGACATGGTGTGAGTATCGGCCATTATCTATATCCGTCAAAGCTGGAGCAATTTTCAGCTTTTCTGGTGGGGGCCTGACTAAGCTTCATCCACTGGCCGGTCCTCTGAACCTTGTTCACCAATGTCGCAAGCGGTAGCACTATTGCTGCACCAGCAGCCCAGTGTGTGCCAATCTTCTGACCATTCTGCATGTTAAGATGCCACCACAGCTAGTCCAATGCCCAAGGTGTGTGCACTCTGTTACTGACCTACACGACTTCAATGCCAAGGTGCACCTCTGCCTCTTTTCATACTGCCACTGCTACACACACTGCTGAGGATCAGGCCCAGAACTTATCCCTGTGGCATACCACAGGTCACCCCACCCACTACATAGTTTGAAAGAGTCAGTTTAGAGCACTGTGGAATGCAAAATTCTGCCAATAGAAATTTTTGCAGAAAGTGTGACCATTTTACCCCACCATCTTGGTCCTGTTGCTCTGGCAGTTCTCTTGCCATTGAACCACCCTGGCACCCACCACAAGGATCCAGAGTTGCCTTATGAATCGTTAATTTTGAATTGTCAAAGGCCAGGCTGAAAACGTCCACTGCCCCTACCTATTTCAACACCCTTCTTAGCCAGTCTTAATCCTCAACCTGTTTACTCTGGAACAACCTCCCCATGTGCGACCATTTATCATTGGCCCTGGCATGCATGAGTGACAAGGTATTCTCTCCTTACTTACCATGCCAGAGGGGGCTTCAGTCCTCACTACCACTACTGTCCATTTCCTTTACGCTGGTCCTTCCACTACCTCATCCTCCTCATCTCAGTTTACACTGAAAAAAGTATCTGTTTTATATGTCTGCTTTTAGGTGGTCTTCCTCTACCCTACCCCCGCTTTGATCTTTTCAGCCTGGCTGCATCTCTCTTTGTCTTTCACTTTTTGATTATGTAGCAAGATAATGTCTAGCTTTTACTGTTATTCTTCCCCTGGTGAAATTTACTTGCATTTGTGCCTTTGTGCTGTCCTCATGCCACGTGTCACATTATGGCTTTAGCACACTTGTCAGGGCCTGCCACCATTGACATGTGTCACACCAATGTGTTTGCAACGTACAAAGGTTGGCCGGCTGTAGCGTGACATCATGTGATTGACTGGGAATGTGGAACGTTGTGCATGTTATTGCAGACTAACATGATCTCTCTTACCTGTCTGTCCTGCCACTGTGTGTACACAGCTCTCAGTAGGCCATTCGCTTACAGCTACTGCGAACAAGTACTATGTGACGCAAGGTGCACAGTGCCCGTATTCTTCCTCTTGTCACCTTTTGATTCTTGTTTGTCCACATTTATTTATTTAGGTTTTGTTGATTGGGAAAGGAGGACTAGACAATTCTGCCTATTTTCAGCCTCGTCCCGGGGGGGGGTAGGATACAGATGGATGGCAACCGACATTGAACCAGGTTAAGCTGTTGGTGGTTGTGGACAATGGAAAGGGTAGGATAGAAAAGGTTGACAGGTCGCATACCAGAGGGCAGCATGATAGGCAGACTGAAGTTGGTGTAGCTAACATAGCAAGAAATGCAGTTTGATTTCGTTGAAGTGCTCATCACTTTCAACAACTGACATCACACCTTGGGATTTTATATGTTAATGTTTTTAATATGAAAGGACACAGACAAGCACATCTGAAAGCATTACAAAAAGAACCTTCAACCATAAAAACAGCAATAATTCTGTACTGCACACCATTCCCCCGGCCGTGAAGTACACATTAAACCACACATGCTGCCACTGCATTAGTAAGTTTGAACAGGTGTCATGTGCTGGCATGTCCCACCACCCAAAGCCACAATGTAACAAGGACAAGATCAACAGATGTGTCACCACCACCGATGGTCACTGTGAAAAAACAATTAAGCTAAAACACACACTGGTATGCAGGCAGGCACCAAACCATGCCAGTTACATCCTGCAAACCTTGTCAGTGTGTCATGTCATTTAAGTGTGAAGAATGTTGGATGCTGAAAGCCAGTCGTTGTCGTAGTGTCCTTGTTGACTTGCATCAAGATTGCATGTTTGTGATGATGCAAAGAAATGACTGCAGGGAATGGAAGCGTAAGGGTACGTAGGGGGTGGTGGCGACACAATTTGGCAATCACGCTCAGTCAGCAACTCCATCATTCTACGCTTGTGATCGAGGCGCAAGTGCCCCATGCACTCACTGTGCTCCATGCGGCTTCTTTCAGTCTCTATGAGGTACTGCATCCATTGTCTCTCCGTATCATAATATTTCTCATCTGACTGCGCAATGAACTTTCCAAAGTGTTCAGTCATTGCTGCAACGATGGAGTCCACATGATGTTTGTGTTCTTGGCATGCAGTGATTAGGGGATGGTTACCTTGGTTTGGGGTTGCTGGAACATTTATTTCTGCATCAACTACTAACACTGATGTGGCGGGACCTTCACTGGGATCTTGGCTTGCTGCATGACCAGCGTCCTCAGTGTCTGATGCTCCTGACACCTCGCTGTCATCCTGAGCATACTCAATGCTGTAACTGCCCCCACAGGCAGTGTCCATCACCTACTGATGGTCTAGTGGCAGTTTGGGTGCCCAGGCTCGCTGAAAAAAATGACACTCAATGCGATCGCAACCACTCCGGTTGTTACTGTTCCTGCACTGCATGTAGCGGTGCTCGAGTCCCTTTATTCGAGTGCGGCACTGTATCTCTGAGTATTCGTAGCCCATGTCGTGTAGTCTTTGAGCAATGTCCCAATAGATCTGTACATTTTTCCAGTTACCATTGAGAGCTAACTGTATGTCCTCATCACCCCAGATTGCTATTAGTGCTCTTGTCTCGTCATCAGTCCAGTTGCAGTTCCGAACTTCAAAATGCATCTCTAAAAACAAGCAAAAAACAAAGGGCACAGTGATCAGTGACTGAAAACAATGCAGCACAGGCAGGTGACTAAACAGTGCATGACAAGATAGTTCATGCATCAGTACTTTAGCCAACCACTCCAACACACCCATAAAGGTGTGGGGGGGGGGCCCACTAGCATGGACTACGGTAGCAACAAACGCAGCATCATGGGGTGTACGTTGAAGGACTGCAGCAACAAAAACAGGGCAGGCAGTGTTAGCACTGATAAGATGATAGTTGGGGGGAAACAACTGGAGACGTTGGCCTGGTTCTGCATTGGTCAGGCATAGGAGATGGGTATTATGAAGCATTCAAGCTGCACGCTTGCTTTACTGAATTAGGCAAGTGGGTAAGTGTAGTAATCTTCTATTGGCACCCTTTGCAAACTGTGTTAGAGGCCTTTTGGCACCATGCATTTCTGCTTAAAGTTGAACCAAAATAATATTCTGTGGTGATTTGCATATGCAGCCCATGATGCTTTGCATTGTGGGAGCATGTGTGATTCTGTATTTCTTTTAAGTGTAGTAATGGTTCTCCAATTCAGGGTGTGGCGTAGCTATGTCTATCTTGATTTTGGGAAGTACAAGGAAGCACAGCTGGAGGAGAACAGGGTAGTGTACCCCTAGAAACAGAGGTACACAGGGGAAGCAATCAGGAGGCCAAAGTGTACAACAATTTTCACGGGTACACTGCTGAAAGGCAGTAAAGCAAGGGTGGTATAGGAATGCTAACAGTGGAAGTGCTGGGGGGGTGGTGCATGAAGGGGACAGTTAAAAAGCACCAGCAATAAACTAATATTTTGGTTCAGTATTCCGTCAGGTGGCCACCAGTCCATTGACAAAAAAAAAAAAAAAAAGCGGGAAAAATGAGGCAAGACTCCACCAAAAAGGTAGCCGGTAGATGCTATTTCGGAGAGGAGAATGCAAAAGCAGCATGGGGTTTGGGCACTCTAACAAAAGTAATCGATTATATAAAATCGCCCGCTTCCTGTTGACAGTGGCCAGAGGATGTGACCTATGCATGATGGCAAATGCAGGACGTAGACAACTTCCCGCAAAACAAACACGCCACCGCAAAACTGGAACAACAGAAGAAATGTTGGAACCTAACTTGCATCGCAGCAGAACAGTGCCGTCTGAACTGGGCAAAAAAAAAAATTTGTTGCGCTCCCATTAGCCAGAACAACCAAGACCACAGCACTCAGAGCGGACCAGTGTGAACACACCTAATAAGTTCACCTTCCTTAGATTCTGACATCCCCCGCCAAGGATCGTCGGACGCTGACCCTGGTGGATGCTGTGGCACTGAAGTAGAGGGGGGCCCAAAAGAAGACACATTTTGTAACTAAAATGTGCATCTTCAGCCTATCAGATGTAAAACAACCCAGAAAGTGAGGAGGTGGAATGCTGTAAAGGGAATACGATATGTAATGAAGACGATGGAATAAATACTCCGGTGATGTTCCATCTCCAGTTCTTGTATGATGGCATCTGAGTGGAGCAGTTGACTGAAGCAGTGAGGCACAACTATTACATTTTGTCAATGTGTGGGAAATCTAGGAGATTAGGAGGGCTAGTTCATACCTTTAACTACCATGTATCCAGAGGTCTGACTGCATGCACAGATGTATGGGAAAGAGTTCCTTCTTCACAATGGCCCCCTACTGTTCACTGTCTCCAAGCTACTAGCACATTAATTCAGAGGCCCGATTGCCCCAGCAAGATAAGTGTTTGGTCCAGGTTTCTTTTATCTCCCTTAAGTGCTGCCACGGAAGCTCATCCCTGGGCTGGGCGTTACCATTACCAGCTCTTTAGCTACTGGCAGATAGCACTTTTTGCAAATGCACTTTGATGCACCTAGCATTAATAAAAATACTTGATATTTTTGAGGTGCTTCCTTAATGTGCCTGGCTCTTCTTAAGTGCACACACTTAGTTGCTGAGTGGATGGTTTTGAGGGAGGGTGCCCCGTGTGAGCACCTGATTCTCTGGACTAAAGCACAACCTTGTTGTGGTGTTGTATAGAGTTTCAACAAGCCTCTACAGTTGTATTCATAATTAAGTCAGACAAAAGGATATATGCCTCAGATAAAGGTGGCAACTATCAGTAATGCATACAACGATTATAAAAATAGATTAAAAAGCTCGGCACAGCTACCACCAATTCATCTCTGGATTGGAGGTGGCATTGTATATACTGTATAACTCATGCACCAGTCTGTCTTGTCAAGCTCACACCAGACTTGTGTTATCCCCTCATATGGTGATGCTGGAGAAGCAGGAAAGGGAAGTGCATATGAGACGTGCTCATGCAAAACCAACACAGGAAAAAAAAAAAATTATATTTTGGTTTATACTATGAACTCTTAGTGGCAGCTCGGTAAAGGTTTCCTTTCCTGATCCACAATTACTTGCAATATGATGTCTGATGACGTGTTGAATAGGTGTATTTAATGTATTGTTTGTATCAAATCTTCTGTGCTTTGTATACTGATATGCTATTTTTGGTCGCAATTGTGAAAAGAGAGTTCCTCTCAATTTGCTTGCCAATAAAAATACTTGACTTTGTACTTCTCCAGTATGGTACAACCCAAAGGTTAAGTGACAAAATATCACCTTGCACACTTTAAACTTCTGCACAGTACACGATGTAACAAAACAAGCAGTTCAAGCAGTGCAAAAGGAAATAAAATGTATAAACCCTAAAGGCAAGAAACACTGGGAAAGCAAACAGGAGGCCCACCTGGATAATAACATGGAATCGACAATGGTGCTGAAAAACGTTTACCATAACATCTCAAAAAAAAAAAAAAAAAAAAACAGGAAAAAAACACTGCCTTCAAACCACCACACTGCTCGTCTCACATCCTACAAAGATGACATGCTACAGCAACACCACTTCCATCCTTGTCAAAACAACTCATCAAAGTCCAAAAACAATTCAGTTTGAACAGGTCGTTCTGTAATATTGCACTGGGTAATAGTTCCATTTCTGTTTTTTGCCTTTACATGCAATTTCTATCCCTTTTATGGGTGGCGGCCCCCTATCCATCTGGGCGAAATGCCAGCCCCACCAGTGCCTTTTCTGCCACTTCCCTGGCCATCCTCTTACCCCAGACTTCCCACTCTGGGGTGGGATCCATGGGAAGCTGGGCACCACACACTCCCCACTGAAATGACTCCATTTTGGGAAGCAAAGGACAGTCAGCAAGTCTGGGTATAAGAGTCCCTTTATGTTGCTGGCCCAATAGCGCTGAGGGATGAGGCGCTGAACGCCACATCTCACACCACGCCTGTGACCCAGGTTCAGGAATGAGCCCGGTCGACGGCAGGGGTGGGGGTGGGAGATGGACTAGCAGCTGCTAGGCAGCTCTTGTCTCCTGGGTGGGGATCCAGCTATGCCCACTGTGGGGCTGCCCCTGGGTGGAGGCTCGGGTGTAGTGCAGTCGGGAACAACTAGCGAAGGGAGGGTCCACAGATCACTGTGTGCACATGCCTCCACACATGTGCGAGCAACTGTGGCAAGGGGTGGGGAGAAATCTGTAAAATGGAGCTGGCAGGCTCCATGACAGCCCCGTAGCGCCCGCACCAGACCCCCAGAGTCTAGATGTTGGTCTCCAGGGGGAAGGGAAAGTCGACACCCTTCACCCTCGGCCTTGCCATGGGAGGGGGAACTCATGGGGGGGGTCACTGGGAGGGTCAGGTTTGGAGGATGCAGAGGTACTGAGATCAAGCCCCTCCGAGAGAGGGGCTGGAGCCGCCTGCCAGCTCCACCATGTTCCCTGTCACCAAGTCAGTGGGAGGTGGTGACAGGACTCAAAAAGCTTAATAAAAATAAAAAAAAGAAAGAGTTCCTTTATGTCATCCTGCACACCTGCAGGGTGTTGCCTGGGTTTTCTGTTCCCTACCCCAGAACTCAGAGCCAAGGCTCGATGACCTGCTTGCACACTAGTGTAGGACTACGTACGTCTGAACCAGCCATGGTGCCCCTCCCCCCCCCATCTGTTTGCTTCAGCAGCTGCACCACCACCCATGGTCACTCCGGTGGCACCTGAGCTGTGGACAATGCAACTACCCCTACCCGAGGAGTAAATCCTCTTGGACATCCTCTCCTCTTTGCAGGAGCACCTTGCAAAATAGAGCCTTGCCATAACAGTGTTGTAAATGAACTGTCATTTATATCCTGTTAAAAAATTGAAGTTTTTTACTACTACTACTGGACGCTTGATCCCCTTCTCCTTGCTGGCCTTCCAAAGTCCAGGTCTTGTTCTTGAACCCAGGCCTCCAGTGTCACGAGCAGTAGCCCTGCCACTACATCAATGGGCTTCCCTTTCTACTTCTGTTTAGGTGACGGACTGCTTGTACAGTGTATGACACCTTGCACTGTACAAAGAAACTTGATACAGCAACAACTTTGGGAATGGTCAATGCTGTTGTGTATGTGGTCTTTCTGGAATCATGTTTGTAAGAAAGCAGAATGTTAACTATCCCTTGCAGACAACATCTGCTTCTGACACTCATTCTCTGGTTGCAGTCATAATACCTGACCTGTGACAGTACAAACTGTTGCGGTGGACATGGCAGTGATGTCACCAGCAGAGGGTTATGATGACTTCAGTTTATGAATACTCATTAAAGGCATAGGAACTTGGAGAGACCAAGAGCCTGCTTTCATGCAAATTCCCTTAACGACAAAGAGTGGAACATCTTAAATGCAATGTTTTGGGGGAATGTTGCATAACAGAGTTCTACCAATGCAGACTGTCATTTTTCTCCCCTGGTGTTCAGAGCTCCTATTTAAGGTGAGGGTAATGGCTCCTTACTTCTTCCAAGCATGAATACGTCAAGGTACCAGGAGGGACCAATGAAATATCACAGGGAAAAGCCTTAGGCCATAAAAAAAAACAAAAAACACACCTATACTGATGCATACTAGGAATTCACCTCTTCTTAGTTTCAAAAAACTGTAAAAGTTTTTGCTTTGTGCTACTTTGGTGTAAATAGTTATGCCCAACACAAAGAAAGCTATTTTTAAGCCAGCACAGAGAAGCTGCTAAGCATTTCAAGCATGGCTAAAGGTCACATCAGGAGAGCAGAGCATCCTCTCAGCAACTTCTGGGGTACTGAGGGGCCTTATCCTTGCTCTGGATCCCCTCCCCGGTAGCGACTGGACTTCCCCAGTGGCCTCCCCTTGACGATCACTCAGGCCTGACTCCTGCCAGCCCCCTGCAGTGGCGCCAGCCAATCGGGAGCCAGACCTTCACGTGGACAGCCAATCAGAAGAGAGAAAGCAGGAGGCACCAATTTCAAATCTGCTCCAAATACGTGAGCATGGTCAGTGCTCCTTCACTACACTGCCATCATCTCAGCAGCTTCTGGGGTTGTGAGAGACTTCGTCCTTGTTCTGGACCCCCTTGCCTGCACCAACCAGACTTCTTCAGCACCCCCCCCCAGTCGACGATCACTAACGCCTGACTACTGCCAGCCTCCTGGGATGGACCCAGGCAATCGCAAGGTAGACCTTCAAGCAGCAAGTCAATCAGAACACTGGAAGCAGGAGGCACCAAATTCAAATAGACTCCAAAGCTATGTGTGCAGCTGGCACTCCTTCACTGCACTGATGTCCTCTCAGTAGCTTCTGGAGTTGCGAGGGGCTTTGCCCTTGCTCTGGACCCCTCCCTGCACTGATAGGACTGCTCCAGCCCAAAGATCACTCAGGCCCAACTCCTGCCAGCCCCCTGCAGCGGTTCCAGCCAATTGGGAGCCAGACCCTCAATGCATCCCCTACTAAGTGGGCTCTCCTTGTGGCACAGAGCACTATGGGCTGCAACGCAAAAGGTGACGACATCATACTGGGACCCATCTGAGCGACTGGTTCATCTGTTAAACTCCAACCACAGGTACTGAATCTGCTAGTCTACTCACGTTAATTATCTGGCCAAAGCAGTCTCTATATACTGGTATATTTCTGAGAATATCTCTGTGCAATATACTTTAGTTATGTGGATTTGATGCGAACCTGCAACTTTTTGTTGTGAAGGCGTGGGATAACAGATGGACACAACAACTTCGATTAAAGGTTCAACACACTTGCTTTCATGTGATGTTTATTCTTTTTTTTTTCCTAATAAAGAAAATTAAACTTGCAATACTTTTGCACACAGGAAAAATAAGAAATTAAATCAATCAAATCTCTAAATCAAGCACATGGCAAACTGACTTCGTTTCCACTCCAATTTTACAGCAATAGACTCCCTCAGTCTTACGCCTGTACTTAGCAGCAACTGACCCTAACACACCAAATCTGTCTGCTCAGGTAGGCTTTACATAACCACCTTCTGAGGGCAGATGACACAGCATCATACAATTTTATAAACTTTTTATTTAAGCCCCCTTTTTAATTTACATGAAGCTAGAGGGTCTATTAAGCACCTGTCACTTTAATAAATGAAATTAGAAATCAAAACAACCTCTCAGGAGTGAAAATAAAAGTAGACGAAGATGGGAAACTTTCCATCAAACTTTGATTGACAGCAGTCTGAGTATATCAATTGGACACTAGAAGCCACTGCTGTCCTATAGGGCACCCCAGCCGACATATTCCCTGGTGAGTACAGACTGATTTTATATATTCTAAACATATTAAATAAGTCCTTTAAACACAAGTTCCTCAAATCTTCTTTTTGTATTTTCTCTTGTACCTTTTTCCTCAGAAAGGCAGTTGGGCACGTTTAAATTAGAGAGCCCAGAAGAGGACTCTTTATTAAGTTGCTTATATTTATTTATTTATTTATTTATATCTGTTAATATAGCTGTACCCAGTTTTGGTGATACTAAGCCAGGGAATAATTGTTTATAATCAAAAGGCAGGCACAAGTTGTGCTTAGGTTTAGTTACAAAGTAGTAGTGCATACAAATGTACTTTCCTTGGTGCCGACGGCTGCAATTTCAAGCCCTCAACTTACTTTCCATTTTGGCCCTCAGTTTCAATACGGGCTGAATCTCCAGTATTCGGTCCGTATATGGAGGTTATTTTAAAATGACCTCAGTTATGGAAGAGGGAGCCCACAGTACAAAACCAGTTTTCTCAGGCAAACCTGAGGAGGCTATTCCGCCTCAGCGTACTGCCAGGTTGCTTGGAGACTTTCGGGAGCTCCTGGAGTGGGCACACAGTGCACAGAGTGCAAGAGGGGTTAGAAACGAGAGAGAGAGAGAGCGCGAGAGGGTGTCAATTAAGCAATAATGCCCAACAGGGTGTGTGTCGTGCTGGGATAACTTCACGCC
Source organism: Neoceratodus forsteri (assembly GCA_016271365.2). Classification (NCBI taxonomy): domain Eukaryota; kingdom Metazoa; phylum Chordata; order Ceratodontiformes; family Ceratodontidae; genus Neoceratodus; species Neoceratodus forsteri. The sequence continues at coordinate 131,327,644 of CM057452.1, forward strand.
TCAGGTGGCTGGGCACGAGGCTGCAGGCTGAGTGCATCCAACAACTGAGGCGTGATGTTATCCCAAACGACACACACCCTGGAGGGTATTACTGCTATTACACAATGGCTCGTTGTTATATATAAAATAAAAAAATAATTTTAAAGAATGTTTTTTAGTGTGGAAAAATATTTTTGTTTCTTAAGAGGAGATGCAAAAAAAAAAAAAAAAAAAAGAAGTCATCTAGCTCATCTCCAGGTTCACAGTGAGGCTGAGACTAGACCCATGATGTTGTGCTGGGATAACATCACGGGTCCAGCCCAAGACTGACCAATCAGAGACCAGGAAATTTTCTTGCCATTGTATAATGCAGCAATACTGCTGTTAAACAGAAGGACCCTCTCCTCTCTGTTCCTCTGCAAAATCCTTGTTCCCCTCTATTTTTCTTTTTAGTTAGTAAACCCTGGCTATATGAAAAATGAACTGTCAGGGACAAATTTAAATAAGCCGCACATAGCTTTAGGGGAGCACTGCAAGCAACGCGAAAAATTCGCAAATTCATTGTTACATAAGCGGCACTCACTGCACAAAGATTAGTGGCTAGCCTGGAGACCATATAAATATTTTTACCGGCTACATAAATTAAAAATATACTTTCTTCTGGACACAGAACAGCAAACAGGAAATACAGAAAAAAAAAGGGCAAGGCCTTGCCGCGTGTCCTACCCTTCTGTTTATAGTGCACTTCATTGTCTCAAATGATTCACAGCTATAGTTTCTCATTATGTCACACCACACCTCATAAAGGAAACATTAACAAAGACAGGGGCAAGAACTAACAATACACAGAACATAAACAGGGGTCCGGCTTCATTTCTTTATTCATTTGAATATTCTGGCAGTCTAGCCATGTAGTTTGTTTTACACCTGGGCAGGTTTTATTCAGCTTGCATGCCACCACGACTCAGAGGGCACCATTCATTAACCTCCCTGCTCCTTTGGACTTTGCAGAGTGGACATAGGAAAAATAGTGGGAGACAGGAAGAGAGGGAGGGGGATTCGCCCGAAGGTGGCCAACCTCCCAGACTAGAAATATAAAAGGGATAGAAGAAAGGAAAAGAAAAGAACTGTTGCAACAGATGTTTCATCAAGGAGGAGGAGGATGCAATGGTCCAAATTCTGTGGCAGGGTCTTTCCCTGTTACACTTGTCACATGTTTAACTGATGAAGTGCTGGTAGTAGTAATAGCTTGTTACATGAAAGGTTGACAGTCCTGTTTGCCTCAGCATATCTATCCTGCTCAAACTGAAGTAATATCTTGTTTGGTTATTTATTTATTTAATTTATTTATTTAAGAGTTTCACGGGAAGATATACTGAGCAATTTGCTTGCTTCCAGATGCGTCCTGGGGGAATGGGAAATGATTAGGTACAGCAGGATACAAGGTAACAGTGATTAAAATATATACTACAGTAGTAAATGATACATTAGTTCTGGAGGAAGGGGAAATGGGAAAGTACAACTGTGGATACAAGGTAACAATAGGCATTGTAACATGGCATTAAAACTGTGCCTGTGATACCGCGCTCAGATAGGTGTAGGAGGGTCAAGCGATGGCAGCCGAAGCGGGCATTAACCCAGCTTATATGCCGTGCCCGCATCGGCAGTACCGTCACCGTCCAGACCCCCTGCCTAGCAGCACTGAGACCAAGCTCAGCAGGGAGAGGAGAGCCAGCATGGCGAGTCATCCGCTGGCGGAAACGGGCAAGAGGGAGCACTACTCACGGCGGACATCCGTGACAGGCAGCCAACCAGACCCAGGAGCAGCAGTGAGAGCCGACCTGGAGCAGGGCACCACCGGAGCAGTGTGCGGGAGGCAAGAGGAAGGGAAGCCCCCCCAGCATGCACAGCGCGAGAGTCCGGCGCTGACAGTCCTCACCGGAGACCTCCCAGGGCACTCATCACGTCAACAGCTCCAGCGATTCGCACAGGAGTGCGACAGAGAAGTTGGGTGCACACATCTGCGCGACTCCAGGGACAGCAGGTAATGACTGCATCGGTACGTATCTAGTCATGTGCACCGCACTGTGAGAGCACAGCACAGGGTGACAGGTCGCGCAGCCCCTCCATGTGGCACTGTTCGTCTCGCACACTGGGACCCCTCCAGATGCCTCCACCGACTCGCGGTCCATGTTACAAGCACATTAAGCCACTCCGTCGGTGGGCTCTAATGCGATTGATGCATGGGGGGGTCAGGTGGTAGCCCTCGACCCTGGGCCTCGGGCACCCCCGCCCCCCATGCATCAATCCAGCATTAGAGCCCACCTCGGTCGTGGCTTAATGCTTACTTGCTGGTGGTGGATGCGAAGGAGCAGATCCCCAGTGACACTGTAATTACATGCCTCTCTGATGTACAGTGGCCCTCACTCCCTCACCAGATCCCCAGTGACACTGTAATTACATGCCCCTCTGATGTACAGTGGTCCTCCTCCCTCACCGGATCCCCAGTGACACTGTAATTACATGCCTCTCTGATGTACAGTGGTCCTCGCTCCCTCACCGGATCCCCAGTGACACTGTAATTACATGCCTCTCTGATGTACAGTGGTCTTCGCTCCCTCAAGTGATCCCTACTGGTACTGTAATTAAAAGCTTCCCTAGTTTCCAGTGGACCCTCCCCCTCACCTGTTCCCCAATGGCAGTGTAATTTATCCCCTGGTGCCCAGCGGTTCCCCCTCCCTTACCCAATCCCCACTGACACTGTAATTAAATGCTTCCTTGGTGTCCAACAGTCCCTCCCCTATCACCCGATCCCCACTTGCATTGTAATTAAAATGTTTCCTTCTTTCACCCTACCCCCATGGGCATCATATTATATGCTTCAGTAGTGTGTCTAGTGGTTCACTCCCTCACCCAATCCCACTTGCATTGTAATTATATACTTCTCTAGTGTCCAGGGGTCTCTCTCCCCCGAGTCCCACTGTCACTGTAGTCATATAATTCCTTGGTGTCCAGTGGTCCCTCTCCCGATTCCCACTGCCACTGTAGTTATATACTTCCCTGGTGTCCAGTGGTCCCTCACCCAATTACCACTGGCATTGTAATTATATGCTTCCCTTGTGTTCAGTGGCCACCCCCCACCCCTACTGGCATTATAATGAAATGCCTCCCTGTTTTCAGTGGGCCCCATCCCTTACCTGATCCATGTTGACATTGCAATTAAATGCTTCCCTGGTGTCTGGGGTTCCCTCCCATTCCTGGTAAGACTCCAGACAACCCCAACCCCTACATACTAACACCCCCAATGATGGGTAGCATTTACCTCCTGTTCGCCTCTCTGGCCAGCTGCCATCTGCCCTGCACAAGTCTTGTATCTCTACACACTGCTGCCTGAAAATAACTTAAGACAGCGTACAATGCCACTTTGCATGCACACGGATATAGTTTATGTTTACTTCTGGTTCATTTATACCTCTTGATTGACCGAGGTATCATTTTCTTTTTTTACCAAACGTGCGAATCCCTTTAGACCTCTCCTTCTCATGATCACTTTAGTGATGACTCATAATTCCCACCCAAAACTGGAGTTCAGTGGGCAAGTACCAAACAGCTATTGTAGGTGGGAGTTCGCAGTCATAAGGAAAGTAGTTCAAGGGGTCTGAAGGCCCATGATGTTTTTGTCATTATAAAAAATAGATTAAAGTAAGTAACGGGGAAAAAAATGTGCTCACTGCTCCAGTAAAATGCACAGAAAAATCTGAGGAAAACAGATTTATTTCTTCAGGCCTTACCAATAAGCTGAATTACTACAACACCATGTAGTATCAACATACCAAAATGTAATACTAGCAAAGTCGGACAATCACCATCTTTTTTTTTTTTTTTTTTTTAATAGGTGGATCCCCTCCTCCATCTCCTCCACCCCCACACACATTCTTTGTTCATGCCTTCCTGATTCAGTGTTTGGGGTGTCCTGGAAAAAAAAATGTCCTGAGAAAATAGTTTCTGGTCCTCAGGAATGGCAGAAAGTGCTGGGGAACCCCTATGCGACCAAATTATTTCTGTAGCAATCATAAGCTGCATATACACACTCATTCACACTAACTGCTGTTGTACAAATAATACTGGGTCTAAACAAAACCCACATGTGTGCTCACACTTGTCGATTTAATAAAAGAAATCTGCTATATGAGGCGAACAAAAAAAAGATTCCGATTTTCAAAACAGTTTCACATGTCACTTGGCTGTGGGTAATGTTTAGTGCAGAAAAATAGCTACGTGGAGCCTCGCGTGCCAGAACCAGCATCTTAAACTACAGTAAAATGGGTGATTTCCTAGAAATTCTGGGCAGGCACTTTTTCCTGCAGCAGCCAAACTGTATGTGCAAATGTTTCTAACACCTAGCTCTTCAATGCTTCCCTTCCCCCACATGCACACCTAGAGTTTACCATCAGCTCCCTAACGAACACATTTGTCTGTGCATGTCGCCCAGTAATAAGCAGGTCTACACACATCCAACGTGGATCTCAATGTCAGTTGAGGATTTTCACGCACTTATATCCATAAACGATACAAGAGGACAAAAAGTCTAGTTGGCATCATTTATGGATGCAAAGAGCTGTAAAATGTGCCTCACTGTTGCAAACCACCCGCAGACTTTGAAAATCGCTGCGAGTGGCACAGGTGCATACCATTCAGTGAGGCCAGACCTTGCACCTGTGTCTGCATCGAGGGGCTCTGAAAATCCCCCACATTAGTCTTCTGGTGTCTTTCTCCAAACTACATACACACTAGGGACTAAATGACAGGGCTTACAATTTTAATGGACGGAATAATTAAGCAATAAGGCATGACAAGGTGTGCGTTATTGTGTCATAACATCACACCTCAGGCAGTTGAAACACGGTGCTTGCAGGCAGAGTGCATTCAGCACCCAAGAAGTGATGTTATTACACAATGACAGACACCCTGGAGTGCTTTACTATTATACAATGGCTCATTTGTAATGAAAAAAGAAACAATTTTTTTGTAATTTTTTTCTTTTTGATTTCTGTGTGTGGATGCCTACTTACAGGGAAAAAAAAAGTCCACAGTTTTTGTCTTTGCCAGTAAGTGGTGCTGCTGCTGCCCGAATGATGCGGTCTCACCCCCCCCTCAGTCGGCTATTCTCTTTGTGGTCGTAGCGGGCTGGGGGATTTAATTTTGTCTCGTAGTTTGTTAAAACAGTTAAGTCCTTTCTTATTTCAGCCACCAAGCCACTTACTGAATGGTGTCAGCATGGCACTGAAGTCGGCTCACGCTGTGAGAACCCCAAAATGGAAGACGAACGGCAACAGAAACAGAAAGCAAAAGGCATTTTGTGTGGGGCTGCAGTTTTAGGGAGAGGGAACGGAGATGTGTGCCACTGGTCTGCAGGATTGCTTTTATGGTAAATTCAGGAGAACGGCAATCTGCGGCAGTGGTCTGTGTTGAGAACTTTTATGGGTGACGCGATTGGCAGTTTTTGTCTGTGTGGTCCAGTGAAGCCACTTGCTTTCAGAACAAAAGATTCTGTGAAGTGCAGCATTGTGTTTTGTGGAACAGTTTAGCTCTCTGTGTGGGAAAAGAGAATGTGGTGCGAGGAGCTAAGAGTGTGTGTGTGTGTGTGTGTGTGTGTGTGGGGGGGCAGGGGACATAATGGTTTCCTAGGTGGAATGCTTTGTTCCTGAAGCTATTTACTTACAAGTGTATTAATGTGGTGTGCTCAGATGATTTTTGCCTAGGTTATGTGGTCATGGTTTATAGGTTTATCAGAGCAAAGAAGACCGGAGTCCATGAAGCTCGCTCTAATTTATACACTATACCCCTGGATCTTTTTTAATATCAGGTGTTTATTTAATTTAGTCTTAAAATCAGTCATGGTTTTACTAACTACTACCTCTGCTGGGAGGCTATTCCATATTTTAGCAACTCTAATGCTGAACCAGTATTTCCTTTAATCTGTGCAGAATCTCTCCCCTTTACCTGCAATGGGTGTCCTCTGGTGCAGTACCCTGACTCCTGTGTCTAGACCTAGCTGTTCCCACAGACCTTCATCATGCAGTGCCCTATAAACTAGGCACATATCCCCTCCAAGTCTTCAAAATTCCAGTGAGTACATCCCCAGCTCACCCAGTCTCTCCTCATAATCCATACCTCTCAGTTCAGGGATCTGCCTTATAGCCTTCTTTTGTATCTTCTCTAATGCTTGGATCTGTGTTTTGTATTCTAGAGACCAGAACTGCACACAGTACTCCATGTGTGGTCTGACCAGTGACGTATACAATGGCATCAGCACTTTTCTGTCCCTGCTCTTTATGTGCCTGACAATACAAAGTAATATTCTACCTACCTTTTTTGTTACCATGCTGCTATGTTTGAAATTCAGGTCATGTGTGATTCTGATTTCCAAATCTCTCACATCAGAAACTACTTTCAAGGGGCTGGCAGTCGGTGCAGTGGTTGGATTTCCGCTTGAGACGCCGGCAACCTGGGTTCGGGAATGGACTCTGGTCCCTGGAGGGCCGGCTGGGGGGAGAAGGTGAAGCATCCAGTGGACTGCTCTCCTTCTCCAGGGGGAGGAATAGGTTCCCGTCCGGTGCTTGACAAACCCCTGGAGGAGGCCGGGGTACCGCAAGCTACCAGCGCACAGCAGTTTCAAAGGGGCAGGGCGGACGCTGGACATCATTGCACGTCCCTGCCCCCTGTACATGGGGGGGGGGGAGCATCCCCACAAGTCTGCCGCCTCCGTGAAGCCTGCCTTCAGCTTCAGATTAGGCTCCCAACCGGCTCCCCGAGACAGCCACATTGATCGTGGCACCTGGCCAGTGCCTCGACCCCACCCTCCAAGGGGCAAGTTGGGGGTTTCGAAGGGGCAGCATGGTGGCAAGGTGGAAGCTTGAAGGCACCGTGACCAGGCAGATATCGGCAGCGGTCAAGCGGGGACAAAAAGAGAAAATTGAAAAAACGAAACAAATAAAAAAAAAATACTTTCAAGATATTGCCGTTTAGCATGTAAGGTGTCATATGATTGTTTTTCCCCAAAGTGCATTACGGTGCACTTTTCTGTCTGTGTTGAACGACAGGCTGTACTTCCTAGACCAATCCTGCATCTCACCAAAGGCGCCCTGTAGAGAGACAGCATTCTTTAAACACTTTATTGCTTTACCTAATCTGGTATCATCCACAAATTTTGATAACCAGACATCTTTGTTGCATGACAAACTAGAAATATATATGTTAAACAAACACGGTCCCAGTACTGATCCCTGGGGAACTCCGCTGGGCACTTTCTACCATTGCCTCGGAGGCCGAGAGATCAGAAGGCTGTGGGTTCTATCCTCACACCAAGTGCTTGGGTTAAAATCCCAATACGGACACTATAGTGCAGCATGAGGGGGGTGCTGCACTCCTTAGGTGCCGTCTTTCGGATGAGATGTTAACCCGAGGTCCCATCTGCCTGTTCTGGTGGTAGTTCAGGTGGATGTTAAAGATCCCATGGCACTTCTCAAAAAGAGTAGGGGGAATTTTTATTCATATCTTAGAAGAACATATAAACGAATCAATATTTTTTCAAACAAAATCATAAAAAGAAAAAACTCAAGAGTATTGCTTCATACTGTAAAACTTGAACATAAATATGAAAAACAGAAAAAGGGAAAAAAACAAACAAAAAATATTAATTCATACTTAAACTCCAGTCATAAATAAATTACTAAAATTATACTCCCTCCCCCTCCCTACCAAGAGAGTAGGGAAATTTGTTATTTTCAAACTTCGAAACAGATACTGTAATAGAAAGGAACAAGAAATCATAACAGAAATATGATAAAACAAAGGAACAAATCATGGAAGGACGGGGTGGTACCTGAGGACTGGAGGAGGGCAGATGCGATTCCCCTTCACAAAAGTGGGAGCAAGGCAGAAGCAGGAAACTACAGACCTGTTGGTTTAACCTCAGTGATAGGGAAAATGATGGAATCACTTCTGAAGGAAAGAATTGTCGAGTATCTAGAGGCCAGAGGGGCACAGGACCCAAGGCAGCATGGATTCACAGCAGGAAGGTCATGCCAGATGAATCTAATAGATTTCTTTGACTGGGTGACCAAAGTAGTAGATCAGGGAGGGGCTGTGGACATGGCCTACTTAGACTTTAGCAAGGCATCTGACAGTCCCACACAAAAGATTAATGTACAAGTTAGCCAGCCTGGGAGTGGGTCCCAAGATGACAGCCTGGGTAAAGAATTGGCTGGAGAATAGGACACAGAGAGTAATAGTAAATGGAGTCCACTCAGAAGAAAGGAGGGTTACTAGTGGGGTACTGCAGGGTTCAGTATTAGGACCGGTCCTCTTCAATGTCTTTGTAAGCGACATTGCAGGAGGACTGGAAGGAAAAGTATGTCTCTTTGCAGATGACACAAAGATCTGCAACAGAGCTGATGCACAGGGTGGGGTGGAAAGGATGAGAAGGGACTTGGCAAGGTTAGAGGAATGATTAAATGTATGGCAGCTTAGATTCAATGCTAAGAAGTGCAAGTAATGCACCTGGGAAACAAAAACCCAGGGGAAGAGTACACAACGGAGGGTGAGATACTAACAACAACAAAAATGGAAAGGGACCTGGGGGTAGTCATATCAGATGACCTAAAGGTGGGCAAGCAATGTGAGAGGGCAGCAAGGAGGGCTGGGGGGATACTGGGATGCATAGGGAGAGGCATCATCAGTAGAAAACAGGAAGTTATCCCTCTGTACAGACAGCTGGTGAGACCCCATCTGGAGTACTGTGTGCAGTTCTGGAGACCCAGTCTCTGCAGACAGACAGGATGGAAGCTGTCCAGAGGAGGGCAACTAAAATGGTGCAGGGTCTGCACCGGAAGACATATGAAGAGAGACGAAAGGAGCTTAATATGTATAGGCTCGAGGAAAGGAGGGAGAGGGGGGACATGATAGAAACGTTCAAGTACCTCAAGGGAATCAACAAAGTCCAAGAGGTGAGCAAGAACAAGAGGGCACAATTTGAAGATGGTGGGGCGGCTCGGAGGTAATTTAAGGAAGTATTTTTTCACAGAGAGGGTTGTGGATGCATGGAATGGCCTTCCGGAGGAGGTTATGGAGTCAAAATCAGTGGTGGAATTCAAGCATGCATGGGACAGTCATAAGGCAATTCTAGGGGTTGGGGGTAGGAAGAAGTAGGCCGCTGGTTAACTAGGATCTGCAGCTTATCCAGTAGGTAGGGAAATGGGCAGACTGGGTGGGCCAAGCAGTCCTTATCTGCCATCAAATTCTATGTTTCTATGTTTCTATGAACAAGTTAGACAATCGCCTGTAGTCAAACTGAAAAAAATTCACAGAGAAAAACTTAAGAAAAATTAACAAAAAGTATTTAAACCATACTTATCCCCAATCATAGTCATTCCTCCCTAACATTATATGATAGCAAGGGATTAACCCTGAAGACGTTACAAAGAAAGAAAGTTTTATTTTGTTTGTTTCACTGAAGCCATATTAAGGCATCCCAGTAACTGTGCCACTTTTTGAGTCAGTCATGTCCAACATTTCAGACCCTTTAATCTTCATCAAATCCGACCTAAGGATCTGAAATAGTTCGAACTCGCACATAACTTGTTTCTGAAACACTAAACAACAATGAGCTTGCCAGATCCAATATAAGAAGGTTGCCATAATCAGTCTGACCGTGCGATGAGAAAAAACTGCCATCTGGGGTCACAAAGCCTCTATGGAGGTGGCAACCCCAGCCATAAAGTGCCAGTGACTTTCCACCTCAGCCCAAAACTTTTAACAAAACGGACAATCAAAAATACAGATGATCCATGTTTTCTCTACCATACTGCACGACTCCCTAGGGCAGTATCGTTCACTAACCTCCTTATGCTTCTGATTCCCCCTAACATTAATTTTACTGTGTACACCGAGCCATACTATATCTCTCATCTTAGCCGGGATCAGAGGGTCAGTTAACAAAAGACCAATACACTCCATCTCCCCTTTTGTCAGCAATTCAAAGGGACTAGCCATAAAGTAATTTCCCAACACGTAAGAGTCCAAAGATTTCTGAGGGAGAGTACATATCTGATTTTTTTTTTTTTAAACTTTATCTCCCCAGGGACTCCTGCAGAACTCTCTCCAGCTACCTCCCTGTCTGAAACCCATCTGGGCCAGGCCACTTCAGCTCAGCAATCCCCCCCCCAGCTCAGAGTCCCCGAGGCAGGGCCGCCTGCTCTGGCACTCTATCTGAAAGTCTGAAGCACCAAAACTGGAGTGCTGGCCGCGCCTGGCCCAGTGAGTCAGACGGTGGGAGTGTGGCTGGTCCCAGGCGGAGCCTTCGCCTATCTGCAGGCTGAGGAGTTTTTTCTTACTTTGCTTCTCCCTCCCCCGGGCCAGGCAGTGTAATGCTCTCCAGCGCAGTATGTGCATGCTCCTGCGCATTTCCACAGGAGAGCCGCCACAGCCGATCCCCACTGGCTGGACCATGACTGCTGGATATCACTCCAAGTCTCCACTGGGGGTTGCCAGAATGGCGTGGTCTTGTCCCCTCTCCCTCCCAGGGAAGGAGAGCAGTCCTTCAGATGCTCAATCCTTCCCTGCCCCACAAACCCCCGACGGCCTGAGTCTGCTCCTGAACCCGGTCGCGCGGCATGGCATGAAGTGTGATGTCCAGCACCTCAACCCTCAGCACCACCGGGCTGGTGAGAACACATATCTGATTGACTGAAATCCCCCACTTCACAATATAATCAAACCCATAAGTCCAATAATCATTCAGTTTTAACACCCTCTTATTTTTATGTGTGAACTGGTTCCTATTTCATTGTCCTATGATCTCCTCCAGCTGCGTGAGTACCCAACCATTCCAAACTTTTCCCCCCAGGCCGGAGGAGAGGACAGACATTTGCATAAATAAAAATGCTCCAAAAAAAGACAATTGGCTGTACCATACCAAGACCTCCGTTTAGGGTGAAGTAGGTAACATTCCATTTGATCGGATTCAGATGGCTACCCCAAAGGCTAGAAAAAAAAAATAAAATAATATAAGGTAGTTTCCAAACGTTTTGGAACAGGATAAACATAACTCAAAAATAGAAACAAGGGGATCAAAAAGGTCAATCAAAAAAAATCCTTTTACGTTTACCCATATGCCATTTATTCCAATTTTGCACCTTCTTTGTTGCAATGGTAATTTTAGCATCCCAGTTAAAGTAAGCTAAATCCCCTGGACCGAAAAAAGACACCCAATACTTTACAAGGTTCCCACTGCACTGGTATGTTAGCCACCTGCTTACCTGCTGTAATTGCATCAGAAATGAAAAGACAAATGCTTTTTTGTAAATTTAGTTGAGCGCCTACCCCTTCAGAGAGAAACTGAACAAGTTCTACTGCAATGGAACCTGAAACTTGATCTGCCACCACCAATACTGTATCATCCGCATAGGCAAGCACTTTTAAAGGAGCCAAACGAAACACCTTGAATGGCAGGAGACGAAAGCGACATTCTCAGAATAGGGTCCAAAACCAAAACATACAATAAAGGACTGGGTGGACACCCCTGTCTCACCCCCACCCAATACGGCAAGAATTCTCAATCCATCAATGATTAAAAAGCCTACTATGGACCTTCTCATGAAGCAGTTGAGTCCAAGACAGGAAAAGTTCAGGGAAACCAAAAGATTGCAGAACTTCCCACAGCCACACATGGCTAACCTGATTGAAAGCCTTTGATTGATCTAAACCAGTTGTTCTCACACACTGTCATAGTGAGCGTCCCCAAGCCCTGGAAAAGATCTTAAGTCCCCCCAATACAGAAATAATTTTGGGCCCCCCCAGAGTTGGAACAATTATTGTACTTTGCACAGTACACAAGTAATACAGTGACATTCCTTTGAGTAGTTGAGTTTATTCTCATTTTATTAACCTTCTTATTCTCCATCTGTATAACCCCCTCCCCATGCCAGCCTACTCACTCCACACTTCTGGGTTTTGGAACCTATTTACTGTACCCCTTGTTGTAATACCTCCATGAGTCAGATTATTTTCTTTGTCAGTTTAACCTCGTTTTTAAACACCTTCTCAGGGACCATTTTGCTTTGTCCTGCTCTTGCTCCTAGTACCTCTCAACCTAGCCTTTGCATTTGTGGTTTTCTGCAGCCAGTATAATGGGTCAGTTGTTACCTTGTACCTATTCATTTGTATTATTTTGCATTTTGTTTTGCACTGTTTCCAAGAACTGTACTTCCTCCATTCAGCTTTCCCCCATGTCATACCAAGAAACAAGTGTTTGTTGAGTGCAACTTTTCTGGTCAGCCATTTTGTATATAAATTCGCATGCCATTATTCACTTTAGTTTTCTGCATCCTATCCCACAAAGCATCCAAAACCTGACATTTAAATATAGTACATTTTAAGGCTTGCTTGAGCCTCCCCTGGAACAGGTTGGGGTCTCCTCTGGGAGCCTGGCCTCACCATTTGAGAAACCCTGATCTAAACTGATCAAAAATCCTTCCATACCGGTAGTCTTTCCACTGTCCATTAGTTCACAAAGCAAAAACAAATTATCCGTAATAGTCCTGCCTGGAACAGAACACACCTGGCATTCATGAATAAGAGACTCCAAAACCCCAGAAAGCCTGTTTCCTAAAATTTTAGCCAACAATTTAAAATCTACATTAAGCAGAGTGATCCGTCTCCAATTTTCCAGTTCCAATTTATCCCCTTTCTTGAAAATGAAGGTCAACAAACCCTCATATATCTGGGGAGTCACCTTCATAGCTGTCACCATAAATTGAAAGGTCTGTAACAGTTCTACAGGCAACGCTCTCCATAATTCCCGATAGACCTCTCCTGGGAGGCCAGCTGACCCAGAGGCAACTCCAGACTTAGAACCTGAGATGATTACTGCCAACTCCTCTGACGTGAGGGGTGCAATCAGTAACGTCTGCTGATCAGGTGACAAAACCAGCAGATGGGCGGCTTGGAGAATCCGTGCCAGAAAGGTGCCATCTGGATCTCCCACCCTTTGCTGGTCAGTCAGATGATCTTCCATAATGCGAAGAATACTTTTATTGTTAGAGACCACTACTCACACCCCCCGAAGGGCTGAAATGGACCTTTTTCCTACCCGGGACATGCAGTTCTCATGAGGGGTGGTCTGATTTTATTTCCCATGTGTCCCAAATCTTTGTTCCACCTTCAAAGAGGAGGATCTATTCTACTTATATTTTAACACTTCTTGCTTAATGACAGCAATTCGTATAGAATGATCCACCCCATAGGCCACCTGCTGTGAGTATAAGGTATACATGTCAGTACATAGCTTATAATAGGCCTGTGTCTTAGTTTTGTTTTTGACTGGAGATTCACTGAGAATAAGTTGTAATACAGAGTTCTGTGTCATCCCACCACTCCAAAGAGGAATCAAAGAACAAACACAGACTGTCTATCACCAAGAATAACCTCCAGGCCCTGTATCACCTCAGAATCGGACAGCAAATTAACATTCATCCTCCACACCCCTTTCCCGAAGGACCGGGGGGGGGGGAGAAGAGGGCCATGCTACATGTATCCTTATAATGGCATGATCAGATGTTTCCACTAGCAGTACTTCTACATATGAGATGGGAAGTAGTTTGGAAACAAACCAATAATCAATTTGGGTCGAAAGTTTTCCTATAAAAAAAAGGTATGTCCACGCCAGAGACCTGGGTTCGGGAATGAGCCAGGGCCGCTGGGGGTCGGTAGGGGAAGGACAAAGATTGAGTGTCCACTGATAGCTCTCTCTTCCCAGTGGTGGGTATGGGAAGCACTCACTCATGGAGTGGCCTCAGGCGGTGGCTGGAGGAGCACCAGTATAGCAGCGTGGCGTAATGCCTGGGGGCTGAGCCACGGCACGACACTGCCTTGCAGGCTGGGCTCTGCAGGGAAGGAGGGGGAGTACAAACAAGCGAAAAAATCCTTCCACACGTCGGTGAGATGATGGTGGCCCCGGGGGACTTCGCCCACATCCCAACTGCCGGCCCAATGCACCCCGGATCTTCCTCCAAGGCCGACCCGATGACACCAAGGTAGGCACGTCACACTTAAGAGGCTACCACTGTGGGAGGGTGAAATCAGCCCCGGAGATGGTACCGGGGGTTGAGTCTGCCTGGGGTCATTTGGGGGAGGAAATCGAAGAGAGATGCGAGGGTTCAGGCTGGAGTAGGACGGACTCCGTATGGGAACTCCTGAAGGATGCCCGGAGTGTGGATGTAGAAGCAAAGTTAAAATAATAAAATAAAAAAATAAAAAAAGGTATGTGCTGGTTTAGTGTTAAAAGACCCATGGGCATCCTTTAGTTTAGATTTTGTGTATAGCGGTTTCAAAAAGTGTGTATCGCAGCAAGTTTTATTCTGAAATGCAGTTCTGTCTGAATTTTGCAAACCTATGTTGAAATCCCCTCCAAACAAAACCTTCTTTCCAGTACACAAATAAGGTTGAATAAGAAGTAGTAAGTTGATACGAAAAGATTTTGACTGCAGACAATACAGATTAATTAAATGAAAGTCTGTACCCTCAAAATCGAAGTCGAGGATCAGGGCCCTACCAGGGGAAACAACAATCAACCTGGTAACATGTATATCCGGGGTCAAAAAACATACCCAACCAACTGCACTGGTCCTCCCCAGTGGACCAATAGGAAGCCCCAGAAAACCACTCATGAATAGCAAAATCAATTTCCATAACTGAGTGGAACCTAGTATCTTGCAGACACATGATATCATGCGATAACTGTGACAAAAGGGAGAAGGTCATAGACCTTTTTTTTTGCCGCCTCGACACTGTTCACATTGAGGCTAGCCAGCCTAAGAGGTTGTACAAGATCAAACAGTTGGGGTTGGGGGGGTGCTAAGTACTGGAACTTGTCACTAGTTTATTTGATCTGGGAACTTGCGGATCCAGCAGATCCAGTAAAGGAACTTCAGGGGCTTCCTGAGGTCGATTTGCCAAGGAGGCCAGATCCTCCTCCTCCATCTGGTCACCCCAATGATGCAACAGCTCAAATCTATTACCCAGAACTACCCCGGGGTCTGAAGGCTCCTTCCATCTCCTAGAACTCCAGGATTTCACTGATTTCCCCGTAACTATAGTACCGGTAAATCCAGCATCCTCAACCAAAGGTTGATAGTCAGGCAGGACCAAACACAAAGTGGGGGGGGGAGAGGTTCAAGTAGGTACCTCCGGACTCCCTATTTGCTCCACCAAGGTGGCAGGCGGAGCTACCCTATGCAGTGGAGCACCCATAGGTACAGGTACACTGTCAACAATCATGACAGCAATCTCAGGGCTAGGCTGTGCAAACTCTACATGAGAGGCCTGAAAGGCCCTCTGGGCCCGGTGCAAGTAGAAATCTTGCTCAGTAGCGGCATCTGAATTGTGAGCAGCCCAGGGGCAATCCCTGAAGAAGTGCTTGTCATCCCCACATAAACTGCATATAGAAGGGACTCTACACCCATTCCCTGAGTGACCCAGGGTACCACAACAAAAACAATCTGGTCACAATCTGTATTTAAATGAGTCAAGGAACCACAGTGATAACATGACTTCAGGTGTCCCGGACAGAATAAAATTCCCCGGACACGGCCCAGATAAAAACAATTTGGCAGATGTCGAATGCCATGTTCAGTATGTTTCAGACGGGCCCGAAATTTCCATCCACTGGTCCAAAACCCATTATCATGCATAACTGGGTCAGGATGACCCTCCAAGTCGCATCTCTTTTCAACCCAGAATATAATGTCACTCACACAGACCCCTTCATTTCGAAATAGGACTGTCACAGTTTTCGTTATGGGCTGTGTGATAGGGATGGCAAGGAAGGGGACCCATAAGGGAGAGTCATGGACTGAATCATGTAACTGAAGGACTGAGGGGCATACTGGATGATAGGGTCAAAGAGGGAGTGAATTACCTTCCAGGAGTGAATGGACCATAGTGGGCTCATGGAGGGTGAGGGTGGTGGAACAGAGGCGCATCCCTCCAGTTGTACCTCTCCACAATTCATATGCGGTTCTGGCACCGCATGGTTCCTCTATGGAGGCACCCACAGTAGAGACCAAGGAGGATGCTGGGAACCTCCACAAAGGAGACCCACAGGAGGGTGGCATGAGACCCCACAATGGAAGGAAACAACTCCTAGTGGGGGACTCAATTATTAAGAGGGTAGAACTAGGAGAGGGAGAGGGAGGTAAGGTGCCTTCTCGGTGCCATGGCTTGGAGAGACAGGGAGCGAATCCTCAGGATCGCTAGAGCAGTAGCATGGGAAAGGGAACTGGATGTCATTGTCCACCTAGGGACAAATTACCTGGCTGGGAATGGGATCAGAGCAGTGCAGGAGGAGTTTGTGGAGTTGGGGAGGGGCCTTAGACAAGTAGCACACATGGAAACCTTCTCTGAGGTGCTGCCTGTCTATGGCGTGGATGAGGCTAGGGTGCTCCGCACCACGGGATTCAATGAATGCTTGAAAACCTGGTGCAGAGCTCAGGGTTTTGGCTTCATTGGAGACTGGGGGTCCACCTGGAGAAATACAGGTCTATACTGGCACGATGGTCTGCATCTGTCCGGAATGGGAACCAGGATCATAGGTGATATGTTTAAATGCTTCATTGGCAAGCATTCAAATTAGCCAAGGGGGGGGGGATGCAGTGAGAAGGAGCAGGGAATTCCCAGCCCCCTGCCACCCACAAAGCAGGGTAGTTAGCGAACCAAACACCAAGGTAGAGAAGTTCATAGGATGGAGGATGGGGTAAATGGAGAAAAACGCAAAGACAGTAAGGGCAGGGGTGGGGCTAAAAGGGGTAAGGCCATCAAAAAAATGGAGGGCAATGAGTACCAATGCTCGTAGTCTGGGTAACAAGCTCCCTGAACTAGTGGCCTTGATGGAAAGGGATTCCTGGATATTGTGGCAGTCACAGAAACATGGTACACAAAGAACCATGACTAGGATGTCAATATACCAGGGTACACAATCTACAGGAGGGACAGGGAGGGTAAAAGAGGAGGAGGAGGAGGAGGAGTAGCTCTATATGTAAGGGAAGGGATCAAAGCAATGGAACTAAAGGGTAAACAGGAGGAAAGAAGGCACTGTGTGTCACCCTGGAGACAGGAAATGGCACCACAGTCTGTACAGGGGTTGTATACAGACCCCTGTCTCTGGGGGAGAGAAAGGAAATGATAGAAGGAATCCTTAGGATGGCAAAAAAAGGGAGATATTGTTGATGGGGAACCCGAATATGACAGATGTTAACTGGAGCACCTTTGCTGCAGCCACATCCAAGAGCATGGTCATTCTCGATGCCCTACAGGGGGTATGCCTCAGATAGCTAGTGCTGGAACTCACTCGGGAGGGAGCTATCTTAGATATGGTATTGTCAAATGGGGACAGAGAGAGGATCTCAGACTTAGAAGGGGGTAGCCATCTGGGAACAAGTGACCACCAAACAGTGTGGTTCATGATAAACACAGCTGTTGAGTCAAGGCATACAAAAGCAAGGGTACTGGACTTCAGGAGGGCTGACTTTGGCAAAATGAGAGTGCACCACAGAAAAGCACTAGCACATGGGCAAGAAGCAGAAATGGAGGAACAATGGGGAAAAATCAAAACTGCCATCACAGAGGCAACAAGCCTTTGTGTGAAGCAAATAAACAAATCAAAACGAAGGGAAAAAAAAAACACTATGGTTCTCAAGAGGCGGCGGTGAAGGTAAGGGAGAAAAATAGCATTCAGGAAGTATAAGGAAACACAGAAGGAGCAGGACAGAGAACTGTACCAGTTAAAGCAGTAGGAAGCAGGGAAGGCAGTCAGAATAGCAAAGGCCCAAACCAAGGATAAGACAGCCAGCTCAGTTAAGAAGGGGGATAAAACCTTTTATAGGTACATTAGGGAGTGGAGAAAGACCAAAGGAGGGATAGTGAGGCTTAATAAAGTGGAGAGAGGGTGGGCGGGTGGGCAGAGGGTGACAGTGAAAAGGCAGGGATACTGAACAGATACTTCTCAGTATTCACAAAAGTAGAGGAGGGGGAGGTACCTAAACCATACAATAGAAACACTCGATCGAGGTGCCGATACCAGTCCATTCACAGATGAAAGGGTCCTGAAAGAACTCCTAAAACTGAAGGTGGACAAAGCAATGGGGCCTGACGGGATTCACCCTAGAATTCTAACAGAACTAAGGGGAGAACGAGTAACACCACCGACTACCCTTTTTAAGATGGTGTGGAACCTGAGGACTAGAGGAGGGCAGATGCGATTCCCCTTCACAAAAGTGGGAGCAAAGCAGACGCAGGAAACTACAGACCTGTTAGTTTGACCTCAGTGGTAGGGAAAATGATGGAATCACTTCTGAAAGAAAGAATTGTTGAGTACCTAGAGGCCAGTGGTGCACAGGACCCAAGGTAGCATGGATTCACAGTGGGAAGGTCATGTCAGACGAATCTAAGATTCCT
This sequence comes from Neoceratodus forsteri, assembly GCA_016271365.2. NCBI lineage: Eukaryota > Metazoa > Chordata > Ceratodontiformes > Ceratodontidae > Neoceratodus > Neoceratodus forsteri. Next base: position 131,346,133 of record CM057452.1, read on the forward strand.
TTGACTGGGTGACCAAAGCAGTAGACCAGGGAGGGGCTGTGCACATGGCCTACCTAGACTTTAGCAAGGCATTTAACACAGTCCCACACAAAAGATTAATAAACAAGTTTGCCAGCCTGGGAGTGGGTCCCAGGGTGGTAGCTTGCGTAAAACACTGGCCGGACAATAGAACAGAGAAGGTAATAGTAAACGGAGTCCACTCCAAAGAAAGGGGGGTTACTAGTGGGGTATCACAGGGTTCAGTACTGGGACCAGTCCTTTTTAATGCCTTTATAAGTGACAATGCAGGGGGACTGGAAGGAAAAGTATGCCAATTTGCAAATGACGCAAAGATCTGTAACACGGTTGATGCACAAGGTGGGGGGGTGGAAAGGATGAGAAGGGACTTGGCAAGGTTGAAGAAATGGTCACAAGTATGGCAGCTTAGATTTATTTATTGAATTTTGTTGACCGGGTAAGCCCACTGAGACTAGGGGTCCCTTTTTCAGGGGCAACCTGGGGGTGGGGATACAGATGGTGACCAACTGAAACTGAACCAGATTAAGCTGTTGGTGGTATTTCTAGTGAATGGAGGAAATCTGGCCAGGACACCGGGGAAATTCCCCTACTGTGCTGCTGTTCCAGTGGCCAGAGGGGAGTATGGGCGTTGTGAGTGGCGACTGAGTGCAGCATGGCTCAGTCTCAGCAAGAGCGTGAAGGAAGGCGCGGTGGCGAGCAGGCAATGAGGACGCAGGTCCTGAGGTGTTGCCTAAACGGAGCATTTTTTCTAGCAGGATGGTGCCGATTTCTGGACGGAGAATGGAGGAGGTTGAGCCTTTCTATCAAGAGGGTTCCTTTAAGGCTGTACGTGCGGAGGACCCCTTATTGTTGGAGCACATTATAGAGGAGCGGTTCCTTTAAATCTGGGCAGGAGAAGCCGGGCAACGTGAAGTGATGGCGGGGAGGTCGGAGAAGAGGTTACTACGTTAGCGGTTCTGGCAGGACGAATCCTTGTTTCGGAGCAAAAGAAAGTGGATATGGAGGTTGGAGGACCGAGACGGGAGTCAGAGGTGGATAAGGGGCAATCTACTGAGAGAAACGAGCAGGATGCAGGAGCGAGAGGTAATGGCTTGGTTTCTCAACCCTCGCGACCTGTAAGTAAAGTGAATATGACACTTAACTTTCCTACGATTCCAATAACTAAAGATTCAGGATTTGTATACAATCCTAAGGTGATGGCTGTCTTCAAAACTGAATCTGTGACTTTCAAACAAAGCATGGGCAGCAAGAGGAGTGACTGAATTTTCTTTACATCTGACAATAAAGCCTTTAAGGCTTTTCAAATCGTGACTTGGGTGCTGGAAAAAAAGGAGTTTCTGGTAGTTTGGGGGCAATGGGGGAACATGATGGCTCCTGGTCACCCCAAGCTGCTTTATCAGCTGCTGGCTGGAAGCAGAAAGATCATGGAGTGTGGACACCTGACTCTTCATGGGAAAATGTTTGGGGGTTGCAGACTGCTTCACCAGACTGGAAACCAGGGGTGGGGAAGGGGGATAGAGTTTCTACCTCTGATACTGCCATTGTAAAAGAAAGTAGCAAGGGAGATCAGTGTTCTGTAGTGGAGAGGGAGAATAATTATGTGACTGCAATTAAGGATAAGAGTGTTAATGTTAATAATATTGAGCAGACGACAATTAGTGGAGAGAGCCAGAAAACCCTTTTATCCAGTTTATTTTCACAGTGTAAGAGGGAGGCAGCACCTAGGAGGAATGCTGTAAGGATTCGGTATAAAGGGGGTTTAAAGGAAAGACCAAACAGATATTATGTTGGTAAGACATTAATTAAAGGGTCTTTGAAGTTCTCTCCCAGGGACGTATTTGCTTTTATCAACATTTCGGGAGAGGACAATTTTGATATTAGCTTTCGTTCACCTGCTTTACTTGACATTTTCTGGGAAAGGTACAACCAGGTAAAGTTTTCTCCTTTATGGACACCTTTTTTTGTTATTCCTCTGTCTAAACCTTTGATAAAGTTTGTGACGGTGATGTTTAGGAATGAGGGTGTTCAGGTGGAAGATATTAAATTTTGGTTGGCACATAAGTGTGAAGTATTAAGTGAACCAGATCCCATTTTGGATTCAGAATTATTTTGGACTGGAGGGTGGAAATTTAAAGTGAAACTAAAACAAACAGCGACAGGGGTGGAACATATTCCTAATTCATTTATGTTAGGAAGAGATAGGGGGGTCTGCTTTTACAGTGGGCAGCCCAGGGCCTGCTATAGATGTGGATCCAAATCACATTTATCTAATGTTTGTGACCAGCCAAAATGTGATAATTGTGGAGAAGTGGGTCATATTACTTTATTCTGTTCAAACACGTTAAAATGCGACTTGTGTGACGAAACAAATCATGCTTTTAAAGATTGTCCCTGGGCGGCCCAGAATAAGCAGGCTTGTGGAGTTTCGGACCTTCTGATCCAACAAGCGCAAGATGCAGGGGTGTCTCAGCATGAGGTATCCATTGGCGTTAAAGAGGTGTTAATTCACCAGAACAGGGTAAACAGAAAGAAGAAGTTAAGATAGTGGGCAAGCGGTTCAGAAGCAGGAAGCTGGGAGGGGTTGAAGCTTCCAGCCGGTCTGTTATTCAGATGATTTGGAAGAGAAGAGTGGAATGGGTCAGGGCGATTTCAACCCCACTAGCCCTCCATTATTACGAGGTCTAGTAGGACGCCAAGAATCTGGTGCCGGTAGAGGTAGATGGTATTGAATCTAAAAACTGCTTGAGGAACTGTCCTGGGAGATTCAGAGATGGATATGGGGGATACTGATTCCAAATATCAGTCCAAGAGGGAGGGAGAATACAAAAGGATGATTACAAGGGAAAAAAAGAAGAGGAGGAAGAAATGAGAATAGTTCAGGTGCTCAGTTCGGTTTGGTAAGTTATGATGGAGATTACATGGGCTTCCTTAAACACCCATAGTTTGTTAAAACCCTGAAAAGGCGTGTATTTCAGGTAATAGCTGATTTGCATATATCCATTTGTTTTTGCAGGAAACATGGATGTTTACTAGTAATCAAGCTAGTGCTTTCACTAAGGATTGGCCATGGGGACCTCGTTTTGGTCCTTTGGTGAAGACAGGGCGGATGGGGTGGGAATTCTTTAACTCCTTTAACTTTAGGCTACATAAGTTGATAGAAGTCTGTCCGGGAGAGTATTGATTCTAGAAGGCTGTTGGTTTGCTAAAAGATCAGATTAATTAATATTTATAGCCCTCAATTGAAAGCTGGGAGGGTTGCATGTTTTTCAGACATACGACCCTTTCTAATGACAACTATTCCAATTCTTTGGGGGATTTAATTGTAATATAAAGGGGTACAGAGGTAAAGATAGGTTGGAGCAAGGAAGAAAATCTATTGTGATTCGTATGTCTTCAGAATATTGTGAAAACAGCAGACCTGGTAAGTTGTATGGATAGTAAGGATGGGGCTTGTTAGGTACTTTTTACAAAAGGAAAAGTTTTATGATTGATTATTTGTTTATATCTAAAAGAATCCTGCTCCATAGTCCACAGGTTATTCCTATGGAATTTTCGGACCATGCTCTGATACTTATCAAGGTAGGGACACAGCAAGGGTTTCTTAGTCATAAAGCTATATGGAAATTGAATGTGTCAATCCTTCAAGAGATGGTAGTTTCAAATTCCATTCGCTGTATTCTGAATGCCAGGTTGTCAGTGGTCTTTTTGTATCAAGATCTTGGGGTGTGGTGGCAGGAAACTAAAACAGATTGTATTGGGTGGTTTAAACAATATGGGGTTAGGAAGAGGAACGAAAATTTTCTTGATTATCTTAAACTCAGAAAACAGCTCCAATATATTCTATCATGTGCGAATTCTTCTAGAGGTAATTTTTCAGAACAGATAGCCGAAATTAAAAGTCTAATGAAGAAGAGACAGTATGATAGAGCAAAATCATTGCAAGCATTAATTCAGAATCATTTAAAAAATCTGTGTTTGGAGACCCTTTCGAACTATGTAAAGCAGTTAAGGAGAAGGAGACATTAGAATTTTTAGTCCAAGGAGATACTAAGGTTTCTTCTATCACTGCACTAGGAGAAATTATTAAAGAGCACTTTAGGGATCTTGGAACCAAAGGTTGCTCCATCACTACCCTGATTAATCAGTTTTAGGGCCTAGTTTAAAAGAAAATAGGGACAATGATGGTCTGAAAAAATTAGGCGCCCTTTTCAAAATCTGAAATTCTGGAAGTTATTAACTCACTAAAACAGAATGTGTCCCCTGGTATAGATGGGTTATCCAATGGTTTTATAAAGTTTTTTCATCTGAATTAGTAGAATGTCTCTGGTTAGTGTTCAATTTTTTCTTACAACAGGGGTGATGTTAAATTCTTTTACAGAAGGCGTCAGATATACATCTTTAAATCTGGAGATAGGGTGATTTTAGGAACTGGAGGCCTTTAACTCTTTTGAATTCAGATTATAAAATCTTGACTACTATAATTAACAATAGACTGAAGGGGTGGTAGAGAGGTTGTTTTACCGATTCAACACATGGGATTCCTAACAGAAGAATTCATTCAATATTGGGTTTAATTAGAGACATAATTGAGCAGGTTGGGCAAGGGATCAGTCGGGGTAATTGTATCGGTAGATCTTGAGAAAGCATTTGATAGGGTCGATCATGAGTTTTTATTTTCATTCTCAAGTGGTTTGGTATTCCGTAGATTATCATACAGCTCATAATGGGGTTATACAATAATGCTAAAGTTTATCCAGTTTTGAAAGGTACTTTGGGGAGGGTTTTATTATGAAATGTGGAGTGCGGCAGGGTGTCCATTAAGCCCGCTTTTGTACAACTTTTCTTAGAACCTTTAATAAGAGCAATCTGCGTCCACCCTTATGGTCGTGGAATAAAGGTGCTAGGACTTAACACTTGTCTAATACAATCATTTGAGGATGATATTTGTCTATATTTCTCTAACTATACGGATTTTTCTAGTTTCTATACAGTGTTTAACACTTATGCAGAGGTAGCGAATGCTAAATTGAATACACATAAATCAAGAGGGTTGTTGTTGGGTAATTATCAAAGAAAGTTGTTTTTTTAAATCGGTTGAATTTTCTCTAAAACCCTTTGAAAATATTAGGGGTAGAGTTTATGAATCAAAATTGCCCATTGAGGTTTGGTCAGTGTTCTAGACGCAATTCTACAGAAAGTAATGATCTGGAAAAGGTTTAAATTTTCCAAAATTAAGAGGATTCAGATAATAAAGCAATTTATTTTACCTAGACTGCAGTATATAGCAGTGATTTTTCCATTACCAGTACAGCTAGAAACAATTATATAGCATCTGTTTCAGATGCTATGAAGCAGATTGAATCCAGTTAAGAGGGATGCACATATCTTGACAGAAAACAAGGGGGTTGGGGATGGTGGACCCGGTAGTATTTTGTTTCGCTATTTTCGCTTTTTCTTTAAAGAAAAGTTTAGGGTTTCTACGAGCTAGACGTTTAGTATTTCGAACCGGTTGCAAGCATACCTGAGTATGTGGAGACCTTTGGTTCAAATGGTCTACAAGATTTAGGACTCGAATATTTTAAGCCAAGCGGCACAGAAATTGTTTAAATGGAAAATCTCAAAAGACATGATTTTAAGATGTACAGCAAAGGGGTTGTACAAAGAAATTATGGTTCAATTTTTCAGATAGAACCAAACTTTAAAAATTGTCCAAGTGATAATAAAAGTAATGTGTTGGTGCAGCAATAATAATAGGCTTCCTTATATGTGGGAAAAATGTATGGCTAATTATGTATGGGAGACTAAATGTAGAGTACGGCTAAACATAAGTCAATTGAAGAAAGAAGTTGTCCTTATCCAGATTGTGTTAATCTTGAGGAGATGATGGACATTTTTTTTGCATTGTTCTTTTTCCTCCAAATTATGGGGTTTTCTAGCTCAGGTATGGGATTCCCATGGTTAGCAAAAATGGATTATGATCTCCTGGTGATTGGTATTTTCCTCAATTTTTGAGTGGTTTTAGAAAAATACATTAAGAGTCTTTTGGCTAGTTTGGCGGTTTGTTTATGGCAAACTAGAGTTCAATAGGTGTTATACCAAAAGAGACCATCATTTGAAGGTTTAGAATTTATGCAAACCAATGTTTTACATAAAGTTTATATGGAAGAATGTCAAATATATGATGTGGGTAAAGTCAAAGTTTGGTGGAGGGATTTCTTCACTTTATTAAATATAAGTAAAAAAAAGAAGGGAGAAAAAATAATAAGAATAATAGGTAAGCATATAAATGTTTAGAATTTGCTTTTGTTAATTGTGAAGAGTTGGAGTGTATGAGTTTAAGCTTACTTTCACTTTTGTTTTTTAGTTTATTTATAGAAATATGAGGGTGTATTGATTTGATGTTATTTGTTGTTTGAGTTTGATGTATATGTGAATATTTAATAAAGTTACCCCTACTCTTTTCGCGGGTGGCGCTGTCCGTCTGGAGGAGGAGATGGAGGATGCCAGTTGGTCGGTGGAGCTGGAGGAGGGGTTGTGAGTACGTGGCTCCGATTTATTTGGGACGTGAGAATGTATTTATGGACGATATTCGGTCTCAAGATGCCCTTTTGGGTACGGCTCCGGAGTTAGAGTTGGAAATTTTGAAACATGGTTCTGTTATGGAAGAAGAGGCGGAATCAGTTTTGAATAAGGAAATGGAACGGAAAAAACAGCATCTTTTGGATCTTATTAATATAGCTGAAAAGGACTTTCGTCATGCCAACAGAAACTGGAAGTTGAAAGGAGTAAAAGAAAGCTCTCCCTTGTCAGCCCTGTTCAGGATGGAGGAAACGTTTTGGGCAGCAGGTTGGCGTTGGTGTTAGTTCGAATCCTGTTTTGGGAGGTGACTCAGTTTCGTACCTAGTGTCTGCACAGATGTGTTCGTTGGAACCTTGGACCCCTGGTGAGGCGCTGCAGCGGGCGGGCTGGCTATGGTCTGGGGAGAGGTGGGTTCCTGATCCCACTATACCAGTACCAGGTGTTTCTAGCTCGTATGTTTCTGTGCAACATGAAGAGTTCACCTTTCCTATTTGCAAGCCGGACTCTGAGTCCCCAATTCCAGGTATTGTGGATGCGCATTCCCAGGGTGAGGCTAGTGGATTTTTGGATACGCAAGACGCCACGGGCGAACAGACTTTACCGGAGTCTATAGAGCCTTTATCGTCTAGTTTGGCGTTTTCAGCATCGGTTCTGCCTAAATTAGACTCTTTGTCTGAATCTAGTTCACAGCAGGAGGTATGTGGTAAGACAATGATTGAAACTGTGGGCTCTCTGAACACTGGGGGCAATCCTTCGAAATATTTTGCTGGCCTGTTTAGAAAACCTGTGGAATCTGCTGTTTAGGTTCTTAGTGAGACTGCGGTATAGGGGACAGTTACCTGTGGCTCCAGATCGATTTGGGTGGGTAAAGTTTTGTTAATAAATTCTATGGCTTTTCTCCTCATGAAGTGTACACTCTGATTCACCCCGGTGATTTCTATTATGATGTTAGCTTCTGTACGGAACTGTCCTTGGATAAATTCTGGAGACTATATTATGACTTGCAGAATTGTGAACATGGGAAAGACTTTCAGGTTATTCCTATCACCAAGTCTACAGTTAAAACAGTCACAATTCTTTTTCGGAATGAGGGAGTAAATATTTCTGATATTCTGTTTTGGCTGGAGAAGAAATGCTATGTACAAGATAAGCCTAGACCCATTTTGGACATGAATGGTTTTTGGACTGGGGGATGGACTGTTCAGGTTCGTTTGATTCATGATGCTGAAGGAATACGTCACCTGCCTAGCTCTTTCTTTTTGGGAAGGGACAGGGGTATTATTTTTTATGCTGGACAGCCAAAGAGCTGCTTTAAATGTGGTTCTTTATCCCACTTGAATACTGCATGTGATCAGGTTCGGTGCTTTCATTGTGGGATGCTGGGCCATTTGCTTACAGAATGCACCTCTTCCCCAGTATGTAGTTTATGCAACAAAATGAATCATGTGTTTTCTGATTGTCCGTGGAAGCATTCTGATCTGATGTTAATAATACCTCTGATCAGGAACACTTCTTGGCACAGGCTCGGAATTCTATGATCGTGTCTGATAGCGTAGAATCTGGTCCTGTGCTTAGGGGTAAACGTAGGGCAGAGGGAGGGGCAGGGTACTTCCGAACGTCAGGAGGTCTAGTTTACGTTCTGGCCAGGATTTGTTGCCTAGTGCTCTGTCACAGGAGGTCCCTTTACTCCCTAGTGTAGGCTCAAGTGGAGATGATATGGTTACGCCTTTTGTTACCCCTCGTGGGTCCCCTATCAGAACTACTTCGAAGCAGGGTGTAGATTCTAGCAGTTCTCCACTTCTGCAGATTTTAGATGATGTCGGTACTGAAGAGGTACTACTGGTTTCTCATGACGATTCGCTGCCTTCGGAAGGGGGTGCGCCCAGTGTTTCCTCGATTTTACCCTTGCCCTTAACTAATAGGTTTTCGTCCTTGCTGCCTGGGGGGGAACAGGTAGATGATGCGCTCCCTGCTATAGATCAGGATTCCACTGGGCCTATTGCAGGTTCTTCTATGAATACTCCAGGGAGTTCAGTTAAGCAGAAGTCATCTGAAGCTATTAAACGTGTGACTAGATCCAGTAATAAACAGTTTAAACCCCCTCCTTAAGATCCTTTTCCATTCTCAGTAACTTCCCTAAACGTTAATAGCATTAGATCCCATGTAAAATGCCAGTCGACTTTTGGTATTCTTTCTTTTTTGAATTTCGATATGCATCTTTTACAAGATACTCGTTTGTATACTATTTTGGAGATTTCTAACGTTAGTAGGCTTTGGCGGTGGGGAGTATTGTATTGGTCTTTTGGTGAAGACCTTTGTAGTGGGGTGGGTGTTTGTTTTACTACATTTGATGTTGCGTTTCTTCGGTTGGTTGACATAGAACCCGGTAGAGCGCTGTTGGTAGATGTGCAGATACGTGGTATTATATGCCGATTAATTTCAGTTTATGGTCCACAATAGAAGTCCATGCGGATTGAATTATTATACAAAATTCAGCCTTTTTTGTATACTAGAGGTTTTTTATTTTTTAGGGGGATTTTAATATTAATTTTTCGCAGAAAGGGTTATCAGGTAAACAATACTGCGATAAATCCTGTTTGTCTACCATTCTTGCTCAGGCTGGTTTGAAGGATTCACATAAGGTAGGGAGGGATTCAGTAAAACCTACTTTTTTTTTTTTTTTTTTTTTTTTAAAGGGAAACTGTCCTCCCGTATTGATTTCATTTTTGTTCCGAAATCCTTGCGGATTGATTGATTTATGTTCCGGTGGAGACTTTGGACCATGTCAGAGTAGGAAGAAAGGTCCAGGATTTTGGAAACTTAATGTTTCTTTCCTGAGTGACGCCTCGGTTATTTCGAATCTTAAGATGATTATACATGACCAGGTTACTACTATTGGTTTATATGAAGATCGAGGGAGTTAGTGGGGAGCTTTTAAGTCTTGTTTGATTGGATATTTTCAGTCTCATGGTTGTTTGGCAGTTAGATCTAAACGTGGTAGGTATTTGATGTTTCGTCGGTCTTTACAGTTACTCATGTCTAGACAACATGAATATGGTTTGGATTTATCTAGTGAAATTACTGGGATAAAACTGTCTATGTTGCCGTTTCAGTATGATCATATGGCATCTTTAATTAAAGAACAGTCTTTTGGGACTCGGGGGAAATCTGCTCAGGTGAACCCCTTTTTGGCATGTCAGGTGAGGTCTAACAGTCGCCTGTTTTCTGGTTTGTGTAGGGATGATGGTGTACTGTTGTTGGATAATGCAGGTATGATGGAGTATTTGGATACATATGTGGAAAACACATTTGGGTCTTCTCGTCCGGTTTCTAGTTTTACCTCTAGCTTGTTGGAAGCTGCAGACCTTCCACAAGTTGATTATGCTCTACAAGCTAGCATGGCAACTGCCTTTACTGAATCAGAGTTGGGTGCAGTTATTGCATCTTTAAAAAAGGGGACTTCGCCGGGATCTGATGGTTTACCAGGGGAATTGTATAGGGTATTGTGGGAGCTAATGCCTAAGGAGTTATTGGCTTTATACAATTCATTTTTGTCTGACATGTTGTTGCCTACCCAGATGTATGAGGGGTTGTTGATTTTTCTTTTTAGGAAGGGGAACCGGACGGATATTCGTAATCGGAGGCCTTTAACTCTCTTGAATGTTGATTAAGATTTTTTCTAAACTTTTAGGGAATAGATTTGTCTCTTGTGATGCCTGCTCTGATTAATGAGCAACAATTTTGTGCAGTGTCCGGGAGGAAGCCGATGGATGCCTTGATTTTTCTTAGGGAAGTTACGTCTGCATGTGAAGATCCGGTGGGTGGTCCAGGGGGCTTCTTTGTCAGTTTGGATCAATCTAAGGCTTTTGATGAGGTGTCACATGACTATTTATGGGCATGTATGAAAGCATTTGGTTTGCCACTTCAGTTTGTAAATTGGGTGCAACTGTGTTATGCATTGGCTATTGTTGTTCCTTTGGAAAATGGGTGGAGGGGTTGTCCTCATAGTATTTTGAAAGGAGTTAGACAGGGATGTCCGCTTAGCCCCCTATTGTATGTCCTGGCTTTAGATCCTTTGTTGCGGATTCTTTGTAAATCTCCTTTGATTAGGCCTATTGCCACGAATGGTTTTAGTTTTCCAAAACTGATTGGTTATGCGGATGATATATGTCTTCTGCTACCAGATAGTGCGGCTACAGAGCTGGCCTATGAGGTGATTAGATCTTTGGGAGGGATAATGGGGGCTAGGATTAATAAAGAGAAAACGAAATGTGTTGCTATCTCAGGGTCCCCTACTAGTCTATCTTTGGTTGGGCGATTTAGGGTGGAACGAGAATCTTGTAAGATTTTGGGTCTGTATTTTGGGGGTAAAGAGGGTGCTTTGGATAACTGGAAGAAGGCTTTATGGGAGGGCAATCTTAGAGTGTCCCAATGGAATAGACTTAGATTATCAAAGAAAAAACGAATATATTTGATTAAATCTTATCTCCTCCCTGTTTTTCTGTTTATAAGTAATGTTTATTTTATCCCTAAGTCATTGGAAACGCCTTTGATGCGGTGTTTTTTAGTGGTATATGGGGTAGTCGGTTGAACCCCATTAAGAGAAATACGTTATATTTGGGGATTAAGGCGGGTGGGGTGGGGATGATTCATCCTGTAGTTTTTTTCTTTACGACTTTTTTGTATATGAATTTGGTTCCTGTGGTACGAAACGTTTCAAAATTATGGGTTTTACCGTTAACGTCCCGATTGCAGGATGTGTTGGGTGAATGGAAAGAAGGTTGTTTTCTACATTTTAATAAACGCCGTCCTCCATTGCTGGACTGCTGGAGGTCGGTGTTTGCTAAGATTAAAGGGTGGGATATACGTTGGATGGTAGTAAAGAAGCTTAATAGACAAGCCTTGTATACCTCGATTTTAGGGACCTTTTTTTCGGAGACTCCGCTTACTTCCCTTCCCGCTGCTGTAAGCTCGAATCTTGCTTCTTATTTAACAAATTTCCGTATTCCTCAGCAGATGTGGGATACATTATGGTTGGGTATACACGGTAGGATTAATGTCCGCAGTAATCAAAAACATAAATCCATGCATGAGAGGTATTGCCCAAGGGATAAATGTATTGCCCTTTTGGAAACAATGGATCACCTGTATTTTGATTGCTTCCATGCTACAGAGTTTTGGGATATTCTTAAACAGCGGTGGAAACATTGTTTAGTTTTACCGCCTTTAAAGGTGAGTCTGTATTATGGCTTCTTTGCTACTGAACAGTTGGGGGACCGGTATGGGACACTACAAGTTCTTCATGTTTATTTTTTATATTGGTTGTGGATTAGCCGTTGTAGACTTTTGTTGCAACAACAGTTTCTCTCTCTCCATTGACTTTGATTATGCGGGAGTAAGATCCACCAACAACTCAGTACCCATCAGCAAGTTCTCTATGAAGAGATCCAGGCGCAACTTCAATGAACATGCCTACCTAAACGAGCTTAAGTACTCCCCTGAGTGGCAAGATTTCTACCTGGCCAAAACGATTACGTCAGCTTACAATATCTTCCACAACATTCTATCAAGGGCCCTTAATAAGTATGCTCCCTATTAAAGTTCGAACTAGGACCAAAACCTGTAAATGGTTCACCCTCAGATCAAGTCCTTGCTTCTAGAAAGAGATAAGCTCTGGAAAAGCACGCAGACTGAACACTGCAGAGGATTGGAACCAGTTCAGGAGACTATGAAATTTATGTACCAAAACAATCAGAGAATCAAGACCACCTTCTTCAAATCCGAACTCGACTCTGCCACAAAGAGCCCAATCAAGCTCTGGAACACAATCAGTGATCTGCTAGGGCACTCCCAGGAAATTCACTCCCACCAAGATTACCTCTGGCAACTTGACTATAACCAAAAGATGGATATACTTGACGATTCAATAACCACTTTGCTACTGCAGGTATGGCATTTGATAACTCCCTGCAAACATACTGGCTCCCAGACTGCCAGCCAACTGCCTGAAACTCCGATAGCTTTGCCGCCTTTCTCACTTCAACCTGCCACACTGAAAGAGGTAGAAGACCTCTTGCTTCAGTTGGATACTAGAAAAAGTGCTGGGGCAGACTCCCTTGACCCTTACTTCCTAAAAATTGCCTACCACGTACTAGCGATACCCGTCACCCACCTTTTTAACTTAACCCTGTCTCAGGGCACCTTACCACCTATATGGAAGACAGCACATGTCATACTACTGCTCAAATCAGGTGACCGGCTGATCTACATAACTACAGGCCAATTTCCTCCTTCCGTCCTGTCCAAGCTCCTAGAGAAAATTGTAAATGCACAGCTGAGGACTCACCTTGAGTCTAGGGAAATCTACAACCTATGCAGTCCGAATTCAGAGCTAAACATAGCACTATCTCAGCCCTCGCCAAAGTTACTAACGACTGGCAGCGTAATCTTGAGAGCAAAAACTTTATTTGTGCTGTTTTCCTTGATCTAAGCAAGGCTTTCGACACCGTCGACCATAGTCTGCCCTCTCCGCCTCTTCAAACCATAGTGTGGACCCCCTCTCTGCGCTGGTTCACTGACTATCATACAGGCGCCTTCAACAAGTTAAAGTCAAGGAGGCCTGTCCCCTTAAAACTCTGCAAAGAGGGTACCCTCAAGGTTCTATATTAGGCCCTTACTTTTGCAATCTACATTAATAACATCGACTACTGTATAAAAGAAGCCAACATCCATCTGTTTGCAGATGATACAGTTCTCACGTGAGTCGCCTAACACCTGAAGCTGCCTGCAATGACCTACAGTCAGAATTCAACCTTGCAAAGCCAACCTCCAAAAAAGCTACCCTTAATGCCAAAAACTAAGCGATGGTCCTCTCTCTTTATCCGCATAGCTAACCCTGTGTCCAGTGGGACAGTTCCCCAATTACCACAGTTCTAGGTGAAAACTAGAATTTGTTACAAAATTCAAGTATCTGGGAGTTTGATAGACCAAAGACTCTCCTTCATTGAACATATCGAGGACTTGCTAAAACGACTTCGGCAAAGGCTTGGACTGTTTTTTTAGAATCAGCCAATTTCTCACCAGAGATGCCAAGAAACAACTGGTCCAATCCATTTTCCTATCATTGGTTGATTACACTGACTTCCTCTACAGCCAATGCCCCAACTCTTACATGGCTAAACTGGACACACTCTACCGTCGAGCACTGAGGTTTATAACGGGACTACCCTTCGACACACATCATCACTGCACCCTATATGCGGCAGTGGGATGGACATCACTAAAGTTCAGGCGCCACAGAAACGCCGCTCTCTGGACCTATAGAGCCATCTCTAATAAGCTGCCTTACTATATCTCCTGCTGTCTTCCCCTGAGTGTAATTGGGAAATACTGCTAAGAAGTTACTCAGCTATTACACTTAAAGTACCCAAAGCAAAATCCTGCTTCGCAGGCAGCCATAGCTTTGTGCTACCTACCTTATGGAACGATCTACAAAAAAACCTCAAATTAAGCACTCTAATCGGGTATAAATGCTTTCAAGATGCTTTATTTCCATACAATCAGAGAAGTATGTAACTGTTTCACCCACTCAGACCCAGTACTGGTATATAGCCACGCCTAGACCCAATTTTAAGTACTGACCCCCCCAGCTTGCTCCTCACCAGCCTAATTGTTCTCTCTCTTATCCCCCTGTCTTATCAACACTAGGCCCATCCATCCCCTTATTCTTCCTTTCCCAACCTCGGATAGGAGCTCATTACCCTGGGTTGTGACATCCTACCATGCCCACACTTTGTAGCATTCAATCCCGGGGCTCACACATACTCCTTTTCTCCATCCACCTTCTCTACATCCAGCTTTACCAACTCCTTTCTGTGGTTGTACTTGTGTATGGATTGTATTATGCATGTCTCTGTGATGTTACTGTTTTGATTTAAATAAAAAATTCCCCTACTCTGCTTCCTGTGAGCAGGGGGGGGACCTTTTTGCGGGTGACTCCAAGATGGTTGCTGTTTCAGATCCTGGTGGAGGTAGTGGAAATGCTGCTCTCTGTCCCCAGGTTCCAGCTCCTGCTCTTCAGCCTACTTCTCCTGCTATGGATTACAGAAATTGTCTTTTAGACTCTGTGCCTCCTGTCGATGCCTCAACTGTGGTGCTTCAGTCTTCCACTGCTGCTATTATCATGGATGTTACACAGTCTCCTGTGAACCCCTCAGTACCGATTCCTGAGCCTAGTACTGCTTCCTTGTCCCCTCAGATCTACACCTTCTAACAACAGCATCGCCTCTCCTGTATGCTTTGTGTATGAAGATGATGCCTCATACAGCCACACTGCTGATTTCCACCTGACTGGGCCTCTACTACGCTTACCTTTTACTCGGTCACCTACTCATACTGCGAATCCTACCTGCTCTGCCGAGATGCATCAAGGTTTCTTTTCTCCTGCTCTCATCCATGGAATTAATGCCTCTTCAGACTTAGCCTGGTCCCCAGCTTCTGCTTTACGGGCTGCAGGCTGGATGCAACCGCTTCCTGGTGCATCTTGGTCTTCGCCTCGTGCAGTTAGTGTACAGGACATTATTCACAGTGCCTCGATTCCTATTCCTTCCACTTCAACTGCTTCTCTACCGTCCACGACTCCTCAGTTGCTACCACACAGGGATTTTTCAGCTCCCACCCAGGACTCCAATGTTGGTCAACCACCTCTTCCTTTAACGACCGCTATGCCGGCTCAGGACCATGGTTCTGCTCCTCAGCTCCTTGCTTCTGTACTTTCTACCTCAGACGACAAGTCCCAACTTAGCAAGAACGACATAGCTCAGCCTCCTCTGCCTACAGGTGAGACATTGCAAGATCGCTCCTTTCGCCTTAGCGATCTTTTTCAGAACTTGGGTGCCCGAGCTCAGCGTAGGAATGCTGTTCGCCTGAAATCTTTCGGTAAGCTTTCTGATGCTCCTGATCGTAAAACTGTCTTATACTCGATGTTAAGGGACTCTTTGGGCATCTCTGCTAGCGAATTGTTTGCTTTTATACATGTTAAGGGGGAATCTATACATGACATTAGTTTTAAAAATGTGTACACCTTAGAGAGATTTTGGACTAAATATGAACTGGTGAGATCTCAGCCTTTATGGACTCCCTTTATGCTCATTCCCCTTACTAAACCTACTATTAAACTTATTACTCTTCTGTTTTGTAATGAGGGAGTGAGCATTGTGGATGTCCAATACTGGCTTAAGCAGCGCTGCGATATCCTTGAGGCTCCTCGACCTATCTTGGAAGAGGACCTCGTTTGGACTGGGGGTTGGAAGGTTAAAGTACAATTAAGACAAATAGACCAGGGTATTACCCACTTGCCAGGCAGCTTTTACATTGGTCAGGACAGGGGTGTGTGTTTTTACCCAGGCCAGCCTCATACCTGCCATAAATGTGGGGCTCGTACACACCTCAACCACACCTGCGATAAACCCCGCTGCTCTCTCTGTCTGGCCTATGGTCATGTCAACCTTGGCTGTCCAGATCCACAGAAATGTAACCTCTGTGACGAGTCTGGCCATACCTACCTCCTGTGCCCTTGGGCGGACCACTATAGACTGGATCGCACCCTCAGGACCAGGTGGCCCTTATTTCGATGCCCAATCTCAGATCCTTCAGCGCAAGGAGGAGCCCGACTAATTACTCCCCCCCCCGCCATCAACTCCGATTCTCCTGCAGTTTGTACCAGATCTTTGCATGGGACCAAGTCCCACCCAGGTCGACCTGGATCTACAGATTGTTACCTCTGCCTGACCCTATGCCCTCCTCCTCCTCCAGACCAGGTTCCCTTCGAGGAGGTTTCCCAGGTAAGCGGGCAAGTCTAAAGGCAAGAGAAGGCTCCCCGTCCACCTCCTAGGCAGTCCATTCTGACTAGGAACCGTACCAGGCCTTGACGAATGGAAAACAGGAGGACATAATGGAAGAAGAAAATTATTCGGAGTCCTCTCAGCTTCTTCTATCACATGGATTACCCTCCGATTCCCAGCGAGATCCCTCCCCACCAGACCAGACACTGGACAGCGATCTGCGGTTACTTGATTTTCTTAGTTTGCCCTTGTGGGTTTTTTTTCCTAGTTTTTCATTTCTGCTCTTTCCTATGTCGGGTGTTTGAGCCTCCGCTGTTTTACACTTAATGCATGCAGCATGAAACCCATAGGAAACTCCTCACCTCCTTACAATACCTTTTGGATCCCCTCATGATCTTTATTTGCTCCAGGATACCAGATTAAAGACCTCATACGAATTGTCTCGGGCTTCTTCGGGTTGGACCAGGGGCCCTCCTTACTGGTCCTTGGGAGTGGATTCCTCTGATGGCCTGGGCATTTTATTTTCTGGTTTTGATTGCACCGTTACCCAACTGGTTGACATTGTTCCTGGTAGAACCCTTATGCTTGACTGCACTTTCCATCACCTATGGCTCTGGATTCTGAATGTTTATGCACCCCAAAGTATCGCTGCACACTCGGACTTGTTCAGATCTTTACAACCTTACTTACATACATACCTCCCCTCATCTTTACATGGGGGGGGGGATTTCAACTGCGGTCTCTCCCTGGCAGATAGAGGGGGCTCCACTCAGAAACTTTTTGGCGACTCTACTGCTCTACGTACCATTCTTCAGACTGCCTCTCATAAGGACGGCTACTGTGAGGTACACCCCACGGGAGCTATAACCTATCACAGAGGACTTCGGGCCACTTGTATTGATTTTTTCTTTCTTTATCACAGAATGTCAAGGTTCACCAAGCTAAAGTTGTTCCCTGGGAAACCTTGGATCACATGGCCATTTCCATGCTCTGCTCTCCTTCTACTGCTTCTCACCCTCTGGTCATTTCATTGCGTTGGAAACTGAATAACTCCTTGTTGTCTGATGCTAGTCTCGTTCGGGATAGTCAGGATTTTTTGTTGGCCCAAGCCTCGGTGCTAGATGCTTATACCTCCCCCCTTCTATGCTGGGAAGATACCAAACTGGATCTCAAGCGTTTCTTTCTTCGGCATGCTAGGAGGAAATCTGCCTCCTCTTATTAATCGGTACTTACTTTTACGACGACATTTACAGGATACTATCTCGAGAGCGTCTGAGTCCGGTTTTGATCTCTCCCCTCTTATTGCTTCCCTGAAGACCCAGATGGAAGTGTACCAGTATGACAGAGCCCGCTCCTTGCATCTAGAGGCCTCTTGTGGCACTGGGTCTACCAAAGATTCACTGGACATCTATAAGCGTTGTTCTGACAGAGTGTTGGTGACGCATATTGACCGTCTTGTAGACCCAGACTCTGCATCTGTTTACGATACTATTATCTCCCTTCAGGGTAAGGTTTTTTCACATCTGGAAAGTGCCTTTGGTACCCCTACAGTGACTTCCCCTCTGGATTTTTCTTTTCTTGATTTTCCTCTCCCTTCTCCCCCTCTAGATCTCTGTACCAGGTTGATTGCCCTGATATCCTTGTTGGAGGTCCAGATTGCCATCAAAAGCAAAACGATGCACTTCTCCAGGATCAGATGGTCTAACAGCTTAAGCTTACCACACGCTTACTGGATATTCTTTCTCCTTTCCTTACCGTGTTTTTTAATGCTATTATTTCTTCTCATTCTCTCCCCCCTACACTTCTCGGACGCCATTGTGTTTCTTTTGTATAAGAAGGGGGATAGGGCAGATATTCAAAATTGGAGACCACTGAGCTTTTTGAATGTAGACTACAAGATTTTTTCCTCTGTTTTGCTCCATCGACTTCTTCCTGTTGCATCACATGTTATCTCTGAAGTTCAGACTTGTGCTATTCCACATCGCTCCATCATTTTGAATCTTTCTCTTCTATGGGATGTCTCTGCTTTTAGCTCTTCTTCTTCTTTCTCTAGATCAGGAGAAAGCATTCGACAGGGTGAACCATGATTATCTTTTCCATGTCCTTTCTCGCTATGGTATCCCATATCGTTTCATCCAGTGGCTCAAATTGCTTCATTCTACTGCGTGGATCCAGCCTTATATGAATGGCACCCCTTGGCCCTCATTCTTGAGTAGGACTGGAGTTCGGCAAGGTTGCTCATTGAGTCCTCTTCTCTATGTTTTTCATATTGATACCTTACTTCGCAGGATTTTGCATCATCCTTCTGTTCCTCATCTCTCTTTTTCTGCACCCCCTGTACCTCCAGTGTTAGCTTATGCAGATGACCTATGTATTCTCACCACACCACAACTTCAAGAGACAACCTTACTCCATCTCCTCTCTGACTCTGAGCGAGTATCTGGCTCTAGGCTGAATTTCAGTAAAAGCTCCGCTGTATACCTCCCATTGTTGCCTCTCCCTAGTTCTCCTACTTCTACTCATCGTATTACTGGGGTACCGGTCTGTTTTACCCCCATCAAGATTTTAGGGCTGTCCTTCGGTGCACCGGATGATGCCCTTGCCAGCTGGACTGTTGTTTTGGACAAGGCTTTTCACACCATTGCTTCCTGGAAGGGTCATACTATTTCTAAACGGAAACGAGTTTTGCTGTTGAAAACTTTTGTCCTTCCTCCATTTCTTCACTTGGCTTCTGTTTTTCCGGTTCCCTTTTCTTTGGAAGCTCGTTTGTATAATGTTTTCTTTCAGGGCTTCTGGGGTAGTCGCTTGAACCTGGTGAAAAGGAATTACACGTATCTTGATTATAGCCATGGCAGTGTTCAGATGTTGAACCCTTTGGTGTTCTTTCACTGTGTTCCTCAAGACCACTTTTACTTCCTTATTGCAAGCCCAGACGTTTTTTTGGTTTTCCCTTCTCCATCATTGTGCTGCTCCGTTGTGTGCGGCATGGTGTCTTCCGCCAATGGAGATTCCCCTGAAATTTCAGAAATATAATCTCCCTCGTTTTATTATCCCGACTTTTTTAAAGATTCGTCAATGGTTTTTGACTCCTACGATGCTTCTTTCTTCATCCAGGAAGCAACTATATCAGTCTATTCTGGGATCATACTTTCTGGACCTCCCGGTGTTGCGGAACCCTCTTGGCTCTGTTCTGGACTCTTCTTGTGTCTTTTGCCAATTGACTGATCCCCGCATTCCACAGCGGGTTTGGGATGTGACCTGGCTTTCATGTCACGGCAGGCTAGGTGTTCGGGATAACCTGAAACATAAATCTCAGGAGGAAAGAACTTATCCTTGTGACTCGTGCCCTTCTATTCCTGAAACCACGTTTCATTTTTTTATTGATTGCCCCTCTACGCGACCTGTTTGGACCCTTCTCCTTCACAAGTGGAAAGACAAGACCCTTTCTACTCTCACCTATGATATTTTAATTTATGGCTTCTATCCTTCTAGTCTGAGTCGCTATCACCCCAGAACATTGCGTTTGATTTTTGCCTTTTGCCGCTACTATTTATGGCAGGCCAGATGTGCATTTTTGCTGCAACAAAAGGTGTGTACACCCAATCAAATAGTAACCCAAATTTTGCACGGTTTGTGTATTATCTATAGCTCAGAGCAGGCCTCATTACCATCTGGGGTTTACCGACGCTACTGGGATTTCTGCTCCTGGATTTTTTCCTGAGTTTATTTTTCTTTGTATTGTGATGTTCCCCTGCCTCTTCATTTGGACTGGGTTGGGAGTCAGGGATGGTTTTTATCTCCTAATGTAGATATTTTCTGTTTGCGGTTACTGTATACTGTAATACTTCTTTATGTTTTGATTTTCCTTTATTAAGAATTGCATGATGTAACATGTTCTTGTATGTTTTCTTTTCCTTATTGAACTCCCCTACTTTTTAATGGGGATAAGACAGGGGTTGTGTACAGTAACAGCTTATTTTTGTTTGTAGTTTCAAGCATGCTGTTATTCCTCTTTTGGTTTTTCTCTTTATGGTTTATGTATGAAGCAATACATTTCTGTACATTTTGTTTTCAGTTTTTGAATAAAAAATTCCCCTACTCTATTCGAGAAGTGCCATGGGATCTTTAATGTCCACCTGAACCACCATCAGAACAGGCAGATGGGACCTCGGTTTAACGTTTCATCCAAAAGACGGCACCTCAAGAATGCAGCACCCCCCTCATGCTGCACTACAGTGTCAGTATTGGGATATTAACCCAAGTGCCTGGTGTGGGGATAGAACCCACAGCCTTCTGATCTCTTGGCCTCAGAGGCAAGTGTGCTACTTGCTGAGCCACTGACACTGATATTTCAATGCAAAGAGGTGCAAAGTAATGCACCTGAGAAACAAAAACCCAGGGGAAGAGTACACAATCAAATCAACTTTATTTCTAAAAAGCCGCTGTTCTGAAGATCATAGCGCCCATTACAATAAATACATACATATAAAACCAGCAGTCATCACATTATAAACAGTTCATATAGCATCACCAAAGGCAAGCTCAAATAAAGGTGTTTTTAAAGCAGTTTTGAAGCTCTCCACTGTCAGGCACTCTCTTATCAGACCAGGTAGAGAGTTGCAAACATAAATGCCTGTTACCCAGATGTCTTCAGTCGAACCCTGGGAACCCCTACCAATCCCTCGTCGACCGGGCAGAGTGGTCAGAGGTGGCAGTAGGGATGCAGAAGATCTTGTAGGGAGCCCAGACAAGGGGGGGGGTGGAGGTGCTAACAACAACAAAAATTGAAACGAACAGATGACCCAAAGGTAGGCAAGCAATGCGAGAAAGCAGTAAGGAGGGCTGGCGAGATACCGGGATGCACAGGGAGAGGCATCACCAGCAGAAAACAAGAAGTTCTTATCCCTCTGTACAGACAGATGGTGAGACCCCATCTGGAGTACTGCATGCAGTTCTGGAGACCCCATCTCTGCAAAGACATAGACAGGATGGAGGCAGTCCAGAGGAGGGCAACTAAAATGGTGCAGGGTTTGTACCAGAAGCCATACGAAGAGAGACTAAAGCAGCTTAATATGTATACCCTCGAGGAAAGGAGGGAGAGGGAGGACATGATAGAAACTTTCAAGTATCTCAAGGGAATCGACAAAGTCTAGGAGGGTAGCATCTTTCAGAAAAGGAGATGTGCAAGAACAAGGGGGCACAAATTTAAGATACAGGCAGGGTGGCTCGAGGCAATGTGAGGAAGTATTTTTTCATGGAGTGGGTGGTGGACGCATGGAACGGTCTTCCTGAGGAGGTCGTTGGTTAAAAAACTGTGGGGGAATTCAAGAATGCATAACAAACATAAGAAAATACAAAATCACACATGCCCACACAATGCAAAGCATCATGGGCTGCATATGCAAATCACCACAGAATGTTATGCTGGTTCAGCTTATAAGCAGAATTGCATGGTGCCAAAAGGCCTCTCACACAGTTTACAAAGAGTGCTAACAGATGACATAGACACGTGTTTCGTCCTACCAGGACTCATCAGTATGCCTCGTCTGTTTGACACCCCAGTGGAATGAACCAGCTACCCTAAGACAGTCTGTCTGGGTTATGTTGTGGGTGAACCCACTAAAACAAAAAACTATTTAAAAGACAAAGAACCTCTGTGCTAAGGCAATTCTGGTGGGGGGTAGGAAGAAGGCTGTTGGTTAACTAGGATCTGCAGCTTATCAAATAGGTAGGGAAATGGGCAGACTGGGTGGGCCAAGCGGTCCTTATCTGCCATCAAAGTCTACGTTTCTATGTTTAGAACTTCAAGGGGGTATTAAAGTTGTTCTGAAGGATGGCCTGGAAATACTGCAATTTCACAGCCCAGATAGCCTTTGTGCAGGAGTTTGATGGTTCTGTAATTGAGGAGGTCAGAAAGGGAGTGAGATAATTTGTAAAATGCCCAGGTAAGATCTCTGGACTTCTACTGATCAATGACATCAGGGAGAAGGCTGGCTTGGTGGCACTGAGGGTTGAGGCACTGGACACCACACCTTGTGCCACGCCAGCGACCTGGGTTCGGGAACAAGCCCAGGTTGTCGGGGGTTGGCAGGGGCAGGAAAGGATTGAGCGTCCGGAAGACAGCTCTCCATTCTTGAGGGGGGAAAGTTCAGCTGGCTGTTGTTAGAGCGGCCCCTAGTGTTGGCTGGGGGGGCGCCCAACCAGCGACCTGTAACAAGAGGGACAATAACTGCGGCAGATGCCTCAAGAGTATGCACAGGTGCGCCCATGTGGCGTGCAGGGCATCACTGCACATCCAAGCTGGCGTAGGAGAAGGGGGGTGGTCTAGAGGTTGTGGCCCCACGTCCTATGCCGGTAACCATGACGCATACTCTGGTCCCTCCTCCTGTCAGCAGCCCTTCCAGTACTATAGATAGATCTGAGGGATCATGGTGGCTGCACATGGAGAGGGGTGGCCCTTGCCAGAAAGAGGTTGTCTGGGCTTCAGGCCAGATGGGTAGAGGCCGGTATACCGCACGACCATGGTGGAGAGAGGCCAATAGTAAGGGCGCATAAAGAAAGTTTAAAAAAAAAAAATTTAAAAAAATTAAATTACATCAGGGTAATCCAGGGGTGGTAGTGAGTTTTGACCTTGGATTTTCTGAGTGGGGCGTGCTTGTCACAGCCCAAGAAGAATAAAGAGTGAAACAGAGTGAGGGCAGCATCAGTGGCAGAGGTTATGGCTGTCCACTCAGCAGCAGCAGGGTCAATCAAGACAACAGCAGTGTTCAGTGACATGAGAGACCTAGTCCAAATGTATTTTGGGAAGGAGGGTGGGCACCGGCTCCAACACAAAATGTCATACAGTGGTCACCGAATGCATCTGGCAAGATACCCGCTGCAATGATATAATGGGGGTGGGAGGAGAGAACTCAGTCCAAGAGGGAATGACTGGGACAACGGGGGCTGAGCTACACAGAAACATAGAAGTTGACGGCAGACAAGGACCGCAAGGCCAATACAGTCTGCCCATTTCTTTTTCTACCTTATGAATGTGCCATAGGCCTTTGCTCTGTCAATGGCCTATCTATTCATACTCATCTGTATTGCTCCCTTATGCCTATCCCATGCCCGTCTGAAGCCCTGCACTCTATTCATATCCATCACTTCCTGAGGTAGGCCGTTCCATGCATCCACCACCTTTTCTGTGAAAAAGAACTTCCTCACATTACCTCTTAATCGGCCTCCCTCTAATCTCATGCTGTGCCCTTTTGTCCTGCTATTTTTCTTATATTGAAACATGCTAGACTCTTTCACATTGTTAATGCCCTTAAGGTGTTTGAATGTTTCAATCATATCACCCCTCTCCCTCCTTTGCTCAAGGGTATACATACTGAGTTCAGTTAATCTGTCCTCATATGTTTTCTGATGCAGTCCCTGCACCATTTTGGTTGCCCTTCTCTGGACTGCCTCAATTTGGTTAATGTCCTTATGAAGGTGTGGCCTCCAGTATTGCACGCAGTACTCCAGATGGGGCCTAACCAGTGTCTTGTAAATACAGGTTACTCACCTGTAACAGGAGTTCTAGGAATGGTATATGTTGTTCATCCACACTGTCTGGCAGTTTCCTTGCGCTTTAAATCTTTGCGGAAGGTCTTCAAGCTGGCTCCTCCCACCCACCAGGTGGTGAAACTCTCGGCTCCGCCCCATGACGCCAGATCTAGCCCGCTGGAAGCCAGGTTGTGCGTCGGCGGGAGGTCAGGAATCAGGGATGAACAACATATACCATTCCAGAACTCCTGTTACAGGTGAGTAACCTGTATTTCTAGGGACATGGATATGTTGTTCATCCATACTGTCTGGCAGACTCCTAGCAGTTCTCCGGAGGAGGGAGGCAAGCGCACACCCTCTACTTGGGAAATAGAGACTGGAGAACCGAGGCCCCAAAACCAGCATCCCGGCATGACTCAAGGTCGATGTGGTAGTGGGTGATGAAGGTGTGTGCTGACTTCAAGTAGCAGCCCTGCAGATTTCCTGGATAGGGACGTCCCTGGAAGCAGCCACTGATGCAGCAGTATGGCAGTAGAATGAGCTCTTATCCTCTGGGAGGCTCCATGCCCGCCAACCTATAGCAGAGATCTATGCAGGAGGTGACCCACCTGCCTATCATCCCGCTTGGCTGCAGGTCTGCCAGGTGCGGCTTCAGCGTAGGTGACAAACCCAGCAGGCGAACCTCTCCCAACTTCAGCCGTCCGCTCCTTATAATAAGCGAGCGCCATCTAGGGTCCAAAGTATGGAGCCTATATTTGGCCTCAGAGGTGTGATTGGGGTAGAACACCGGCAGAGTCAACACCTGGTTAAGGTGAAACTCCGACACCACCTTCGGAAGGAATTTCGGGTGGGGCGCAGGACAACCTTGTCCCTGTGGAAGACCAGATAAGGAGACTCGATGGAAAGCACCTGGAGCGCTCCCATCCTTCTGGCTGACGTGACAGCCACCAAAGAAGGCGGTCTTCCACGACAGGTGAGAGATGTCACACCTGTGCATCGGTTCGAATGGCCTGCCCATGAGCTTAGCCAATACCAGCAGTAGATCCCACGGAGATGGAGGTTCTCGCACCGGAGGGGATATATGATCAAGGCCTTTGAAAAAGCACCCGACCACCTTCTCCTGCGCCACTGACTGCTTCCTGGCCCGCGCCCGCTAAGCAGAGATGGCTGCCACATGCACCTTAAGGGTCGTCAACCGAAGCCCTTGCTGAGACTGGGACCACAGGTAGTCCAGAATGCTTTCCAAGGAACAGGAGGAAGGGTCCAGGCCCTTGCCCTGACATCAAATGGAGAATCTCTTCCATTTGAAGGCATAGCATTTCCTGATCGACTCCTTACGGGACGCCTCAACGATGTTGAGGACCTCGTCGGAAAGACCCAAGGCCTGGAACTCTAGCCACTCAGGAACCAGGCTGTCAGGTGCAGGGATTGAAGGTCCGGATGGAATACCTTCCCCTGACTGACTGAGATCAGGTCCGGGTGGGCTGGAAGCCACCTCGGGAGCCTGGAGATGAGACTGAGGAGATCTGGATACCAGAACTGGCCGGGCCAGTCTGGGGCTACCAGAATCACCTGCGCCTTGTCCCTCCTCGCCTTGAGAAGCACCTTGTGGATCAAGAGAAATGGGGGAAGGCGTAGAAGAGGCCCGGGGTCCATGGCCTTGAGAAGGCACCCCTGCAGCGAGCCCTGCTGAGGGGGGCAGGCATGAAACAGTCTCAGCTTCGCATTCTCCCTGGAGGCAAACAGGTCCGCCTGAGGCGTGCCCCAGCGGGAGAAGAGATCTTGTACTACCTCCGGCAGGAGAGACCACTCGTGGGATGCAGCCCCTATCCGGCTTAGGGCATCGGCCAGGGTGGTGGAGGCTCCTGCCACATGAATGGCGAGGAGATCCACCTCCAGGCTGCGCATGAGTGACCAAATGCGGAGAGCTTCCCTGCACAGAGGCATGGAGTGCATCCCGCCCTGGCGGTTTAGGCAGTACATGGTCGTGGTATTGTCCGTCTGGACCTGAACCACTTGACCCCGTAGAAACGACGCGAAGGCGGTGAGGGCTAGACAAACCGCTTGAAGCTCCAGCAGGTTGATGTGGCATCGGGACTCCTGAGGGGACCAGAGTCCGTGCGCTCTGTGCTCCCCCAGATGGGCACCCCAACCCATCAGAGAGGCATCGGTTGATAGACAGACCGTTGGCTCGGGGCGGACAAACGGGATGCCCTCCTGCAGATGTGCTGGAACGGTCCACCACTGGAGAGCGTTCCACATCCCCTGGGTCACTGTCACTAGCTGATCCAGCGGATCAAAGTGCTGTGACCATTGGCTGGCCAGTCCCCACTGAAGGGGACGCATGTACCAGCGGGCCCAACGGACCACGCTGGTGAAGGCCGCCATGAGGCCCAGGAGGTGCAGGAAGTCCCAGGCAGGGCGCGATTGCCCAACCTGAAATGATTGTGCAAAGGAGGAAAGAACCTCGGCCCTGTCCATCGGGAGCCGTTGCCTGGCTCAAGAGAGTCGAGCCTGCCCCGATGAAATGCACGCCTGCTTTGGCACGAAGTCCGACTTGGCCTCGCTGATGAGGAGGCCAACCTGAGAGCAAACCTGAGGCCAGATTCTGGACCGCCTCCACCTCCGTCTGGAGGGGCTGTAATCAGCCAGTCGCCCAGGTAGGGGTACACTCGGACCCTTCGGGCGCCAAGAGGAATGCTGTCACCACTGCCATGCATTTGGTGAACACCCTGGGAGCTAGGAGAGGCCTAAGGGCATGGCCCGAACTCATAGCGATCCTCCACTCTGAAGCGGAGGAATCTCTGATGGGACGGATGGATTGGGACGTGAAATAACGCGTCCCGAAGGTCCAGGGAACAGAACCACACGCCTCATTCCAAGGATGGGATTATCTGAGCCAGAGTGACCATTCTGAAGGTCCAAGACCTTAGGAACCTGTTCAGGTCGTGCAGGTCGAGAATGGGGCGCCAGCCCCCCGTCCGTTTTGGGACCAGGAAATACCTGGACACAAACCCCAGGTCTGGAGGAGGATCCGCCACCTTCCTGATCACCTCTTTTTCGAGGAGCAGGGCAATATCAGCTCGACAGGCCAATAGTGAGGCTGCGGACCCCATGGCCCCCCGAGGGGCGACGGCTCGGAAGGGTGGGGCCTGCTCGAACTCCAGATGCAGGCCCTTTCCCACCACCTCTAACACCCAGCGGTCCGTGGTGATAGTGGACCAGGTGGAAAGGAAGTGGCAGAGACGTCCCTCCATGGGGGGCACCCGGGGGGGGAGTGACGAGGCTGGGGGCGACACCCCTCAACCCGTCACTGGGCAGGCTTGGAGGAGGGACCAGCCGAGGGACCTCCTGGGCCTTTACCTCCCTGCTTCCTGTTAGAGGAAGCCGCGGGCTTGGGTTTGGGATCCAAGCGCGAGTCTGCTGGCCCTGGCCGGGAGATGAGGGATCACCTCATCCAGGGAGCCCATGAGGGCGTGGGAGAAGTGTGCCATCAGCACGGCCGAGCTGGCCTGGTGGAGGCCAAGGAAGGACGCAGCGTACACCTTGCACCTGGTGTAGTCCAGCTTTTTGGACTCCTTGTCAGGGGGCTTGTCCACGTCCCTAGCGTTCCCAGAACACCTGAAAACGCTGTCGGTGACCAACCCCTCGGCAGAAGGGTGTTCTGAAAACCCCGGCAAAGAGCTGGTAGGGACCGCATACTTCCTAGCCATCCTGGCCGAGGGTGCAGGGCAGGAAGCAGGCCGCTGCCAAAGCTCCAAGGCTGGGGCAACAATGGCCTCAACCACCAGAAAGGCCTCTGTGGGTGAATCCCCTCGGTCCAGTATCTCCATGAGGGGATACTTGGCCCGTTTGGATAGGGCTTGAGCTGCATCTGGGTGGACTCCGAGATGAGCTGAAGCAAACCCATGAAGGACACTGGGCTTTCGTCCAACGACTGGCCCCAGGAGAACTCCAGGTCAACCGGCCTGGAGAACAAGGAGGAGTCATTGGACTCAGAGGAGTCCGTGAAGAGCTGCCTAGGGCCTGAGCCACCCTCCACCTGCCGAGGACGGTCAGGAGTGAGGGTGACTGACAACCTGTGGGGCAGGCCTTGACCCGACAGAGAGTCCTTGGTTGGCGCCCCCGATTTCGGTTGTGGAGGCAGAGGTTCCATGACAATCGGTGGGGCAGTAGGTTTCAGCCGAACAACCGGCCCAGGTTTGGGCAGCTCGACTGCAGCGAGGGGTTGTTTCCGCCGCCCGGGTGACAGCCACGTGATGGCCGGGGAAGGCGTCAGCATCGACTTGCTCCTGGACAAAAGTAACTGCTGCCACATCAGGTCCTCGTAGCGTCGATGCAATTTGCGCCAAAGCCTCTCCTCTTCCGAGGAGGAAGATGAGGACGAGCGGCGGCGTCGCTTACCTCAGTGCCGAGACCACCAATGTCGACGGGATCGGCTGGACCGAGAAGAAGTCCAAGACTGAGACAGAGATCCTCGGTGTTTCCGAGGATGGATCTGGGAAGGAGCGGGGGACACCCGCTCTTCCCTCGGCTCGGACACCTTAACCGGGGACTGCTGCACCGGGGGCGCAGGCAGATCCTCGGTCTCCACCGGGGGGGGCCGGCGAAGAAGGCTTCACCAGTTGACAACCCATCCAATGAGTCGAGAAAAATCTCGACCGTGTCGACGGGAGTCTCGACCGGCTGGCCTGACGGGGACGCCGTGAAGCCAGCGGCCTTAGCCGCAACCTCGACCGAAGTCGACAGTCGGCTGTCCAGGGAAGGAGACCTCTCCCGCTCCCACGAATGCCGACGATGGGACTTACCCTTAGAATCAGTCTTTTTAGACCAAGAGGAATGACCCGATTGCCCCTCTCCCTTCGTGGAAAAGGACTGGCAAAGCTCCCTGAACGAAGCCGAATACGAGGTACCCAAAGAAAGTGGGATAAATGCCGCGACCGAGGAGGAGGAAGATGCGGCCTGGGCCGCCTCCTCCTCGAGGGTGATCATCTGCTCGAGCTGCTCAGCCGAGCCAGCCGCTGCGGTAACCGCCCAATGGGCCTTGACTTAACCGCGGGTAGAGCTTCCTCGGCGCCTAGCTTTAACCGGCAGCGAGTCCTCCAGGATGTTGGCCGAGAATCTAACAACATGACTCACAGGCCTGTGGGTCGTGGTTCTAGGCAGAGAGGCAGTAGACGACGTGAGTGTGGGGTCCGTCCTGGACATCTTCTGCCCACAAGGGCACCGCCGAAAACCGGGAGTCGATTTGTCCATCGCAGCCACGAGGGAGAAAGATGACCGAAGTCTTGAAAATTTTAAAATGAGTTTCGGGCGAACCGAAGAATTAGGATCCAGTCTATCACGCTGAGCGTTAAGGAGGGAACCTGAGCTTCCAAGCGGTAAGGAAGATCTGGCGTCATGGGGCGGAGCTGAGAGTTTTACCACCCGGGTGGGTGGGAGGAGCCAGCTTGAAGACCTTCCGGCAAGATTTAAAGTGGCAAGGAACCTACCAGACAGTGTGGATGAACAACATATCCATGTCCCTAGAAAGAGGGATTATTACCTCCCTCTTCAGACTTGTGATTCCCCTACTAATACACCCCAACATCCCTCTAGCCTTACCTACTGCTTTAGAGGTTTGCTTGGATGTTTTCAGGTCATCGGTGGTGATGATGACATCCAAGTCTCTTTCTTCCCTTGTGACTGCCAGCAACTCCCCTCCCAGCCTATAGGTGGCTTCAGAGTTTCTCTTCCATATGTGCATGATCTTGCGCTTCTTTGCATTAAATCCCAGTTGCCACTCTTCTGACCATTTTGCTAGTTTATCCAGACCTCTTCTCATTCTGCCCACCCCATCTGGATCATCTACTCTTTGCAGATCTTGGTGTCATCGGCAAACAGACAAACCTTACCCTCCAGTTCACCTGCGATGTCACTGATGAAGATATTGAAGAGGACTAGCCCCAGGACTGATCCCTGAGGTACCCCACTTGTGACTTGCATCTCTTCTGACTATACCATTTACCACCACTCTCTGTTTTCTGCCAGTCAACCAGTTTGCCACCCAGTAGACCAACGTCTGACCCACCCCAAGCCTACCCAGCTAATTAATCAATCTTCTACGTGTAACAATATGGAAAGCTTTGCTGAAGTCAAGTTAGGCAACATCAACTGCTCTCCCTTGGTCCACCACTCTGGTTGCCCAATCAAAGAAATCTATGAGATTAGTTTGACAGGACCTTCCTTTTGTAAACCTATGCTGTCTTGGATCCTAGGCTCCTATGGATTCCAGGTGTTGCACTATCCTTTCCTTAAGGAGTGTCTCCATAATCTTGCCCACTACTGAGGTAAGACTGACTGGTCTGTAGTTCCCTGCCTCCTCCCTGCTACCACTCTTGTGGAGCGGGATCACATGAGCCCTTCTCCAGTCTTCTGGGGCCTCTCCTGTGCTCAGAGATTCACTAAACAGTTCTGATAATGGCTCTGCTAGTTCCACCCTTAGCTCTTTTAGTACCCTGGGATGTATGCCATCAGGTCCCATTGCCTTGTCCACCCTTGGAGCTTATCGAGCTCTTATAGGACCCTTCTTTGTGAAGGAACTAGTGCACACCTCCCCCCCCGTGTCCATGGTGCAGAGCTGTGGGCCCTGCCTCACCTTCTCTTCAGTAAATACTGAGCAGAAGTATCTATTTAGGATAGATGCTTTTACATGGTCTTTCTCCTCCTCACATGCCCCCTTATCCCCTTTGATCTTAGCAATACCCCCTCTGGACTTTCTATAGATACATTAGTGAAAGGAGAAAGTCTTGTCACCTTCTTTTACTGTTTGTGCTTGTGTTTCCTCAGTTTGAGCCTATGCCTGCCTTACTGCTGTCCCTGCTTCCCTTAGGGAAGTTTGGTATGCCTCCCTATCTTCATCCTGCTGCATTCCCTTATATTTCCTGAAGGCCAGCCTTTTGGCTCTGACCTTTTCTGCTACTGTGTTTGAGAACCAAAGTGGTTTCCTTCTTCTTTTGCACTTCCTTTTCTCACCAACACAATGGGATGTTGCTTCAAGTACTGCATCTTTAATGCTTGCCCACTTTGCCTGTACCCCCTCACCTGTATTTCTTTTTGCCAGGGCTAGCTTAATTCTGTTGGCCATCTTATCAAAGTCAGCTCCTCTGAAGTCAGGGGAGCCGGGGTAGTTCAGAGAATATGTGTGAGATTAAGCAACTCAACCCTGTGGATGGTTGGTTTGGAGGCTGGGGAGAGCCAAATTGCACTGAAGCTTCCTCACAGGGTGAGTTCACCAGTGGAGGAAAGTGAGGTGATGGCAGAGAGTGAATCAACCAGGGAGGAGGAGGAGGAGGATATTCTTGTTGAGGCATAGAAAACCCCAATGAAGATGGGCACACAGCAGGGGAATGACAGCCTAACCAGGATAAATTTGTGGGAGGAAGATGAGACCTCTCTGATAACCATGGCACAAGAGAGGCTCTGATAGGCAGAGATGGCAACACCCACACACACACACACACACACACACACACACACACACACACACACACATTCTTCCCTGTCCTGCCTGAAGAAATGATGGTCAGGAAGAGACAAGCTATTGTTTGGGATCCTAGAGCACAGGCAGGATTCTAAGACATGGATGAAGTCAGAAGAGTTCTGTAAAGTCCAGACAGACAGGAGGTTGAGTTTTGGAAGAAGGCTCAAAGCTTTGAGGTGAAAAATACTCAGGCCTTTGGCAGTCGGGCAGGTGGAGAATGAGGGAGAGGAGGATCCAGTGTTTCAATCCAAGTTCCCAGGCAGAAGAAGATGTAGGAACAAGAGCAAGAGGATGGAGTGTGATTTCTGTCCCTTAGAGTGTGCGTGTGTGTGGGGGGAAGAAGGGTAGGAGGACATGGTGGAGCAGTTTCATGTTAAGGGGGTGAGGAGAGAAAACTAGGGTGTATTGCAAAGGAGAACAGTAAAGGGAATGGATGACGGCTGGATGGATGGAGGGCAATGGGGAGATGGGTGGGATAGGGGAGGGAGATGGGGGGGTAGGCAGGGGAGGGATAAGGTAGAAGAAAGCAAGGTAAATTGTGATCAGGAGGTGAGATGCAGCAGCCAACAGTAAAACAATGCAGAAGCAGAGGTTCTGAATGAATGCTAGGTTAAAAAAAAAAAAAAAAAAAAAAGACACAGAATTGCAGTCACTGAATAAAAGTCCTGATCAATAAGTGAGACTGTAGGAACAACAGGCAAGAGCGAGCACTAAAATAGATATACTCAAACAGACTACTAGTAAGCCAAACTAGTGCAAAAATTACTGGGAGACCACTAAGGAATATACATACCACAGACAACTACTGAAACAATGAAAGACAACTGGTAAATAGGCAATGCATAAAGCGGGTACACCCAGACAGGGTCTATCTGGGAGTCAGCAAAAATGGCTACAGAAAGCAACAGAATAGGTGATAGCACTGACCCCTAGAATGTGGGAGTAACTGACCAGCAGTGCACAGGTAATAAGACTAGGCAGGTTAACAATGAATCTTTAGATGGCTTGTATCAGTGCCCGAATATATTGTTTTTCTAGGTTAAAAATGAACACAGGATATCTCAGTTTGGATGAACAATGCAGTCCACAGATGTATTCACAGTAACACCATTAACTAAATAAAGTACTATATGTAATTAAAGCAAATAGTACTAATAACCAGTTTACCCAAATAGTGTTTATACACACACACACACACACACACACACACACACACACACACACACCCAGCACCACCAGGTCCCAGCAGAGGTGGTCGAGGCAAAAACAGTAACGGGATTCTAGAATGCAGAGGATAGGTATAAGGGTACCTTAGTGGAGGGTAAAGCCAGAGACTAAGTAGGGTCTGCGGTATTACAGCAGGTAGGGAAAATGGGCAGAATGGGTGTGTCAAGCAGTCTTCATCTGCCATTAAATTCTAAGATTCTATACAGGAGACACAGGGGTAGTGGAATCTTTTTAATAAACAGAGGGCAGGTTAAATCAAGTTAGACAAACTGGTTAGCTGGCAATAAGACAGGCTTAACAAAGGGTAGACACTGTAGCAGGAAAAAGCAACAGGGCAGTAGCAAAGTACACATATAGGGTAAATGACTCCTACAGGAAGGCATGAACAATACTTACAAAGTAAAGCAGCTGAGGTTACAGAAGGCAGACTGTTGGAGCAGTACGGCTGGCCGAACAGCTGACTCATGGCGGACCCCAGGCAAAGTCCTTCCCTGACCTTTGTGCTTGGTCCTTAGTGCAGAGGGCTGCAACGTGGAGGGTGCTGGTCTCAATCTCAGCTCACTCCAGTACAAACTGTTTTACAGACTGTATCATGTATTAATCATCTGTTGACCTGGAGAGGGATTGTCCCACCCTTGATCTACCAGACTGGTGGAAACAACTGCTGCACTGCACTTCAAAGCAGTACAAGGGGGGGCTAAGGAGATGCTGAGAAGTGCAGGTGGGGGCTCAAGATGACGTGGAAGCTCCCAAAAGAAGTCCCAGATAAAGCTGGAAGCTGAATACAAATAAAATAAATATAATACAAATATTGACACCACAATTTATCTGGTTGATTTTAATTGTTCAGATAACCATTATGTACTGGGCAAAAAATGCCAAATTTGACAGAGTGTAATACACACTGAGGAGCATCCAAAGAGCAGATATCAGCAGTACCAAAATAAACCATTCTGTTCATAACAATGGCTAAGTTGCTTTTAGTTGTTTCACATTAGCAAGTATCATCTCCGCTGCACAACTGCTGTTTGTGACATCACAGTCTCTTGCCATGGGAAAACACAATATTGTAACAGGTGCAATATGAAACCTGAAACTCCTGATGAAAGCTTGTAACGAGACGTCTTGGATACACTGACAAACTGTACTATGAAACCCGGGAAAAACATGTTCTCTACGTAATTGTTACAACTGAATTGAGCAGGTTTATAAAATTACTGTATATATTGGAGAAGACACTGGCTCTGACTATTTCTACACATCAAATGGGTGATGGCACATGCATGGTGCTACTTTTCTTTTAAAAATACTGGCCACATGCCGGCCTGGTGGCATGGAGGGCTGAGGCAATGATGCCTTACCTCCTGCCACGCCGGCGACCTGTGTTAGCGGGTCGTCAGGGGCCAGCCAGGGTGGGATAGATTGAGCATCCATAGGACAGCTCTCCTCTCCCAGGGAGGATGGGGAACAGAGGCCGGCGTTTGCCTGACACCTAGCGTAGGCTGGATGTTGGTACACCTAGCGTAGGCTGGCTGTTGGTACGCCTGGCCCTGTACAGTGAGGAACAGAGGTGGAGCATCCAGCAGGTGTGCTGCGTGTGGATGCGCGCGTGGCATGCCTACTGTTGGCATTGCATGCCCCACCGCCGTAAAAAAAAAAAAAAAAAAGGCAGAAAATGGCAGCCCGGGTCGAGCGACTTGATGGCCACCTGACAACACACTGTCACCAGACTGCATCACCTATACTGGATCCGGTTCTGGTAGGTGAGTTAGGAGTCTCCCCACCACCCCGCTATTGTGGGGGGATAAGCCGTGGGGGTAGCAAGGTGCTGGCCCGAGCTGGAGGATGAGTACAGGCCAGATGGTAGGATGCCAGGAGGAACAAGCTGACCAGGGGGCCAGAGGAGAAAAAAAAGTAAGCTAAAAACACTGACCACATAAACTCCCATGCCAAATCCATTCCCCTCTTCTCTCCAGCCCAGACCCAATTTCATATTCTCACCAATACCAATGTCATAGGTTATGCTTCATTCCCAAATGCTCCAAGGTCATAAGTCAGGCTGTAGGGGCTGCTCAACCCCCCTAAAATTTGGCATTTTTCCTTTAAATTACCCCACCGTGAGGACTTCCGGTGATGTCACGGAACAGCTACAAGCCTAATCCGTAAGACACCCAGCTCAGCTGCCTAAATTCCCCTTAGAAAGTGCAGATAGATGAATACAAAATGTCAAAAAACGTTGGGGGAGCAGTACAATCTACTAGTAGAGGCAAGAATCGAGCTGAATCTAAAATTAATCTGAAGGATTCCGGCAGATAAAAAAATGGGCCCACCAAGCAGGCCATCTTCTCCGGCTGAACCCCAGCTACTAGAATATGACACTGATGGAGAAAACGAACAGCTCTCGAGATCAAGGTTTGAAAGACTCCTACATGAGATCACAGAATCTAGGAAAGAAAACAAACAAGAATTTCTAGCCATACAAAACCAATTTGCTACCTTTGAAAACCGTGTGGAACGAGTGGAAGAAAGAGTATCGGAGACCGAAGACACTGTAGCCCAGCTAGCCACCATAGTCAGCGATCTAGTACAAGAAACGAAGAGTCTTCAAGCGAAATGCTTAGACTTAGAAGGTCGCTCCCGAAGAGACAACTTACTCCTGTATGGCGTGCCTGAAGACTTGGAAACAACCCCAATGGCGTCCTTTGTAGAAAATTTACTAAGAGACATCCTCGACCTCCCAGCAACCCTAAACTTCCAAGTGGAGAGGGCGCACCGATCGCTGCAGAAGACACCCACGGATCCTGCAGCGCACCCACGTTCGATAGTTTTTAAGGTGAACTCCTTCAGAGCCAAAGAAGAGATACTGAGGCGGGCGTGGAGCAAAAAGGAGGTTAAATATCTTACAAATAGGCTAGTCCTAGACCACGACTACCCCCAGGAGATCCAGACACAAAGAGACAGATACATACCAATCATAAAAGCCCTAAGAGAGAAATCTATCCGATTTCACACGCCATATCCAGCAAAGCTGCGAATATTTTGGGAGGACGAGTAAAGACATATTCTACAGCTGAAGAAGCTCTTGAAGATTTGAAGGAAAAGAATATAACAGTGATGGGCTCAGGAACCAAGGGACGGAGAGAAGGGGACTCTTCAGACAACGGACAACTTCCGGAAGCACATCGGGGATAAAGAACAGAACACATGCTGACGTAATGCGCACTATCCAGAAGCTGCTTAAGGCCAGAACACAACGAGAAGAATCCGCGACCTGAAAGAAAACAAGAAATAATGACACATAGCAGAGAAGGACAGAGAAAGCAGATGCTTTGAATCGCCTCGATGGTGACTGTAAAACATCTAAACTGGGTACGGGCTTCGCTGACAGGTAGTGTAATCTTTTTTTTTTTTTTATTTTCTCGTTCACCCTCAATGAAAACTGGGACTCGAAGAAAGATAAAAAGACAATATTAACTGTGCTCAAACAAATCTAGAAAAGTAGTCCTCTATAGTGACTAGATCATTGCTTGGGGTGGAAAACTAGAATGTTCTTAATATTTAACTAGCTGGTCAGTACAGCTGAAATGCTAATTAAGATGAATAAGGCTACTTCTGCCCATCAAAATAAGCTGATCCGAAGCAGCACAAGCCCTAAGATATAAGAGAAATGATGGTAATTAGACTACTATTTAGAGATCGATAGGCTAATTTAAATAAACTGCTCGGAGATGTTAATCCTTAAAGACAAGAAATAAGAAAACTAGAAAATGAACGGAATGGACTTTGAGAAATGCCTCAAGAGAACTAGAGCAGGATAGAAAGCAAATTATTAGGCCACTGGGCCGGGGATGGACGAGAGCAGACACTTACCCATCCGAAATATATTGAAAAGAGCCCTCTGACATTGAGGCTCTGGAGGTAGTCTTCTGGAAACGGAGGGGCTGCAATTCCTCCTCGTTCTCCCTTAAATAGAGGAAAGCAAAGGGGCTATAGAGGTAATTTAGCCCCCTACCTTGGAAGTAGAAATGTTTATTGTTATTCAATTACTTAAAGTGAAGTTTGAAAGTTTTACTAAGTTGGGCAAGGCAGCACGTATTAAGATATTAAGTGATAAGGCAGACTGGTATGGGAAAACATTATTGTTAACAGGGCAGCCACCGCCGTGGGCGACAAACCACTATGTTAATGTGAAGAGGACCCAGCGAACAAGAAAACCCTGTAAACCCACTAAAATGGCTCAGACCTACACAATTTGCACATACAATGTGCATGGAATTACCAATCCGGTAAAAAGAAGCAAAATTCTCCAGTTAGCGAAAAGAGAGGGAGTTAATATTTTAATGTTACAAGAGACACACCTTACCCAAAAGGAGCATGCAAAATTAGAGAAGATGGGCTTCTCTCAGGTGGTGGCTGCCTTGTATAAGGGTGGTAGAAGGCGAGGAACAGCTATAATGCTGAAAAAGGGGATTCCATTTGAGATTAAAGACAAAATTATAGATAAAGAAGGAAGATTTGTGTTCCTAAAGGGTTTACTGGAGGGCCAGATGACCACATTGGCTTCAATCTATATACCCCCAGCAACAGAATTCTTGGTATACAAAAACCTTTTTACTCGACTGGCAGGGTGGGCAGAAGGTAGATTGGTTTGTGGAGGAGATTTAAACCTAGACATTTCAGGGGGAGGGAATGGTCGCCTGAATAAAACAGCTAGAGAGGTCAAGGGGTTGTTACAAGAGCTGAGGTATGACGACATTTGGAGATTTGTAAAGGGCCTAGCACTTAGACATACTTTCTATTCCCAAGCCCATGACTCTTATTCTTGTTTGGACTTTCTACTAACCCAGAGAGAAAGCCTAACATATATACAACAGGCGTGGCAGGGGGACTTTACCCTCTCTGACCAAGCACCAATTTTTTGTAAGCTTCTTATACAGGGAACACGTAAAAAGACGTGTTGGAGGCTTAATCTGGCACTGCTTAGGGACAAAGAGACACAAGAGGCTATCAAAAACACTATAGCCCAGGCACTAGCAGATAATGACACGCAAGATGTTCCAATGCCAATGGTCTGGGATACAATTAAAGCCGTGGTAAGACGTAAATTCATAGCAATAGCTACCTACAAGAAAAGGCAAAGAGAAACAAATAGACTTCTATTAGAGACAAAGATTTAGGCACTGGAGGAGATGCAGAAAGTTAAGCAGTCCAAAACCAGATCTCGAGAACTTGTATCCCTTAGGAAACAACTAAATACTATCTTAGATTATGCGGTGGAGCAAAAACTGATCTACCTCCGCCATAAATATTATGATGGGGGTCCAAGATTTACTAGAATGGTGGCAGCCCAACTTCAAATACGGGTAGCTAAGGCTTCAATTTTAAAAGTAAGACACCCGGCTACAATGGACCTGAAGACCAATACTCAATCAATTTCCGAAGTCTTCCACCACTACTACTCCACGCTTTACGCAGAAGGCGAATCTCCCAGCATGGAGAAAATTCAGAGTTTCTTGGCGACCCTAGACCTTCCAGCATTAACGCAGGAACAGAGTGAGTCATTAATGACTCCCAATTCTGCTAACAGAGATAGCTTCTAGTGTTGGGCAGTTAAAAACAGGTAAATGCCCAGGCTCAGACGGGCTACCAGGAGAATTCTATAAGGCTCTAAATAAGACACTGATACCAATCTTAGGTAGAGTATTTGAAGCCGTGACTTTGCAAGAAGGGGAAATCCCCCCATCCTGGAATGAAGCGATAGTTTCAGTTATACCCAAGGATGGGAAAGATCATACATATTGCTCTTCATACCACCCTATATCTATTTTAAACACAGACTACAAAATATTAGCCTCTATCCTTGCAAAACGGTTAGTCCAGTTAACACCATATTTAATAGATATGGACCAAGCCGGTTTTATACCGGGCCGTCAAGCCCAAGACAATGTCAGGCGGTCGATTTATATTAGAGCGCATATTATACAAAGCGAGACTCCAGCTGTCCTCCAAATGCCAGGAGCCTTAGCAACAAGATGGAAGATCTGGAGGCTGTCATGGTACAGTCAGACCTGGACATTGTGGCCATCACTGAAACCTGGTGTAATGATAACCATGACTGGGAGATGGCCATACCTGGCTACAACATATTCAGAAGAGACAGAGCAGGCAGGAAGGGAGGAGGAGTGGCACTGTATGTGAAAAATGACATAAGGGCCACACAGATCCAGGAGGAACAAAATGGGGGAGAGATACTGTGGGTTAAGCTGGAAAGGAAAATGGGGCCAGCCATCCGTACAGGTGTGGTCTATAGACCACCAGCCCAGGAGGAAGAAACAGACAGGAGCTGATGCTAGCCATCCAAAGGATGGCAGACAAGGTGAGGTAGTACTGGTTGGACTTCAATATACCAGACGGGACTGGAGCATCCCAGCAGCAGCATCAACTAGGAGCAGATTTATCCTGGACTCCTTCAGGGTGCCTTCTCAAGCAACTGGTCATGGAACCAACTCGGCAGAAGGCAATACTGGACCTTGTGCTCACAAACAGGGACAGTGTGATGGGGGTAACAGTGGGGAGCACCTGGGTAACAGTGACCACCAGTCATTGTGGTTTGAAATCACAGAAAGAGCAGAAGCAAACCACACAAAACACGTATCCTGGATTTTAGGGGCAGACTTTGGGAAAATGGGAGATGCTTGAAAGAG
Source organism: Neoceratodus forsteri (assembly GCA_016271365.2). Classification (NCBI taxonomy): domain Eukaryota; kingdom Metazoa; phylum Chordata; order Ceratodontiformes; family Ceratodontidae; genus Neoceratodus; species Neoceratodus forsteri. The sequence goes on from CM057452.1 coordinate 131,385,555, forward strand.
GCATTAAGGGAATGGGACAGGAATCAGGGATTGAGGAACAGTGGGCAGTATTTAAAATGGGGATTATAAGAACAGAATTATGCATTAAGCAGGTTAGCAAGAGGAAAAGAAAGAGGAGACCATTATGGTTTTCCAAAGAGGTAGCAAAGAAAGTGAAAGCTAAAAAGACTGCATTCAGGCAATGCAAAAAGACACAGGCAGAAGGGGATAGGGAGAAGTACCAGGAGAAACAAAGGGAGGCAGGGAAGTCAGTAAGGGAAGCCAAAGCTCAGACAGAAGAACACATTGCAAAATCAGTGGTTAAAGGGGACAAAACCTTTTACAGGTACATAAGTGAAAAAAGAAGGACAAAGGGAGGGATAGTGAGACTGAAGGGGGAGGATGGGATCCGCGTGGAGGATGACAACAGTAAAGCTGACATATTGAACAGGTATTTCTGCTCAGTCTTTACTAAGGAAGAGGGGGGTAATGGGTCTGAAGGGAGTACAAGGGGTGAGAATGGTACAGAAATGGACACAAGTCCCTTTACACGAGAAAGGGTCCTGAAGGAACTGGAAGTAATAAAAGCTGATAAAGCAATGGGGCCAGATGGGTGCACCCAGGTCCTTAAAGAACTAAGAGAGGTGGTGGCTGAACCTCTGGCTATCCTGTTCAGCCAATCACTGGAAACAGGGAGGTACCAAAGACTGAGGACAGCAGATGTAGTCCCTATACAAAAGTGGGAACAAAGAGGAAGCAGGGAACTACAGACCAGTCAGCCTCACCTCGGTAGTGGGAAAGATCATGGAAGCACTACTGAAGGAGAGATTGGTGGAACATCTGGTTGTCAATGGACTACAGGACCCAAGGCAGCATGGTTTCACCAGGGGAGGTCATGTCAGACCAACCTCATTGAATTTTTGACTGGGTGACTAGGAGGTGGATCAGGGGAGGCAGTGGACATGGCCTATCTGGACTTCAGCAAGGCCTTTGACACTGTGCCACATAGAAGACTATTACACAAACTGGGGAATATGGGTGTGGGCAGGACAGTAGTGTGGTGGGTAGGTAACTGGCTGGGTGGCAGGACACAGAGGGTGGTGGTAAATGGCTGTCACTCCACAGAGGGAAGAGTGACCAGTGGGTACCACAGGGATCAGTGCTGGGACCGGTCCTATTCAACATCTTCATCAGTGACATTGCACAGGATATAGAAGGCAGAATTTCACTGTTCTGATGACACAAAGCTCTGTAATAGAGTAGACACACCAGAGGGTGTAGACAGAATGAGAAGGACCTGCAGAAACTTGAAGAATGGTCAAGGGTTTGGCAGTTGAAATTCAATGCAAAGAAGTGCAAGATAATGCATATGGGCACAAAAAACCCTGGCACAATATATCAGTTGTGGGGTGAGGATATAGCATGCACCAAGCAGGAAAGGATCTTGGGGTTGTCATCTCTGATGACCTCAAGGTGGGAAACAGTGTGACAAGGCATCAGGTAAGCAAATAGGATGCTGGGATGTATAGGCAGGGCATCACCAGCAGGAAAAGGGAGGTCATAATTCGCTATACAAGACACTAGTGAGGCCCCACCTGGAGTACAGTGTACAGTTCTGGAGCCCATACCCACGAAGGACATAGACAGGGTAGAGAAGGTTCAGAGGAGGGCAACAAAGATGGTGCATGGGTTGCATCACAAGTCCTATGAAGACAGGTTGAAGGAACTGAACATGTACTCCCTGGAGGAGAGGAGGGAGAGAGGGGATATGATAGAGACATACAAGTATCTTACAGGGAGGAACAAGGTGCAGGAAAACACTATTTTTAAGCGAAAAAGATGTTTCAGGACTAGAGGACATGGGATGAAGTTGGAGGGAGGACGATTCAGAGGAAACATGAGAAGAATTTCTTCACAGAACTGGTGGTGGATAAGTGTGGAACACCTGCCAGAGGAAGTGGTGGGGCTGAAACAATCACAGGATTTAAGAATGCATGGGATAGACATAAAGGAATTCTAGAGGTCAGGGGTAAGGGGAAATAGACTTCTAGGAAAACAAACTGAACTTACAAGCTCAAATGGGCAGACTAGGTGGGCCATAGGCCCTTATCTGCCGACACTGTCTATGTATCTATGTATCCTTGGATTAGACGCGGAGAAAGCTTTCGATATGGTTTCATGGAACTTCTTAAGGGGAATCCTTTCAAAATTTGGTCTACCGGCTCATTTCATAGAAATAATTTTCAAATTCTATAAAAAACCAATAGGCTATATCAGAACAAACGGTCACATATCAAAAAAATTACTGCTGAGTAGAGGGACAAGACAAGGTTGCCCTATGTCCCCCCTTCTATTTGCATGTTATATGGAGCCACTTGCTCAGAGCATAAGACAAGCCCCTGACATCCAAGGAGTATACATGGCAGGAGAAGAGCATAAATTGGCACTTTTTGTTGATGATATTCTACTATATTTGGCTAATCCTAAAACATCGGTTGAGGCCCTTTTAGAAAAGTACAAGAATTTACTATACTCTCTGGCTTTACACTGAATATAAATAAAACAGAAGCCTTAACATTTAAATATGAGCCCTCCTCCTCCCTCAGGAAAAGCTATCCACTGAAGTGGGATGCTGAAAACATGACCTACTTGGGTATACAAATTACCAAAGATCCCAGCGACCTACACATAAAAAACTATAACCCCTTAACTGCAAATATCAAACATGACCTAAGGCGATGGGCATTACTCCAGTCTTCTTTTTACACTAGGACTCTAGCCCTCAAAATTAATGCCTTACCTAGGTTTTTATACTTATTTCAATGAGTCCCATGCACACTGACACCGAAAGAGCTTCTTTCTTGGCAGAAAATATTGAATACCTACCAATGGAGAAAAGAAAAACCAAGAGTAGGCTTTAGTAAGTTAATTCTCCCAAAGGAAAGGGGGGGGGGATAGCTCTGCCCTCGCTTCGAGACTATTGGATAGCAGCACAAATGCGGCTGGCGCTACTATGGGGCACTAAGACATATCAGGCAAAGTGGAAGCAGATAGACCTTGAGAGGCCAACCCCGCTACCACTTCAGGCCTGTCTATTTACTAGATCCCTACTGACAAAAGCTATCCAAATAGTTCCCGAAGCCACTGGGACCATCCTGAAACGGGGGCAGATGGGTACTAAGAGTAAAGCCCACACGCACCACCTATGGAAATATGAATGGTTCATCCAAACCCTTCCAGGAGAGAGTAAGTGGTATAAAAAACAAATTAAAAATGGACTAGAAGCACCCTGGCAGGTTTTAAAAAAAATGGGCTGATTTTGAGCTTTGAGGAATGCCAGAGGGTCTTTGGATGGCCTGAGGGAGATGGGATACATCATTACCAAATAAAGAACTATATCCTATCCCAAATCAGAGCCAACAATAGAGGTGTTGCTGAGGAAAAGGATAATACTCCCTATAGACAAATTTTGACCTCAGCACAAGGTGAAAGAGCGATATCTATAATACATAAATCATTAATATTATTAAACTCCCACGAAATGACCGCGACTCAATCAAAATGGGAACAAGAGCTAACACATCCACTGACTTCTAGAGACTGGATTAAGATTTGGAGAGGAACGTGGACAACCACCTCCTCCCGATTTGGAGGGAATTTACCTGGAAGATAAGGGTGAGATTCTTTCTGGTACCCACACTAATAGCTCAGAGAAACCCTAACAACACAGCAAGGTGCTGGAGAGAATGTGGGGCAATAAGGGCTTCCCACAAGCACATATTCTTAAACTGTCCAGGGATACGGACTTTCTGTCAACAGGTAATAAATCACATTAGAACCCTATTAAACATACAAACTACGTTAAAAGAAGCTAATTTGATGCTGGGAGTCCCACCGGGAGAAGTAAATGATAAGGCAAAGAAATATTTATGGTCTATACTATTGGCCTCGGCCTATAAAACTATAACTAAAAAATGGCTACAGAAATCCCCACCCAAGATTACTGAATGGAAAATACTTATACAAAATATTCAGCACAATGAACAGATGTCATTAAATATCCAGGATAAGACGGAGAACTATATAAGATATTGGTCCAGGTGGGAACTGTACCAGGACCAAGTGTTATAACCACAAAGGGGAAACCAACTAAAAGAAGATTTGCTCTATAGGCTTAACTACCAAAATATTAAATTGATCTACTTAGTCAGTTAAAAATGGAATAGCTGGATCGGGGAGGGGGGATTTTAAACTGTTGTTGTAAACTAGTCTGTTTTTTGCCACACAGATTAAAAAGGTAATCTAATTGATTAAATTGATACCAACTGTATGTAAGAAAATTGGAAGCGATACCTATTACTTAAGGAAACAATTCTGCTGTATATGCCAAAGTTAAAGTTATCTATAGTTACAGTTTATGTATAGCTAGGCTACCAATGTAGTAGCCTAAATTGCTGCTTGTGAATGTACTTAAAAGGAGATTTTAAATAAAGGAAGTATAAAAAAAATAAATTACCCCACTGTTCTGAATAAGTAAATAACTGAGCCCCAACTCGTGCCCTTTAGGTCTAGAGTCTCCCATGTCAGGCTGGGCTCTTTAGTCTCCCCAATCTATGAAACACATGTCCCACTGCTATGCGCTCATCATCTCCCACATACATAGCTTCATCTAATTATCAGCCCCTCCTGCTGCTGTGACCAGATGCCTAGGAGGCAGTATAGTGTAGTGTTAAGGGCACTGAGCTGCAAATCTGGAGACCTGGGTTTGAATCCCATCAGCTCCCACTTGCATACTGTCTGACCCTGAGCAAGTCACTTAACTTTCCTTGTGCTCCCAAGTCGCACCTGGAAACAAGCTCTGGCATAGTGCGCCATTCCTGGTTTTTTTATTTATTTATTTTATTTTAGTCTTTGGTAACCAGGTAAGGCCCACTAGGCACAAGTGCCTGTTTTCAGGGGTGACCTGGGAGCACTAAGCAGTTAAGTGACTTGCTCAGAGTCGCACAGTATGCAAGTGGAGGTTGTGAGAATCAAACTCAGGTCTGGTCTGCTGGATGTATCAAGCTCGTTCACACCTCATTCCTCCAACCTCTAGGCTATACTGCCAGCCCGGTTAAACAATTGTTAAACAATTTCCCCTCCTCCTCCCCCATTTCCTTGTTATCAGGCACACTGCTTTAAAGAGATAACATGCTGGGCCAGCCCATCAGTGCAGCAGTGGTGATAGCACTCATGATGCTGGCAACTCGGGTTCAGAAATGAGCTTGGGGTGCTGGGGCCAGCCAGGAAAAAGAGGATGGCGTGAGGACACCCCCTCCACCTCCACGGAGGCAGGCTGTCCAGTGATGCCGTGCCACAGTCACCCAGGTAGCTATAGGTGTAGCTGCAGGTGACGAGCAAGGGGGAGGGAAACATTGGCTAGTGCCATGTGGCAGCATGCTAGCATGCATGTTTACTCTTGCCACCAGTATCTCAGGTGAGAGGGACAGAAAAAAACAAAATGGACCCTACCCAGCAGCACAGGATGATTCCGGCACCCCACAGGCCCCACACTGGTGATCGAGGCAGCAGCCTCAATTATATTCATACTGCAGAGGGGCTTGGGGCACTCTGATGGCCCAGGCATGAGGGACCAAGCCATGGGGAAATGAGGAGGGCAAAAGTCTAGAAGAAGGCAGGTGACAAAGTTGAGGGTGCTAGAGAATGGTGGCATGCAAGGGAAGGGTATAAATAGTAAATACAAAATAAAAGTCACCCTGTGTCTGCAAAGCTGTTCTCAATTTCATCTCACTCTGGGACAAACTGTTCTACTGACTGTATCATGTATTAATCTGCTACTGTACTGTTCACCTGCTTTATTTTGTTTACATGTGTATGTCTCGTCTTGTGAATCACTTCTCCACATGACATCTGTAAGCAAGCTGGTTCAGCTCCATATGTTCTTTCTGGACAGAAATTTTAAATAAACAAACATGCACTACAGCGTCAACACACAAGCTATGAGGGTACGGAAATGCACCCATCAGCACTTGCGGCACTGTATATGTGGCTCTTGCATCTCAGCAGGACCGGAGGGAAGTGTGCCCAGTAGTCAATGGGTGAAGACTGTGCCTCTCCAGGAACCAGAGCTTGGGCAGAAGGACACAGCTCTGTGAAGCAGCCCAACGCACACTACACAGGATTCTCACGTGGCAGACACGTCTTTTAGATGCATGCTGACATTCCAAGCAGTTTATTTATTGAAGTCTCGGATATACCTGTGAGCGGATGCACATTGAGAGCTTCCACGTCAAATACATTAAACAACAAGGCAAAAAAAAATAAATTTACAGTTAATACAGTGAGAGTTCAGCAAACAGATGACGAACGGTTTTCAGTCATGTTTTTACTGCACCATGCAGGGCCTGCCAAAATCATCTGCTACTATTCCCTTGCCAACATAATCCTTCCGAAACATAGTCCCACTGACATTATCCTTAAGAGACTTCAAGACAGAATTCCCATTGGAATACAGTCACTGACTGAATCAGTAGGGAGGTTGGACATTTCTGGATTCATTGGAAATGTGTCGAGATTTATACTGAACTGTACTGAAAAGTTAATTTTCTGTGGTTTGTTGCAGACAGTGGATGCTACGTCTGGATTCAGTGAAATGAAGCCAGATGTTAGGGTTGCCCAGCTCAGATTCCTACTTGTGCAATAGCCAAGTGAACATCTGGTTAAATTGGGACTCTCCTCTTGGGTATACACGCTTTCACATCCAATCTGGTCTTGGAGTATATTAAATCCAAACAGCACTCTATCCTTTGACTCTAATTATGCAACTGTCCTCAGTCAAAAGCTAGCAGACAATAAATTGCAGTCATGCAAATGAATACTGACACACATGATACACAAAATGCTATTGTGCTAAACTTAAAATGGATGCGTTTACTACGCCATTACAGATAGTCTGCAACATAAAATACCATTTGGTTTGTTGCTACTTCTAAAATATAACTGTAACAAAATATCTGTATTTAGTACAAATTATGTTGTACTGCCTCCCCCAAACAAATTTTCTACACAGTGGCATTCCATGGGAAGCAGCGTGTCATTAGGTCACAACAATTGCCCCATCAGTGCAGCGGCAGGCTTGTCATTCATGCCAGCGACCAGAGTTCAGAAATGATCCTAGGCTGTCAGGGGCCGGGGGGTGGGTAGGGAAGGGGAAATAGAGTACCCCAGTGGATGCGCTCCTCTTCTGAGGAGGGAGGGTTGCAGAGTTGGCTACAACACTGCCACCTGGTTGAGCACAGGTGGTAGTGCTCCAGAACCTACAGCGCATAAGCAGTGGGCAGAGTGTTTAGGTAACAGCAAGCAGATGATGTCCATGTCATGAACATACGAAACACGCCAGCAGATATAGGCCCTAAGGTCTATAGAGTCTGCTCGATTAAAAACTGATAGTTGCACACTCGGCAGATGCCCTCTTCCCCCCCTGTCCAGTAGTGACCCTCCCCCTGACCCTGTTACATCCCCTCTTAAAACTGCCCACTAACCTCAATGTTACGGCCTCCTCCAGCAGTGCGTTCCACCCAGCCACCACCCTTTCCGTGAAGCAGTGTCCTTTCATTTCTGTTTTGAACCATCCTCCCTCCTGTTTCAGACCGAGCCTCCTAGTGTCTCTCCCTCCCTTTAAACTAAACATCCCCTCTCTATTAACCCTGTTTATTTTGCATGTATTTGTAGGTTTCAAGCATATCATCTCTATCCCTCTTTTCCTCCAGGGGGTACATGTTGAGCTCCCTCAGCCTTTCATGTTGTGGATGTCCCAGTGTGCCCGCTTAGTGTTTGGACAATAACAAAAAAAAAAAAAATTTGCATCTGATCAGTTGGATGGCATCTTCCCAATGATCTCCATGTGTCCCATTCCCCTTCCTCCCGAACGCTCTACTGAGCTCCTCCTGGCTAAATGGGTTGCTGGCTGGATACAGCTTGCACACTTCCTGTTGCTGTGCTGGATTTGGGCAAGATCCCTACCGGGGGTGATTACTGTAGCCCTCCTCAAGGGGTGAGTTTGGGGATAACAGGACTGACTAGGACCCCATGAGTGAAAAGTGTTGTGCAGGGATTCTGCTGTTGGGTTGTAGGCACCGGCAAGGACAGAATACATATAGTCAGATGGCAGGGGGAAAAGCACCATCTTTTAAAAAAAAAAATAAATTAAGTCACAATATAGTTAGGGGTAATGTAACCTAGTAATTAGAGAACATAGCTATAACCTTAAACACAGGTTTAAATCCCATCAGTGCCACTTACAGAGTGACCTGGAGCTAATCAATTAACCAAAATGTGCAACTTTCTCTCTCGCCTCTCCCGTTTGTCTACAACATCCCTGAGCTTTCCTTAACACCCTTACTCAATTTCACTTAACCTCTTAGTGCACACCTAATTGCTGCTCTCAATTGCTCATGGATTGTAAAGCATTTCAGGAAACACTGTGTATGAAACAAGCTATATAAAATCAGTGCACATACTGTATAATGGCTGCTGCCAACGGTTTGTGGATCATAAAGCACTTTTGATATATTGCTTATGAAAAGTGCTATATATAATCAATGCACACCTCATAGTTGCTGTAATCAGTTCATGGATTGTAAACCAATTTGGGATACATTGTTAAATGAAAGAAAAGTTATGTAAGAATGTACTAACATACTAAAACACCAGCAGAATAGGACTAATGGTCTCTCGAGTCTGCCCGATTTTTAGCACCCGCACAGAGGGCCGATTTTGGTGTCCCCTGCTCCCCCTTGGCTTATACCATCCCCAGTCCCAGATGTTCCACCTTTATTGGGCCTGGTCAGTTTTATGCTCCCCCTGTACCTGCCTCATCCCTTCTTAAACCCGTCCACAGTCTCCACCTCTACCAGCTCCCTGAGCAGTGCATGCCATGGCTTCACCACCCTTTCAGTGAAACAACATCTCCTCCTATCCCCTCTGAGCCTGCCCCCTTCCAGCTTACACCCATGACCGCTTGTTGCCCCACCCTCCTTCCTTTGGAGCACCCTGACTGGGCCTCCTTTATTGATTCCTTTCATGTACTTAAAGATCTCCATCATGTCCCCCATCCCTCCTCTCCTCCAGGGTGTACATGTCGAGCTCCTTGAGCCTCTCCTCATAGGTCCTCTCCCCCAGGCCCCAGATCATTTTGGTTGCCCTCCTTTGGACCCTCTCCAGCAGTGCTATGTCCCTCTTTAAATGTGGTCTCCAAAACTGTACACAATACTCGAGGTGTGGCCTAACCAAGCAGTTGTACAGTGGAAGGATCACTTCCACCTTTCTGGAGGTAATCCCCCTGGTGATGCATCCCAGCATCCTATTTGCCCTTGCCGCTGCCCTCCTACAGGTCTCTGAAACTGTAACAGTGCATCTTCGAGAGAATTTCCTCCATTAGACCACACTTTTGGAACTGTAAGTCGTCTGCATTAGGACCCACATGGAAACTTTTGCTAGCCGGGCCACCCACGATGACATCCAGCCTCTACATGTATATAAGCATGGGCTTCCCCATCACGCCTCAGTTCCCTGCTGGAGATTAGCCTCAGAGGACATCCAACCCCGGGGAACCAGGAGATGAGACCAGCACGAGGCATAGGGTTGCATACAGGATGCGCGGAGTACGGTTCAGGCACAGCATCTGACATAACCCTTACTGAGAACAAAAGGGGGAAGGAGGGAGTGTACGGCACCCAGGTATGGCATGGCCTAATGGAGATGAAGGAGATTCTTTTGATGATCTACTGTTACGGTAAGTTCTTACATAACTGTTCTATCTTCTTCGAGGACATCTCCTCCATTTGGCCACACCTTTGGAATGATCACCAAGCAGTATATAGTAAACTGTGAGGACAGCACAGTCATCGCAACTAAACTACTGGTTTCCATGACAGGAAACATAAGCCACAGGTTGTGGCAGGTTTAAGTCACAAGGTGGGACTGGATTACAGAAGGGAGGTTTCATATGAAGAATACCTCTCAGATATGTATAGGACACTTCTAGTTGGGCAACTGTACGACCACTGATGGGGTGTGGAAAGCTGATAAAGCAGCCAAAGGTAACTTAAGAGAGGAATAATGTAGGCCAGAGTCAGACAAGGTAAACAAGTATTCCAACACAGCATTCACAGGGCATGTAAAAAGGCCCATATTCCAGGAAGCAGCCCACAGAGTAAATCGCTTTAAATTCAGGAAATAAGTATATCTGGTAGAAGGCTTCCTAGCCACAATCAAAACATCAACAAGTTAGGGGATACACCTCAACACACGCAATGGCTATGTCTTCACCAGCCATGCAGGTAGATGTAGGAACATCAGGTCTGGAAGGACCAGAGATCCTACCCCCTGCAACAACAGACCTTAACACAGAGGTAAGGAGACAGAGGATCCACTGCCAGATGCCGATGGAGTGGAAACAATATTTGGAGTCTTGGCGAGGCCAGAAAGGAGCAATGAGAATGAGTGGCACTCTCAACCTGCAGCTTGAGCAGAACCCTCTTTATTAGAGGAATAAGGAGAAATGTGTATAGGAATTTCCTTTTCCAAGAGTGAGTATGATGCATCTTGCAAATAATCTGCAGGCCCTGGAGCGAGCAAGCAGCAATGTAGCAGTTTTGTGCTGTGTGGGAATGCATAAACATCCAGCTCTGGATGACCCCATCTTGCGAAGAGGATGTGTAACCACGGAGGACAGAAGTTCCCATTCGTGAACCACTGACTGGGACCTGCTGAGCCCGTCTGCGATGACTGTTGGAGACCTGGGAGAAAAATTGCCAATACTTGAAGGCCACGAGACAGAGCCCAGTACCATACTCTCACTGCCTTCCTGCATAGGGAATAAGAGTGAGTGCCCCCTTGTTTGTTGGTGTAATGCAGGGAAAACGCAACCTCACCCAACAACTAACGCACTGAAATCTGGCCAATGGAAAATCATGTACACAAATGCCCACAGTATGGGAAACAAGAACCCAGACCTGCAGGCAACAATGACAGAGGATAAACTGGACATAGTAGACATTAGTGAGACATGGTTCACCAGTAACCACACTTGGGAGACTTCAGTACCTGGCTATTTACTGTTCAGAAAAGACAGAGGTGCAAAAAGGGGTTGGCCCTTTATGTCAATGAAAATATCAAAGCTACAAAAATTCAGAATACACATAAGGAGCCAGAAGAACTATGGGTCTTCTGGCTCCTGGGAATGGACAAGGATATGACAGAAGGCACACTTAGGATGGCAGAGAAAGGGGAGATACTGTTGATGGGGGACCTTAATATGCCAGATGTTAACTGGAGCACCTTTGCTGCAGCCACATCCAAAAGCAGGGCCATTCTTGATGCCCTTCAGGTGGCATGCCTCAGACAGCTAGTTTTGGAACCTACTCGTGAGGGAGCAATCTTAGACCTCATACTCTCAAATGGGGACAGTGAGAGGATCTCAGATCTAGAAGTAGGTAGCCATTTGGGAAGAAGTGACCACCAAACAGTGTGGTTCATGATAAACTCAGCTACAGAGTAAAGCCATACAAAAGTGAAGGTTCTGGACTTCAGGAGGGCTGACTTTGGCAAGATGGGTGAGTGCCTTAGAAAAGCACTAGCAAACAGGCTAGAAGGAGAGGTGGAGCAACAATGGGGAAATACCAAAACTGCCATCACATAGGCAACAAGCCTTTGTGTGAAGCAAATAAACAAATCAAAATGAAAGAAAAAGCCACTGTGGTTCTCAAAAGAAGTGACGGTGAAGGTTAGGGGGAAAAGACAGCATTTAGGAAGTAAAAGAGAACATAGAAGGAGCAGGAGAGAACTGTACCAGTTAAGGCAAAAGGAAGCAGGGAGGGTAGTCAGAGTAGCAAAGGCACAAACTGAGGAAAAGATAGCCAACTCGGTTAAAAGGGGATAAAACATTTTATAGATATATCAGGGAGCGTAGAAAAAAAGGGAGGGATAGTGAGGCTGAATAGAATGGATGGTGGATGGGCAGAGAGTGACAGTGAAAAATCAGGGATACTGAATGAATACTTCTGTTCAGTATTCACAAAAGAGGAAGTGGGGAGGTGCCTAATCCAATTAACAGAAGCACTCTGGAGAGGAGGGTCGATCCCAGTCCTTTCACAGAAGAAAGGGTTCTGAAAGAACTCCTAAAACTGAAAGTGGACAAAGCAATGGGGCCAGATGAATTCACCCCAATTCCTAAACGACTACAGAGAACTAGTGACACCACTGACTACCCTTTATAACAAATCATGGGAGGATGGTGTGGTACCTGAGGACTGGAAGAAGGCTGATGTGATTCCCCTTCACAAAAGTGGGAGCAAGACAGAGGCAGGAAACTACAGACCTGTCAGTTTGACCTCTATGGTAGGAAAAGTGATGGAATCACTTCTGAAGGAAAGAATTGTTGAGTATCTAGAGGCCAGTGGGGCACACGATCCAAGGCAGCATGGGTTCACAGCAGGAAGGTCACGTCAGACGAATCTAATTGATTTCTTTGACTGGGTGACCAAAGTAGTAGACCAGGGAGGGGCTGTGGACATGGCCTACCTAGACTTTAGCAAGGCATTTGACACAGTGGCACACAAAAGATTAGTAGTCAAATTAACCAGCCTTGGAGTGGGTCCCAGGGTGGTAGCCTGGGTAAAACACTGGCTGAACAACAGGACAGAGAAAGTAATTGTAAATGGAGTCCACTCTGAAGAAAGAGGGGTTACTAGTGGGGTACCGTAGGGTTTAGTACTGGGTCCAGTCCTTTTTAATGTCTTTATAAGTGACATTGCAGAGGGACTGGAAGGAAAAGTATGCCTCTTGCAGATGACACAAAGATCTGCAACAGGGTTGATACACAAGGAGGCGTGGAAAGGATGAGAAGGGACTTGGCAAGGCTGGAGGAATGGTCAGAAGTATGGCAGCTTGGAGTCAGTGCAAGTAATGCACCTGGGAAACAAAAACCCAGGGGAAGATTACACAATTGGGGGGGGGGGGGGAGGTAGTAACAACAAAAATGGAAAGGGACCTGGGGATAATCATATCAGATGACCTTAAGGTTGGCAAGCAATGTGAGAAGGCAGTAGGGAGGGCTGGGGGATACTGCGATGTATAGGGAGAGGCATCACCAGCAGAAAACAGGAAGTTGTTATCCCCCTCTACAGACAGTTGGTGAGACCCCATCTGGAGTACTGTGTCCAATTCTGGAGACCCCATCTCTGCAAGGACAAACACAGGATGGAGGTAGTTCAGAGGAGGGCAACTAAAATGGTGCAGGGTCTGCAAGAGAAGCCATACGAGGAGAGGCTAAAAGAGCTTAATATGTATACCCTTGAGGAAAGGAGGGAGCGGGGGACATGATAGAAACGTTAAAGTACCTCAGTGGATTCAACAAAGTCCAAGAGGGTAGTATCTTTCAGAAAAAGAGATGTGCAAGAACAAGGGGACACAATTTGAAGATAGAGGGGATGGCCTAGGGGCAATATGAGGAAGTATTTTTTCACAGAGAGGGTGGTGGACGCATGGAACAGCCTTCCTCAGGAAGTTGTGGGGTCTAAAACTGTGGGAGAATTCAAGAATGCATGGGACAGACATAAGGCAATTTTTGTGGGGGTTAGGAAGAAATAGGCTGTTGGTTAAATAGGATCTGCAGCTTATCCTCTAGGTCGGGAAATGGGCAGACTAGGTGGGCCAAGCAGTCCTTATCTGCCATCAAACTCCATGTTTCTATGGGTCACCCTGGAAACAGGGAATGGGACAGCCATACGAACTTGGGTTGTCTACAGGCCTCCAGACCAGGGGGAGGACACAGACCTATTACTGTTAGAAGATATACAAAACAGGACAGCTAAAGGAGAGGTTCTGATAATGGGAGACTTCAACATGCCAGATACAGACTGGCCAATACCAGCAGGAACATCTGCCAGAACTAGACACACAGTGGATTCCTTGCAGGGGGAGGGTCTCAAACAACTAGTACAACAACCCACAAGAGACATGGCTATCCTGGATCTAGTACTGACTAACGGGGAAATGATCACAGATCTCCAGGTAGAAGATCACCTGGGGGCCAGTGACCATCACATGGTATGGTTCAATTTGGCCACTAGAGCTAAACCATCCCATTCCAAGGCAAAAATATGGGACTTCAGAGGAGCTGACTGATAAGATGGCCAACAGAGTTAAGTTAGCCCTGGCAAGAAGAAATACAGGTGAGGGGGTACAGGCAAAGTGGGCAAGCATTAAGGATGCAATACTTGAAGCAACATCCCATTGTGTTACGGAGAAGAGCAAAAGAAGGAGGAAACCACTCTGGTTCTCAAAAACAGTAGCAGAAAAGATCAGAGCCAAAAGGCTGGCCTTTAGGAAATATAAGGGAAGGCAGTGGGATGAAGACATGGAGGCATACCAAACTTCCCTAAGGGAAGCAGGGAAGGCAGTAAGGCAGGCAAAGGCCCAAACTGAGGAAACACTAGCATGAACAGTAAAACAAGGGGACAAGACTTTCTACAGATACATTAGTGAAAGGAGAAACGTCCAGAGGGGGTATTGCTAAGATCAAGGGGAATAAGGGGGAGTGTGTCAAAGAGGACCAAGGAAAAGCATCTACTCTAAATAGATACTTCTGCTCAATATTTACTGAAGAGAAGGTAGGGCAGGGCCCACAGCTCAGCACCATGGACACGGGGGAGGAGGTGTACACAAGTCCTTTCACAAAAAAGAGGGTACTACAAGAGTTCGATAAGCTCAGGGTGGACAAGGCAATAGGAACTGATGGCATACATCCCAGGGTAATAAAGGAGCTAAGGGTGGAACTAGCAGAGCCATTATCAGAACTATTTAGTGAGTCTCTGAGCACAGCATTGGTCCCAGAAGACTGGAGAAGGGCTCATGTGATCCCGCTCCACAAGAATGGCAGCAGGGAGGAGGCAGGGAACTACAGACCAGTCAGTCTTACCTCAGTAGTGGGCAAGATTATGGAGGCACTCCTTAAGGAAAAGATAGTGCAACACCTGGAATCCATAGGAGCACAGGATCCAAGACAGCATAGGTTTACAACAGGAATGTCCTGTCAAACTAATCTCAGATTTCTTTGACTGGGTAACCAGAGTGGTGGAACAAGGGGGTGCAGTTGATGTTGCCTACCTTGACTTCAGCAAAGCTTTCAATACTGTTCCACATAGAAGATCGATTAATAAGCTGGATAGGCTCGGTGGGTCAGAGGTTTGTCAACTGGGTGGCAAACTGGTTGTCGGGCAGACAACAGAGAGTGGTGGTAAACAGTATACAGGCAGAAGAGATGCAAGTCACAAGTGGGGTACCTCAGGGATCAATCCTGGGGCCAGTCCTCTTCAATATCTTCATCAGTAACATTGCAGATGGACTGGAGGGTAAGGTTTGTCTGTTTGGAGAGGACACCAAGATCTGCAACACAGTAGATGATCCAGAAGGGGTGGGCAGAATGAGAAGAGATCTGGATAAACTGGCAAAATGGTTGGAAGAGTGACGACTGGGGTTTAAGGCAAAGAAGTGCAGGATCATGCACATGGGAAAGAGAAACCCTGAAGCTACCTATAGGTTGGGAGGGGAGTTGCTAACTATCACAAGGTAAGAGAGGCTTGGGTATCATCACCACAGATGACCTGAAATCATCCAAGCAGACCACTAAAGCAGTAGGTAAGGCTAGAGAGATGTTGGGGTGTATTAGCAGGGGTATTACAATTCATAAGAGGAAGGTAATAATCCCTCTTTACAAGACACTGGTTAGGCTCCATCTGGAGTACTGCGTGTAGTACTGGAGGCTGCACCTGCACAAGGACATTAACAAAATGGAGGCAGCCCAGAGAAGGGCAACCAAAATGGTGCAGGGACTACATCAAAAAACATACGGAGACAGATTAACGGAGCTCAATATGTGTACCCTAGAGCAAAGGAGGGAGAGAAAGTATACGATTGAAACATTCAAACACCTTAAGGGCATTGACAAGGTGAAAGAGCCTAACATGTTTCAACATAAGAAAAACAGCAGGACAAGAGGAACACAGCATGAGATTAGAGAGAGGCCACTTAAGGGGTAATGTGAGGAAGTTCTTTTTCACAGAAAGGCTGGTGGATGCATGAAACAGCCTACCTCAGGGAGTAGTGGATATGAATACAGTGCAGGGCTTGAAAATAGGCATGGGATAGGCATAAGAGAGCAATACAGATAAGTATGAATAGATAGGCTATTGACAGAAAAAAGGCCAATGGCACATTCATAAGGTAGAAATAATGGGCAGACTGGATGGGCCTTGCGGTCCTTATCTGCCGTCAACTTCTATGTTTCTACACTGATGTTGTCTGTCTGGATTAGTAGAGGACCAGGACAGAGATTATTCTAAAAACACCTGAAGGCTGTACAAACAGTCCTCATTTCCAGGACTTTTATATGCAGCTCGGCCTCTACCTTGTTCCACGACCCCTTTGTCTGGTCAAGGTAGGGATGAGCACCCCAGCCAAAGCACGAGACATCTGTGGTAAGGATCGGACCATCAATCCTGCCTCCCTCCATACTGGCCTCATAGCCCTAATCTCTACCACACAGTATCCACACAGTTGTGGTGGTCATCAAAGGACCTCTACACAGAGACCTCAGAGATCCATGTCCTATTACAAGCTCCTAGTGACCCTCCTGGTGCTACTTTCCGGTGACATGGAGACAAACTCTGGACCATCTTCCACCCCAATTACAGGGCCATCCGCTACCACCCTCAGTCTACCTCGTGGACTAAAACTGATGCATCTAAACATCTGCAGCCTGCTAAATAAAATCACATTGCTGCAGCCAACTATCACCTTCCTCAAACCCGACGTCCTGATTATCTCAGAATCCTGGCTCAAGCCCCACAACAAGGATTTTAAAATCTCTATCCCTGGCTACTCCACTATCAAGCATGACCAGGCAATAAGAGGTGAGGCAGAATAGCTATGTATATCTTCTTCTGCCATCCAAGTCACCCCTGGCAACTTACCCAAAATCCCTCACCCAAGAAATGCAATATTAATTAAACTCTCCCTTCCTCATACTGTCCCCTTATTTATAGTAGGGTCTTACTGCTCCCCCCACCCCAAAAAAAACAAGCAAAAAAAAAAAAAAACACAATACCAGCTATCAGGGAACACTTGAGCTCCATATCCTGGGGGATTTTAATTTAAATTGGCTATCCAGCACCACCTCAAAGCTCCATAACCAAGTTGCTACACTAAACCTGTCACAACTGATCATAGAACTCACTCGACTAAACAATAAGATGAAAAACTATTCCCTTCTAGACTGGGCCCTCACCTCCTATCGGCATCGCATAACCACCTCAGGCACCCTACCCGACTCACTAAGTGATCACCATATGATCTATTTAATCCGCAAAATCTTCTGGTCAAAGGCGCCCCCCCCCCCCCGCTCTGGACCATTCTTTCAAAGTCATTTAAATCCCTGGACCTTGCCTCGCTCCTAAACACTCTGTCAGCCACTGACTGGTCCCCTATTCACAGGGCCTCTTCTATCAATGATGCATGGTTCTATTTCAAACATAAGTTCCTAGCTGCATGGGACATCGATGCACTTCTCAGATGGTCTCGGGTGAGGGGTACCCCTTGCCATGGGTCACTGCTGATATCATGTCCCTTACCAGAGCCAGACACCAGGCCTGGAAGGCATTCAAGGACTCCAGTTCCCCCGTCGACCACACAAAATACCGTGCCTTACACAACACCTGCACGAGGCAAATAAGGAAGGCTAAGGCATCTTACTTTAAATCTTCCTTCCAGGCTAACATTAACCAACCATCAAAATTCTGGAAAGTGGTCAAATTCCTCTTCTCCCCTCCCTCACCTACTTTAAACGTAGGCGGTACAGTAGTATCAGATCCTCTAGCAGTAGTAACCGAATTTAATTCATACTTTACAAGCTGCACCTCGGCACTGTTGTCTGCACTCCACCATTTCCAGCCCAAACCCCCCGCAGCCACCCCCACTCAAGCCCATCCCCTCCTGCCTCCTTCTTCTCCTTCTGTCAAGTCTCACCTATGGCTGTTTTAAAAGCTCTGAACTCTCTAAACCCTAACAAAGGCAACTTCCCCACCAGGCTGGATTCCAAGATGATCTACCCAGCCACTCCTGCAGTTGCTGCCCCTGGCTGATTTCAACAACCTCTCCTCTCTTGGTTCGATTCCCTCAGAATGGAAACATGCTACCGTCATCCCACTCACAAAGGGAGGTGACTCCTCTACCCTGGCAACTACCATCCTATTTCCCTCCTTCCCATTCTGGCGAAACTGCAAGAGAAACTAGTTCTCTTCCAACTTTCCTCATTTCTCAACTCCCTGCCCCCCTTCTTCTCATCCTACCAGTCTGGCTTCTGCAAGTCCCACTTCACTGCTACCTCACTCCTACGGATCACCGATTCCATCTTTTTGCAATTGTTTAACCAGAAGTGGCACACTAAGTTGAAAGCTTGTTACCAGGGAGCACAGGGAAGTTAAGTGACTTGCTCAGGATCACACAGTATGCAAGTGGGGGATGTGGGATTCAAACCCAGGTCTTCGGATTTGCAGCACAGAGCCTTAAACCACTGCGCTATACTGCCTCCGATCTTGGATGGCATGGACAAGGGTCTCATCACCTCCACTATTTTTGCAGACCCGGTTAAGGCATTCGACACAGTCTCCTGCTCTCCTACTAGATAAGTTCTCCACAGCTGGGATATCTGCCAAAGCTACCAGTTGGTTTCACTCCTACCTGGTAGGCCAATCCCAAACCATCAGAATCGGTGGATCCACTTCGCCCTCCCTACCAGTTACCACAGAAGTCCCCCAAGGCTCAGTCCTTGGCCCGATCCTATTTTCCTAAATGACCTGCCCTCTCACTTCCATTCACATGTACATGGACGACACGGCCTTATTTGCTTCTCGGCCCACAACTGCTGATGTAGCGACCAAGTTGCAGCAGGACTTCAACCAAGTCCAGCTCTGGTTTCACACTAATCAGTTATTCCTCAATGCTAAAAAGACAGTCTCCATGACCTTCGGCACGAGGCAGAGACTCTCGGCTAACAACCACCCCTTCCTTCCACACCCTGGACGGGACTATGTTGGAGGCTTGCTCCTCCTTTAGATATCTTGGGATCTGGCTGGACCAGCATCTCAACTTTTCAGTACACATTGATGTCACCTACAAAAAACTCCACCCCAAACTGGGTGCTCTTTATTGCAATCATGGATGCATCCCCCTGCCTGCTTGCAGGGCACTGGTACAGAAAATGATTCTCCCCATCTTAGACTACGGGGGTGTAGTTTACAGTCCCGTTCCCAAGTCCAACCTAGCCAGCCTGGATCCCCTTTTCCACTCTTTCTGCAGATTTGCCACCAACGGTACACTGTCCGCACACCACTGCGACCTCCATCGATCTCTATATCTGCCCACGCTCCACGACCGGCCAGCACACTGCACCCGCTCACAGCTAAGCACTGGTCCCAGTCCTTGCCTCCGTACCTTGAGTCAGTACTCGCTACCTATACCCCTCCTGCATACTCCCCGAGATATGCTGACACCTGCCTCCTGTTGGTTCCACAAATGTCCTCGGCGGCAAGACAATCTGCCTTCAGACACCATATGCCCAAATTGTGGAACTCCCTTCCTGCAAGCACCTGGCTGAAGTCCCCCTCCCAGAACCTCAGTCACCTGATAAATGAATACTTCTCCACACCATGTGCATGTGGTTAGAAGTGTCCGTAAATGGGTCATCTCTCCAGCCTTGCATTACTGTCAAGGACATAATGATCCTGTTCCTGGCTTGTCTTTGTACTAGTTGTTACTTCAAGTGCTGTTTTGTTATGTATTTAGTTAATATATGTAAAAATTAACATTTCTGTTTAGCCATGTTTGTATATACCACCATACACTGTGTTCCATTTTTGCTCATGTGCTATGTGTCTGTCACTGTATTTTCCCCTCCCCAGGACGCACCTGGAATCGAGCAGTACTCTGCTCAGTGTGCCCTCCTAGTAAAACTTTTCAATAAATAAATTTGGGAGTGAAATGGGTTGGCCTCACTTTCCTGATGCAGTAGTTTAAGCAGTTGTCACTGAAGGCATCTGGGAGAACACCAGCAGCAATTATACGGTGGGGGTGGGAGGAGAACACCCAGTCCAGGATTGAGTAGTTGGGGCATGAGGATTGAATCTGGTGGGTTTGGTGATTGTGTGAGATTTAGCGATTCAGTCCTGTGCACACTAGACCTGGTAGTAGGGGAAAGCCAATTAGTGTTTAAGTCCAAGGAGGATGAGCTCACCAGAGGAAGCATAAGAGATGAGAGATGAGTGTGTCAAGCAGAGAGGAGGGAGAGATTTTAGGAAAAGCATAGAGAACACCGACAAGGATGGGGAGGAGGATGGGACAGATTAACAGAGGGAGATTGAGCAGGACAGGTTCTGGTGGACATATAAGGCAACCAGTCTGCCGCACTTGCCTCAGTCCTGAAGGAAAAGATGGTAGTTGAGGAGATGTAGAGCAGAGTCAGGTACTCTTGAGGAAACCCAGGATCCGAAGATGCACAGGAGATCAGGATAATGTAGGGGGATCCAGACTTTAAGGGAGCAGAGCTTGGGAAAGAGAATCCTAGCATTAAGGTGGTAGATGCTGAGGCCTTTGGGGAGGGTAGGGGGACGAAGGAGATGGAGGGCCAGGGTTAGTTTCAACATTACCAGCAAGGAGAAGAAGAATAAAGAAAAGGGTAATGTGGTAAGATGTCCACCCCCTTGAATGGGGGGTGATAGTGGAAAGGAGGGACACATACGGTGGAGCAGTTCAAGGTTGAGGGAGGGGGAGCGAATGAGACAGCGACATATAGTGTGGGAAGAGTTTGGGGGAGGGGGAATAGGAGAAGGTTATGGTAAGAGATGAGGAGAAAATAGAGTGAGGTTGAGGGTGGAAGGGGGTGAGAGAGTGAGAGAAAAGGGGGAGGGGACTGGACATTTTTGAGTGGGTCTGAGTGGGGGACAGAGGAGATAGGGACAGGAGGGAGAAGAGAGTGAGATAGAAGGGAAGAGCGTGAAGCATGGTAATGAGAGGTGCAGTGTAACAGCCTAGAGAGGGTTCCACGAGAATTAGGGACAGCTAAGCAGTTTTACTATATTCAAAAAAATAATTAGTCAAAGACGCAGGTTCAAGACCCAGAGTAGGTAGGAGCTGCCAGATAGATAAAGGGTGGCCCCTGCAGTGATAAAAAAACCTAGATTCAGAATCCATAGTTGTACCACATAAGTTATTAGTAGTTTAAAATAGGATTGGTTACAAAAACACTGTGAGCATATCGTTAATTAAAAGACAATGGGATGTAGCATGGGGGGAGCGGGAAGTGGAAAGGACTCCTGGACCTGGCATTTCTCACACTCACACACACATTTGCATATAGTTATTGAGACTGGCATTGTTTTTGTTGTAAAAATACAATATTCATAGTAAAACAAATTGGTAATATTGATGGCCAGTAGGCTAGTAACTGAATGCCCTATTTATACAGCACTGGTAGCCCAGTATAAAAGTAGGTCTGCCTGAGCTGCCTGTGGTAATTTTTTGTAGAAAGTAATTATTTAATAGTTTGTAAATTGCTCCTGTGGTAAATAGCTGCTCTGTGATAATTAAGGTGATGGAAAGTGGCAGCTGTGGGCACTACAAGCGCCAAAAAACTGAGTGAGAGGGAGTGTGAGAGACAGAGCGTCGGTCCCACAGCACAGCGCTCCATGCTCAGTAAGGAATCCTTGGGTCTGCCATAGGCGGCTGCCTCACTCTGCAGCTGGTCAGAAACAAGGCTTGTTGTGGCCTAGAGGACCCTCCTGCTTGTCACAGTACCGAGAGGGAGACACACGCTGCGCTCCTCCGAGGCAAGATCAACCAGATAAACAAATTC